>LR990492.1:607500-1040000 GCA_905147785.2 Thyatira batis
AACGGGAACTACACGGGTAAAACCGCGTGGAGGCAGCTAGTATATTATAAAGAGGAAAGAATTGTTTCTAAGTTTGTTGCATTGAATAGGCTCTGAACCTCTGACCGATTTGTAAAATTCTTTAACTGTTGGGAAGCTACACTATCTCCGGTGAACATAGGCTATATTTTATCCCCGTATTCTCACGGGAACGGGAACTACGCGGGTGGAACTGCGCGGAGGCATCTAGTTTTTCATACACGACCAATCTACACGGTCTAGATGTAGTAAGTTTCCTCTCGGTTTCCATGGCACAAGCTCTGTTTAGTTTGCAATCAAATTGGCTGTGTCTGAAAAATATCCCTGGATATCCCGTTCCCGTGGGAATACAGGGACAAAATATAGCCTTTTTAATGAAAAAAGAATTATTAAAATCGGTCCAGTACTTTTTGAGTTTATTCGTTACCTACTGTATATAAAAATACAAATCTTTCCTCTTTATAATATTAGTGTAGATTTTCAACGCGGGTTGTCCTCATGTGTCTTTTCGTGTACGTGTGTAACATAATAAGATTGCTTAACTTTTGGTTGTCTGTAATGAGTTGTTTTTGTTTGTTAGAACAAAATGGTAGCCTACTAACTCTTTAATAAGATAAGAGGAAAATTAGTTTTGCTGTTGTTCTCCTTTACGTCAATTGCCTATTTTGGCATGAAAAATAAATATCATGGAACATTTTTCACACACGGCTAATCTGATTGCAAACTAAGCAGAGCTTGTGCTATGGTAACCAGCTGAAATACTGCTTTTGAATATATACTTAATAGATATTTACATCCAGACAGGCTGACATGTTGACACAAATTATTGTCCTAGGTGGGATTCAAACAAAACCGACCAGCTTATCAAACGTTTTCTACCTTTCAGTAGAATCCAATCATTTCCTCAGCACCTAATCTCTAAATTCTCGTTTCAAATTACTCTGTCCACATATATACGGCAAAGCTGAATGTCGCAACCCATTTGCATACAAGATCCCTTTGGTTTTGTGCATCTGTATTTACTAGCTCGTCCACCTGTGGCCCGGGGTGGCCTGGGGTGGCCCAGAGTGGCCCAGTAACGGGTCGCCGGCCCATTTCCCGTGCCCTACTTTCATCCCGGAACGCAACAAGTGACGAATGATTTGTTGTTATGTAATTGTTGATTTTTACATGTCGTCTCAATATTGAGTTCGTTGACCCTTTGGTAATTTTGACTGAAGGTTTAAGCTTGTTTTTAATGGTACAGGAGATTTGGCTTAATCCACCCCTGTTGTAAAACCTTATGATATTTTCCTATTAATATTTTAATAAGTTGTTTTAATTTGTTGATGTATCGTTTTTAGTATCAAACTAGCTAGCTTCGCTTTTATTGTGTTCATAAATAACTAAAAAGCTTAATATCTTTTGATTCAGTGGTTCAATTTTAATGAAATACACACTTAATGTTACTCCGGATATAGCTTCATAATTTTCAGTCATTAGATATCGAATACTATTGTTGGTTTTTGCGTGATGCTCTTTCAAACAAAAAGCCAAACCGACAAAAAATGCAAAATTGTCCATTTTACTACTGCTTACAGTAAAATTAAAAGCACAGGCATGTTTTCTACAGTTTTATTATATGTCTAGATAACGTTCTTTTATATTTGATTTCACTAGAATAAAAAAGAGTTCATTTTAATTAATGGTCAACACTCGTTGTGATTATTTTATTCCATTCTTGTCTCCGAGACTCGAAGAGTAAATCCCACAATTAAATTTCACATCCCTAAATCCTATGACTTAAAATATTTGCGGGAAGAGGAGCATCACTGGGGTTAGAGGTCAAAGGTCACAGAGGGAATGCTTACGTAGAAAGCTTTGTTTGATAAGGATGGGTATACTGTGAATTCCCGTCCGGGTCAGCTATGCTGTGATGCTGTTACTGAGACAATTTCGTTCGATATCTACCAATATTTGCTCAAATGCTTTGGTTATTATATTCTGTATGCATAGCAAAGTAAACCTTATGAACGAGTAAACAATTTGATGTTTTTTCGATTGAATTTGTTTTGGGTTATGTGCTTCTTTGGATGAAATTCAAAAAACACTAAGGTTTGGTTTTGGTCGAATGTGGAATGTCCATAAGATAGTTAAGCTTTAGCGATTTGATTCCCAGAATCTTAGTGTGCTCGAACATGTCTCTGTGTTCTGGTATTTCAAAGTATGTATGTAGTATATCAGCTATCTAGTTACTATAGTACAACCTCTGATTGCTTTCAAATTGGACGCGTGTGATAAAGGTTTAGGATATTTATTTATCCTACTAATATTATAAAGGCGAAAGTTTGTATGGATGTTTGTTACTCTTTCACGTAAAAACTACTGAATGGATTTGAATGAAATTTGGAATAAAGATAGCTTATAACCTGGATTAACATATAGGCTACTTTTTATCCCGGGAAAATGGAAGACCTCCCGGGTACGCGGGTGAAACCGCGGGGAGCCACTAGTTTAAAAATATGCTATTTCAATCCGGACTAATGGCACTCATTAACTATAACTAATTAACTATTGATTCTGATCGGCTTTTCTAATTTAAGCTGCAGGCTCAGATATAGCTCAACCAACATCGAGATAAAGATCAAATTTCCTTCGCAGAAATTGATTTTACTTTTCAAACGTGATTCCTTTATGATGGTTAAATTTGAATTTTTCGGTTGGATATTTTTGTAATTCACTGACGAGGCTTTCATCTTTATTGAAATCAAAGTACCTATAACTCGAGTTTATTGCGTATATATGAAAAGGTAAAAGGGAGTGAATGGGGCTTAAAAAACGCCGTATTTGAAGCGTCGCGACGTCTTCGTTATCAAAGACTACGCGATAAAAATCAATGACCCTTGAAATCTTTGAGGGATTTTGAACTTAAAATTACATACTTGTGGAATGAGCTTTAAAGGGTCTTTCATAACTATTCTCACTTGTCCTGATTATTATCAAAAGCTTGACATCTTACAAGAAAACCGTTACAAAGAGTTCGATTTGAACGAATGTTTCTGGACGAAATTTCTCCAAATAATAAAATTTCCCCAAGATACCTAAACTAGGTACCTACCAATGTTTTACAACTATGTAAACAAAATTTTGTATCAATAAACGTTATTTATTTAATTGCTATTTTTTTGTCTTTCTAAAACATTCATATAACCAGCTTCATAACACTTTTACTTGTTGGTTTTTATGTGTTTCTGTAATATTAACAGTGCCATGGCATGCAGACTGCAGCAACCATAGCGTGTCCTGTCTAGATAGTAATCTAGCCAAGTCTAACTTCTAGTTCTATATACCAGTACTTGAACGTTGCGTGTGTAAATGCAATTTTAACTTTGCCCCGTTTTTAATTTACTTTTTCATGTAACTTGCTGAGTTTATCAGTTTCTTTGTCAAGTTTTTTAAGATTTATCTTGAAGGATTCCACTTGCGCAGTTGAATTAACTTTTCTTACTGCTTTTAGGATTTTTATTAAACTTACCTATATTATATTTGCCTCATGATTTTGTACTTGCTATACTGAAATTGTTCTGTTATATTTCTACTTTAAAAGTGAAAATGAGGTAATCAAAGAATCACACTACGTCTTAAATTTAAGACCTTTTCTATCAAAACCAGATTTGGTTTGTTAGCTGATTTGATTGAAGGAGCATTCATGTCAGTCAGAGCTACTCCTATAGATATAAGTGTTCGTATTTCTCAGGTGTGAGCCACTGGGTCAGGGTTCAATTCCGAATCGTGTTAGGTTACTTTGTCTCTGTCATTATGTATTATGCTGGCGTCAGAATATTTTTGTACCTTCGTTACTCGTGCTTTGTTCGATCTATTTCGGGTGTTGCCACATGACTCATGTTTTCAAAAGTTCACCCTTAATAGATAATGCGGTGAACACGTAAGGTTACTAATTTGAACATTTTTTAATTAATAAATGGCTAAGGTGTAAGTTAACTAACAATATATCCATAGGTTTTTTGAATACGTAACTATCGTTTTGTTTATTTCGATCTTTGGATATCGGCTTTCAATACCAGGGGCGTCACTCATGCGTTGCCGTCCATGTAAGAATCTCTTCACTCACTTGAAGAACCCCATGTTGTACTCCATTGGGAATACCATGGCGGGGAGCTCATTCCACAATCTGAGTGTCTTTGGTAGGAACCACAGAGTACATAGATGATAAGTAACCAGACTAAAGTACAATTCTGGTCTGGCCTGTGAACAATATAGGCTACCTTAACTGCCGTCCTTGTAATAAAATTGGACCGCATGTTACACGCAATGATAACTAATGTCCATATAATAGTACAAGTCTACTGTTTTTATGAGCGTATTGCGCATTATATTTAGTTAAAGGTTGTGGCGAGATATAATGGGATTGCTAGAAGAGGTCTAAGGATTACGATGAAGATTACGTACGCAAGTTTTGGGTCCTTTATTTTTAGGGTGAGTTTAAAATGATTTGTATCTTCCTAAATTCGAGAAGTTTCATGCAACATTTAAAATACTAGCTTTTACCCGGGTTCCTGTGGAATCTCAAAATTTCCCGGGAAATTAAGTAGCCTATGTGATAATCCACAATATATGTTATTATTTATTTATTTTTAAATCAGATACAGGTATCTATATTATTGCTTTGCCAAGATTTGTCTAAAACCCTTTTGGTATTGAGAGAAAGAGTAACATACATCCAAACACTCTCACAAACTTTTGAATTTACAATATCAATACGCAGTTCTGGATCTGAAGTTTTACTTTCGTAAAGCGTTGTCTGCGGCTATAAATCATTTCATTGTGAAAAGGTAATGGCCCATCGGGTGAATAAAAACTGGAAGCGAAACCTTTTATGTTTTCCACATTGTCCAAGGTCAGACATTTGTCATGTTTGTGTTCAAACCTTTCTTTCGCGTCGACGCGAGAATTTAGTTCAATGTCGGCGTTATATCAGACTTTAACCATTGGTTTTCATACCTGACTAGCTTCCTCTGCGCGGTTTTACCCAAATAGTTTCCGTTCCTGTACGAATATGGGAATAAAATATACCTTACGTTACTCCCTGATAATGCAGCTTTTTAACGGTAAAATATGTTTTGAAATCGGTCCAGTAGTTAGTATGTTTATTCGTTTCATACAAAAATACAAATCATTCCTCTTTATAATATAAGTGTAGTCTAGCTTCTTCCGAGTGATTACACCCGCATAGTTCCCGTTCCCGTAAGAATATGGGAATAAAATATACCGTATGTTACTCCCAGACAATGCAGCTTTGTCACGGTAAAAGGTATTGGAATCGCTCTAGTAGTTTTTATGTTTATTCGTTACATACAAAAATAGTGTAGATTATTATCTACATCGGCATGTCCTGATTCCCAACTATTGGTGAAGTCACGAAGCTAAGGTATTTAACTGGTCTGGCCCAGATACGATCCGCGCCCTAGAAACTTTCTACGCTGGAGCACAATCGTAGATTAAAATGCATTTCTTATACGTAGTTCTTTGCTTAACAGCTTATAAGTGAACTAAGTTAAAAGTATGAATATCGCAGAAATTAACAATTCTGTAATTAGGGTATTTTAGGAGACCAATCTGATTCCAAATTATACAGAGCTAGTACTAAGGTGACCTTTAGCTGTCATATTACTACATATAGTTTTAAATACATACTTCAAAAGATACACAGAACATACATGTTCCGGATTGAATGTTAGGGTCGCTAACCAAATCCCAACATAGCAATCATAAATAAATTGTGATTAATACTAAATTAGATTATTGTCGCATCCTTATATAACAGTAAAGAAATAGAAACAGCTATATATGCTAACCATGAAGCAACGAAATGCATGCATCCAAAAGCGTACATATAGATTAAAGTAGAAGATATGAATGTGGTGGTAAATCCTAGGAAGTGTAGTGCCAGCTTCAGTGCATCCGTTTGCGTTGCACTCCGCCTCAGATGGCGCTGTAAAAGGGGGTAGATAAATAAAATCGATGCTCGCTGTAGTGTTAGGTGTGTTTTTTATAAAGTCGCACTTCGCTTTTTGGTAATTTCAAATCTTTTACTTTCGGATAAAGTCGAAATTTGGGTATATTCAGTATTGGGTTTTGAATAACTAGTTTTTACCGAATGGTAGCAAGAAGGAGGGTTATGATTTTTACCAGTTTATATGTGTGTATGTATGTATGTATGTATGTCGTCTTTTATATAATCTTGTAGACATGCGAGCACAGCTATCTCCTTACCAATTTTGTACCAATATCTTGATTTCTATCTGAAATATTGTCTTGTATTCATTTTTGATCTTTTCAGTAGTCAGGTTTTAGTTTATGAAAGAACTTTTCATCTATGAAATGTTTGTGTCCCATATAATGTTTGTAGAAGTTACTGTAACAACCATTACTGACAAGGCCAAGCCTCTGTTCCTTAGCAACACACTGACAACAAACCATTTTCTTTGAACATTATTAATGAGTGTTGAACACGGGTTTTGCATTATTACGTTGTTTGCGCCAATAATAAACCATTATTGGGTGAATAAATATTGCGACGCGTTGTTTTTATGGGCCCCACGTTGGGCGCCAACATCCGCCATTATTATTTTTCGATGGTGATTTATTAATCGAAAATATTTTGTTATAAATGTATCATACTCGTTATTTCGACATACATGTATGAGCTATAGAGTAACTTACCAATTTTATTTCATGTAGGTACATGAAAAAGTGTTGTTGGCATATTCAAACAACAAAAGTTTCCAATAAATACTTAGCGAATTCTCAACAATATAAACTTAACGTTTTGTTGTTTACAAAGTTTTTTACGAGTATTCTTGATGAACAAAGTTCAAAGGACGTAGGGCAATCTCGCCCACTTACTTGCCCTCTATTCAACAGTAAACTTTGCTATTTATACAACCTTTTGTGAGCCAATGAGCGTTTTTGTTAAAACAAAATAATTTGGGATAATTTGGCGAGTTGAAAACTTAAGAGAAACACCTTTGTATCGGTTTTGTAACCTTTGAAATCACTGAAACTACCTGAACCGTAATTCCTTTTGCTTTTGTTTTATTATATAGTAAGACACACGCTTCTTTGGCGGACGGGTAATAATATGAAATAATTTATAGTTTCATGCTGGTTATAGACCATTAAGGACTTAACTGAAGCTTACAAAGTAAATTGCCACCATCTACTGGTGTTTGTTATCATTTTAACTGTTATATACTACAAAAAATATTTGCAAAACCTGACAATAAGACGTATAATATCACATAAACAAATTAATAAGAAAAAAATGAGTTTTTATTAGACTAGGTCTTGTCTAGATAAAATCTTGGACTAGACCACTAGGGTCTTGAACTCTTACTGCTTATACCAAGATATTCCTCTCTCCCAAAGGTATATCCACTCTCTCCGGGTGCGGGACTCCCGACCAGCTGGACCGGCTCCCAGAGCTGCCGATGGCTGAGGAGAAGCGGCTCCGGCGAGCAGCACAAGTACTGCAGCAGAGGCTCGTGCTGCGACAGTGGCTCGGGACGCATAAGCTGCAACATGCTTATACCAAGTATGTGCTTTTTATTTAAATAAAGTTATGAAATCACAGTAATATTATATAGGCGAAAGTTTGTGAGTGTGTATGTTAGTTACTTCTTCCCGTCTTAACAGCTGAAGCGAATTTGATAAAATTTGGTATAGAGTCGCGGACACCTTGGATTGGGAACACATAGGCTACTTTATAGCACGGGAAAATTCAAGACCCGGAAACGCAGGTGAAACCGCAGGGAGCCACTAGTGTACTATATACAAGAAATATTAGATTTTTTGTTTGATAATTTTGTATGAATAGGTTCCGAAACAACAGGTCCGATCTGATAGGACAGGGAGTAACATAGGCTATATCTTATAGCCTTATTCCCACCGTGGACATATATTTGTGTGCATGTCCATTTTGGTTTCTATTCAAAAGTTTACCTACTATGTAGTATATATGTTATGTCGTTGCAAATGTCCATAGATATTTATTTATTCCTTCCTTAGTCGAGTGAGCGTTATGTTGATATTAATATAAAATCTTATATTATTATAATCTACACGGCACCGCTCGCGCTGGTGGTGTACCAAAATTACAATATCCGATATCCACAGTTTGCATAAAGAGCTTCAATTTTCTCGGGAACGAAACCGCATTTCCATCAAACTGTTGTTATTAAGAAATTGTGGAAAATCTCTGAGATTTCTATATTTTGGAGCATGTGGAGTGGAGTCACCTTGTTTTTATTTAAAGTGACAATATTATAATTACAATATAATGTATAAATATACACATTTTAACCTACTGATACCTATTGGGTATTTACAGAACATTTAATATCACCTACGTTGAAACTGCGTTTTATATTCCAATTTCTATCTACTAAATGATCCTTTTACATAATAATGTTGGACTAGTTGCTCCCCGCAGTTTCAATATTGTTCTCAGAGTATTTTTAATATTCCCTGGATAACAAGAAGCCTATGTGTTTCCCAGAACATGTTTTAACTATGTGCTAAATCTCATCGTGATTCCTTAAGCGTGAAAGAGTAACAAACATACATGCTAACAAACTTATATATAATATTAATTGCATTTCTACTTTGTGTATTAATTTTGATCTCCGTAGAAAGAAACTCAATGCCAACCTAGTGATGTCATCGACATATTTCCTCTAGCTACTAAAACTCTCACCGTTACGTATTGTTCCCGTTTTAAGCTCCAATCTGGGCTACGTTCCTCACGACGCCGATATAATATCTATTCTGTCACACCCCTGGGAAATTGTTGGGCACATTCAGTAACACGTGCCACATCTTCCAAATTAAATTCGATAACAAATATCCGTTCAATCACGCCAACGCCTTTACAACTTTGTTTAGCAATCTGAATTTAAGCGTCGATGGGGCAAAAAAACTTTAAGGGGATTCGGGATTGTATACAAACAAAAAGGCAATTAAGATTTTATTAAAAGTGGTTGGAAAGATGAATTTTTTGGCGGACATTACATTATAAACTTATTGATTTTTGTACTGGTCCATGAAACTCAACTTTTGAGGCAGAAAAATGAGTCGAGACTTTTGGATAATGTACCAATGACCACGTTCATTTTACATTTTGTATCAAGTAGTAAAAAAACGAAAGAGGGTAGGCTTAACCGTAAACCGCCAAATCCCTTAAACCCATACATAATACATAGCGTCGACCCCAAATGATATGTAAAAAGGAAAACGATGATCAGACTGTAAAACAGACAATCCAATCTTATAATACAGTTCAAAAATGATTTGAAATTTGAACCCCACGAGGTCTCACAGTAAATCACGTACCCAATGAGATTATTACATTTAAAATTTATAGCAAAAACACAATCTGGCGCCGATGCTCTTTAACGGGTGGCCGCTTTCATATTCATTGCTGGACCCTCCCCCCCCCAGGCCTACCTCCGCTTCCATAACAAAGCGTATTGAAATCTTTATCTACAGAATACACCCGCTTTATAGAAATGCGAGGGTAGTCTTAATAAGGATCGAATTCTGCGTATTTGGTAGGTAGGTACCTCTTTATAGCCGACTTTTAGCCCAATTTTTTTAAATGTAACAAACATCCCCCACAGATTTACTAATCGATTCGGATATTTTTAAAAGGGCGCACTTCCCAATAAGTCTCATTCTTAGAAAATCCAGTTTTTGTGTGCTATTTTGCGGAGTTGTGACTTATATATTATTATGTGAAAGCAAACAAACAGACATCAGCACTCTGATTTTCGTTAACCGAATGTAGGTAAACGACGCGCGACGGAAGAAATGCAATATAGATTCGTACCGGAAATGGATCTGAATGTGACATTCCCTGAATTACTAACTAAATTTGCTGGTATTGTATTAAACTTAAGGCTAATTAACTATTATAATATCCTGATGAATTGTATGATGCACAATCAATTAAATGCACTTTTTATTAGATTTTATGACACTTGATTCTGTTTCTGGTTCCCAGGGAATCTTTTATTTTCCTGGTATAAAAAGCTATGTGTGCTATTCCAGAACAGACTCTAACTTAGTGCCAAATGTCACCCAGATCCTCTCATCCGTTGTTGCATGAAACTGTAACAAACATCCATACATCCTCACAAACTTACGCATCTATAGTGTTAGTAGGATTTGCCCTGAATCAGGTCAAAAACCAGCGTTAACAAGTAAACAGGATCCACTGCGTCATTCCCTGTGCAAATAGTCTCGCATGATAAACCAACCAATTCAGATGCGGCGTTATATACCAAATAGTTGTTCGGAACTATATACCTTTACGAATTGGATGTGTGGCTTCCATCAATAGGTTTGCACCTGAGCTACATAGGTATTGTTCGTGTTAGCAACTAGGTCAACAGGCTTTATGGAGCACCACATTGTCTTTCATACTAGCACACTAACAAAGTTTCCTCTAGAATATTTTTAGTAACCACTATAACACTATTTACCTGGAAAACCTTTTGTACCTCCATCAGAAACTTTAAAACATCATTCCATTCTCCCAATATGTTAATTTCAACCGATTTATTATGTACGTTATAGATTGGAGTGATTTACATTTTCCTTTTCATCGCAGCTTTCATGAAACGCTTCCGCTTTTAAGCTTTTAAAGTATGCATCAATATAATGTTGAAAAGTTCATGCATTTGCATTGAAAGCGGACGCTCAGTGCAATACCCCTTTTGAAATATTTCAGCTGAAAACTTTAAAACATGTGAGCGTTGCAAACGTGCAGGTTAAAAGTTTTATTTTGTACATGTTGCTCGTTATTTTGCTCTGAATGTGACTCGTTTGTGTTGGTCTCAGGACACACGGATGGATTAACAGACACGTTTTTCAAACGAGCTTACATGACTTTTAAATCATGTATTCAATGTTATTATTTTAAAAGATTTCAGCAGGTAATGCTTAGAAAACTTCAAAAAATTTATGATGTAAAGAAAATATTGGTCTAGTTAGTTTTGGTAAAGTGTTTTTCGATTGCTTCCATTTTTTGCTTTTATTTCTAACGATTTTCTTTAACATAGTCTGAATTTACAAGTATTTTCGTATATGTACCTACACAGTGCTTAAAATTTAGAACCTTTTTTAGAAATCGGAATTTTTAAGTAAGTAGAATCTAGAGAGCTATAATTATCAGAATATAAAGTATTCGTTTTCTAAGGATGAACTACCTAAAATATTAATTTATAAAAGAATCGTCTCGACCTACATTTAAGGTCGAGAATATTATAAGCCTATTTTTAAACCCGAAGGTAAATTTAACAAAATTCCAATTTTAAACCCTTTAAAGGGCATATAAAAAGGTCATATCTACTAAAATAACCTCCTAAAAATACTGAAAAGTTTACTCTGCAGAATCAGTCTCGTTTAAATTTAGATAGCCTCAACAATTTTACATTTTCACTGCCAATGCTACTCACTCCATCTTGGGCAATTTAATGTTCGAAAAATCTTTGTGACTCACAAAAATCTTTCCAAATACTTATCAGAAGGTTGATAACGTATTCAATGGTTCCTTTCGGTTCCTGATACCGAACACATGGCACGTCGTGGTCCATATCCGGTTGATATACGACTATTTATCATGCTCCATTCAATTTGGCAACCGCGAAAGCCTTTTTCCTCCCACACCCTTTTGATTCACTTATCAGCCATTTTTCTTTCGGTAAAATTTGTGCTAATGCCTTACAATATTGTCAGTAATTTATCGTCTTTTCAGCTACGAAATTAATGACCTTATCTGGACTTAATTCTATCTTAATGACTTACATTAGTTATGACACCTTCGTATCTTGGATTTAAATAAAGATCGTGAAATATTTCGCTATTAAGCTCATTTTGTATTTGAATGGTAATTACAAAAGCTGGACTCTCCCAAAAACAGATTTTCGCCCGGCAAATATTGAAATACATGCGCATATTGGTACAGATGAGTCTCTCGGCGATTTACACCCGTGAATCGGTTTTACACTCGGTCTGTTTACCCAGGGTCCTCGGTTGTGTGTTTAGGATTGCTGTTCACTTTACATAAAGCCAAATATCAAATGCCTCACGAGAAGCAAGAACATTTTCGGTTGCCCTAACTGTACTTTGTTTATTCTTGGAACTATTAACGTAGTAGTTATAATTTGCAATTTGCTCGTATCCTGTAATTACTGCGGTTTTGGAGACTTTGATATTGCTAGCTTGATGTTAAATAACTTTGTCTTGAATGATACCTTTATGTTAAGAAAGTAAGCTAAACAGCTGTCGTATTCCGGAAGATTCACTTAACTAATTGCCTTTTACACTTTTTGAAGTGACAAGTGACACATTAACAATTTCCTCGGTATTGCTGTCTGGTGACCTAAAAGAGATCTTTCTCCCTTAAAACCGTCTGAAAATACCGTATTCATAAGCATTTAAATACAAGCTACTCTTAAAGAATTCACCCTAAATATGCCTTGAATATCTAACCAGTTTGCTCTTTCAACTTCTACCCTGATTTCTTTATTCAGGCCATCGTAAACTGAACCGAATGACCTTTTACAAATCTAGCAAACAATGATACCTTTTTATTATTTGTCCTTAAGGGTTTTCAGAAGCTAATTCAATGTAAATCATGATAGGTCTGACTCGTTAATCAACAAAGGCGATTTTAAATGATCCTAGCCTTTATAGAACTAGTTTTAACACAACGAATAGTGCCTTAATATGCTGAAGGTTAATTGAAGGATGCAATAAAGCCTTCAGCCAAGTATATGCCATCGATCTAAGTGCTGTATGGCCGGATATACATAAAAATCCTTTAACCGTAATTGGGTTTGGATAGACTGAAAGAATTTTGACCTCCGATTTACTATATAAGCTTATGATTTTAAAATCCATTTTGAGATGAAGGCGTCTTTCTTGTCTTGTCATGTTTGTCTTTTTTTGGCACGGAAATATATGTCAAACCGGAGCTTTGGATCTCAATAAATTTAGTCTTTGTATTCTCTAGCACACACTTCTCCGCGATCTCTAAGCAGCTGATAGCGTAGTAACCAAGTGAGACAGAGCATAAAAGCTACAGACCCATAATCTGACTAAATAACGTATGTACTTAAATTTGTATGAAGACCAACCGTGTCAATTATTCTTTGACGTCCGAAGGCAATAACGGTCGATTGCGGACTAAATGACGGCCCAGAAAGCAGATATTTTTGCTGGTTTTTAATATGAAAACATCGCGACTGCTTGTTAGTTATATTTCTGTGATAGAAGCAAAATAATCTTCTGTCTTTTTACCTTCTAGAATAGAATCTATATCGTCGATAAAACACGATATCTGATTCCAAGGTATCCGTAAGGCAGCTCCAGCATGCATAATTCCCACGGCGCTCATTTATTCACGTTAATACGTGGTGCGGTAGTTACTGCTAATCTTGGTAACGGTTGGTTTAATGGAGCGTTTCTACGAGACGCCTTGCCTACAACTCGCGCTCCGAGTTGGAGGTATAGAGATAAGTTCTAAATATTGGCATAGCGACGTCAATATATCCTACTTATACTCGTCGTATTATAAATTTGTGACATCTTGTCATAGAATTTTCTGGGATAAAAAGTAGTCAATCAATCAATCAATTAAAATCTTTTGAATAGTCACTATTAATGCTCGGTTCTGAAAGTTGTTTTCTATGTCTATGTAGTATTCCAGAACATATAGTAACTATATGCCAAATTTCATACATATCCTTTCAGCCGTTGTTGCGTGAAAGAGTAGCAAACATTTATCATTCATACTTACAAACGTGAAGTGAAGAACTTCACACAAAAAGTGAAGGTCCTCGGAAACACAGATGAAACCGCGAGACGAAAACTAATAATTAAAGAAAGCCTCCTCAGAGTATTAAATAGCGTGAACTCAAGCAAATATCTTTGTAAAAATCATCATTGTAGGTATATAGAACTTGAACCGCCGTCTGCACTTATGTACCGGAAATTCATGTCTTAAACCTATTCTTGTACGATTTATTGATTTCTATGAAATAAAGGACTATATTAGTTGTATAAATAGCTTTCAAATGAAGTGGCTACGGCTGCTATTTGTACAATGAATGGGGAACACTTATGTTATTTCTACCGAATACTTGTACACTACGGTGCTATAAATCTATCGTGTATTTCCGCGGGCTTGTGCAAATATATACCTAAACTAGCTGCCTCCACGCCGTTTTACCCGCGTAGTACCCGTTCCCGTGGGAATACAGGAATAAAATATAACCTATGTTACTCGCGGATAATGTAGCTTTCTAATGAAAAAAGAATTATTAAAATCCATCCAGTACTTTTGAGTTTATTCGTTACATACAAAAATACAAATCTTTCCTCTTTATAATATTAGTGTAGATGTAGTTCCATTTGGGGAAAATCATTTGTTGCTTTATATTTCTATGTTTGAAACCCTCTGTTGGTTTTACTGATTCGTTCAGTCAAAAATACAACCTAATCAAAAATATATTATATGCTTTTCAGCCGCGTAGTTCCCATATTCTCGTAGGAATACGGAAATAAAATATAGCCTATGGAAATATAATGTAGCATTCCATTGGTAAAAGAATTATTCAGATCGGTCTTGTAGTTTCGGAGCCTATTCCTTTCAAAGAAACCCAAAAAACACACGGTCAATCTCATTCCAAACAAAGCAGAGCTTGCACGTTAGTTCATAGCATTAGAGTCGACGTTTCATAAGTGCCTGTGAAGGCCTAGTTTAATTAATAAATTTATTTTATTTCATTATTTCATTTCATTTCATAAATACAATACAATACAAATACTCTTTATTGGGCACACATAATAAAAATAACAATAAGTACAAAGGTGACAACAAAAATAAAGTGTGAACAATTTAGGCGGCCTTATCGCTGAAGCGATTTATCTACGAATAGCGACGAATCTATCATTTAGTAGCAACTACTAAATGCATACATTATAGATACTTACACCCAGCCATTAGCTTCATCTATTTATTTATGTTATATATTTAGGTATTTATTATCCATATTATTGTTATTTATTATCAGTATTTAACATTAACGTTGTATGTAGGTATGTCACCGTCGTATATGTCCGTGAATGACACGCGGCTTCAGCCGAAAACCAGCGCTGTAGTCTTCTACAGCATATGCTGAGCTGAGGCCATTTGGGCACACTGTTCACATTATGACTATTCTGTTATCTTATCTTTTGTGTCAATATTGTTTTTATTTTACTCTATTCTTTCTCTGTTTTGATTGTCTACATTGTGTGAATCTGTGTGTGTGTCCAATAAACATTATTTCATTTCATTCATTTCATTTCACATATTCATGTCCTGTGTGAGATTCGAACCAACAACCGAGCCTTCACAGTTAGTGTCACTAACCACGGCCAGTCAAATTATTTGCTGAGCTGTCTCAATTAGTACATACACAAGCAAAGGTCCAATGTAGATCAAAGGAGTACATAGATGGTTTAACCAGATCTGCCAACTGCTCTAGCTGAGGATAATTCAATTGCCCGTCATATGCCGGCGTTTGTACGATGAGGGGCGAGTCGGGTTGACGGAAATGCAATTACGCATTGGTGCATCGACGCCCGACGGATTAGTCCATTTACATTTGGAATGATGGCTTTATATGGGTCATTGTGATTTTGGATTCGAAGGGAATTTTGATCGAAGATTTAGTATAAATGTGAATGTTACTCTGTTATGCTTTCACGCCCACACCATGGAATGATGAAGTTTGGTACAGAGATAGAGCTTGGGAAAGGGTATATATTTTATATCGGTAAAGGCGAATGACTTTCTGTAACGCGGGTGAAACCGCGGGGCGGATGTTCGGAGTTAAGTTAGTGAATTAACCCCGGTTCACTTCCCGGAGATTCCGTATCTTATGCGCTATAATCTACAAGCTTAGGAGCTTAGGAATGGAGCACTATGTACCAAAAAAAACGGTTCCTATCTGTATAATTTTTTAATTTAACATTAGTAGTATTGTATTGTGCTACTTAATCCTAGTAGTAGATAGTAAGTAGTAGTAGTTTCGAGGGTGAAAGACATCGCCTTTCGTTTACATTTCATTTTCCGATTCGTTATACCTAGTCATTCAATTTAGTACCTTTAACCTATGCCTTAAAGTATGCTTTCCACTTTCCTTTCTTACTTTAGGTTTTATCCGTAAGGGTATGTTGGAATTCAGGCACTGGCAAACTTTTAGCCCATCATGTGTGGGCTAAAAGTTTGCCACGTTGAATATGTGCCTGTTCCGGACGTCCGAGCGTCCGTCCTGTCCGGTTCGCGCGTCCGTGAACAACTGAAAAATATCAAAACTTTGTGTGAAATTACGTTGTATAATTAACATATTAGTTGGTCCATCCATCCATATTGATTGGATTAAAGTTCCGGGAATATGAGCAAATATAAAAGCTTCGGTTACCTACTTATTTATGTACTAGCTACTACCGCGTGGTTTCAACCGCGTAGTTCCCGTTCCCGTTGGAATACGGGGAACAAATATACTCCCTGCTTCCCATTGGTGATAGAATTACTTAAATCGGTTTAATATGTAGTTTTAGAGCCTATTCATTACACACAAACAAAATATCAAATCACATCTGTTTTGCATTACTAATATCCAAAAGTGTAATACGAGTGGCTCTGTGCGTTTCCGATGTATCTTCAACTTAACCGGGATAAAAAGAAACCCATATGTTTTTTACAGCATATTTGAAATCTGTGCCAAATTTCATCGCGATCCTTTCGTTCTGGCGTGGAAGAGTCACAAACATACATCCTTATACTTACAAACTTTCGCATTAATAATATTAAGTAGGATTACTTATTTTAGTTACATACAAGAAGTTAAGAACTAGTTGACCCGCGCAACTTCGTTTGGTGGTTCATCGGGTCACTTGCTCGTTTTTGCGACTTTGATTGATGCTCAGCTACTATTCGTTGTAGCGCGATGATATAGCCTATAGCCTTCCTCAATAAATGGGCTATCTAACACTGAAATAATTTTTTAAATCGGACCAGTAGTTCCTTCATTAGCATTATCAAACAAACAAACCCTTCAGCTTTATACATTAGTATAGATGATTAATGCCCTCCCATATAAAAGTGGTTGGACCCCAACAAAATTAACCGTTACAGCACTTAGTTATCCCCATGTAATCTTGGTGGATAATGCGATAGCCATTTTCGCGGGTCGTTAGTCAGTCCGGGGCACATTAGCGATGACCCCGGACTGACCCTACCCGACTTAGCCTGGAATACCCTGCGTAACCTTTTTAAGATTGGTTATAGTGAAGTGCATAGGGTTGAAGGTGGGACCTTAAGTGAACGGTTTTAGGGTACCGTAGCGGCAGGACCCTATTACTTATTCTCCGATGTCCGTCCATCTGTCTACCGTATCACATGATGCGTAATAGGGACAGTTGAAATTTTCATAGAATGTGTATTGTAATTTGATTTACCCTCGTTTCCTTAAAATTTTCTAGATAACCTTTCTGTTAAATTAAACTCACTTATAATTGGGAACGTATTGTAATAATTAACTTTGAAATAACCGAACATTCGTTGGAATGAGAAAAGACAAAGAGATCGGAGTATAGATAACTTACTCTATACATAACACAATCATTCAATCATCACAATGTTAATAATAAGATGTCAAAAGTATACAATGCTTGTATTTTACACTTTCGAGACAATTTTATTTATTAGCTTGTACCGTGTAGTTCCCGTTCCCGTGGCAATACGAGGATAATATATAGCTCTCTGAGAATGTAGCTTTCCAAACGTAAAAGATTTTTTTAAATCGGCACAGTAGTTTTTGAGTTTATTCATTCCGAACATATACACAGACAATAATACTGAAAAAAACCTCTTTATAATATTAGTGTAGACATGTGAATAGAAACAATGTCAGTACCACAAGCTCTCTGGGACAGCAAAAGCTCAACTGTCTAAATTGGTTATTATTCTGTCATGAACAGGAGCAGCCTGTCCAAAGTTAACTACTACTCAACTAGTTATAAGTTCTCGGCTTGTTTAACAACACTTTGGTTCTCTAGTTGCATCGATTTTGCACTAAGTTTCAAATTGTGTCAACTACAAGTCATGGGATTTTGTTTGTAGCTTGTCGGTGGTGACGTGACAGCTTTTAGACTTGAAGGTTGAGGAACTAATTTAATATTGGGCTCGTATGGTAAAATAATTAAAAGCTTATAATTTCGTGAATGAATGTGAAATTTAGGGGATCAAATTTTTTTTCAATATCCCAAATAAACCCTCTGTAATCTCAAATGCCGTGAAGCCGTGGTGGCTCAATTGGGAACGCACCGACTCACGATCATGAGGGTGCCGGTTCAAATCCCTGGCCCGTACCTCTGAGTTTATAAAAACTTACGTAAGGATTCACACCACTGGCTTTCGGTGAAGGAAAACATCGTGAGGAAACCTGCATGCCTGAGATGTCACAATTAAAGGCATTTCACATGTCCGCCAATCCGCACTAGGCCCGCGTGGTGGACTATGGCCTAAACCCCCTCGATGTTAGGGGAGGCTCGAGCTCTTCGGTGGACATATATGAGCAGTTGATGAATCTCAAATGTATAGATCGAAGGTAGGTACATAGATGTTAGATAGAGTATACCCAACCATATAGATAACGAAAGATGATGGATGAAAAAAGATGAAAGATCAGGATGCAAGTAGGAGAGATATGCTAGAACTGGTATGGAAAAGGCCCTACAATTGGACAGATCGGTTGGCTTTGTGGTTAGTGACCCTGACTTTCAAGCCGCCGGTCGTGGGTTCGAATCCCACCCAGGACAAACGTTTGCATATGTCAGTTTATTCTGTGTCTGTAGTACCTTTAAGTAGTACCTTTATCAGTGTCTGGTTACCATATCACAAGCCCTGCTTTGTTTGGAATCAGGTTGGGCGTGTGTGAAAAATGTCCCAGGATATTTTTATTTGTTTTCATAACCAACTCATCAAATATACCACTTTCATTCCAGACTCCTAAGCTTAGACGTCACATCATTAGAAGATGTGTACTGGTTGGAAGACAAGACGGCTCGCCACGTCCTCGATCCCAAGGACTTCGGCGCGTGGTCGGCGGCGAGGCAGAGCCTGCCCACCGGCAAGGAACAGCTCCAGACCCTCAAGGCAGACCTGTGGAGTGCCGTCGTGAAGAAGAGCAAGCACCAAGACGCTTGGACATGGGGTTAGTGTGGAACTTTCTTCTACTGACAGACTCTATTTAGGTATTGTTATCTATCTAGTTTAAAGTATACATATAAAAATCTCGTGTCACAGTGTATGTTATCGAACTCTTCCGAAACGAATTGATCAAGATTTGTATTTTATTTTTTTGTGTATTACTTCAAAATCTATCATTTTACTCTACTTCCAACCAGCTTCTAGGGGTGTGTATCCAAGGCATCCCCCTCTCACAAATTTTCATAAGCGGCGGTGACCACTTGCCATCAGGTAGACCGTCTGCATGTCCACCTACTAACATAAAAAAGCTAATGGTGTCGGTACTTCAGGTGGTATGCTGGTGGTGTCCGTGTCGGTATGCGGGCTGGTGACCCTGGCGGCGATGACGCAGCCCTCGCTGGCTCCGGAAGCCAAGCACTCGCTGCTGCAGTACGTCACCGGGAAGTATCTCCATCCGACCAGCTGCAGGGTGAGTGGAACTGTCTATATGAGGATGCAAGACCTTAGCTTTGATCTACTTAAGCTCTTTTTTTATAGAGAACTGTATAATGATCTAGCTGACCCCCGCAATTATGTCCGCGTGACATAAAAAAGAAATCGCCGTTTTTGCAACAGTCTAATTGTTGCTCCACTCCTTTGGGCCGTAGCATGATGCTATATATCCTATAGCCTTCCTCGGTAAATAGGCTATACGACACCAAAATATTTTTTCAATTTGAACCACTACTTTCTGAGATTTACGCGTTCAAACAAACTCTACAGCTTTATTAATAGTATAAATATAGATGATTGTTGTTATTTGTAGCTTTGACCATGCTAGACGGCATTCTAAGGCCTACATGACTATTTATTGCGCTACATATATTGCTTAGTCCTTAAAGAAAGTAAGTAGTTTAAAGAAAACATGTTTATATTTTTTAATATGTATTTTTAGTTTTAAGGTATATATACTATGGGCCTTGTAGCCTGCAATAAAGATTTATTATTATTATTTATTATTAAACCAAGAGAAAATAACAAAAAACATATTAACAGAGCAATATTTAGTGACAATAACTGAGTTGGCATTATTGCAAAAGCAATATCATCCAGGCAGATGTAGGTACTTAAGTTATGTTATAATTTTCTTCTTATCGTGTTTTTTTCCTTTAATAAAATTCTACAAGCTTTTATGTCATCCTCGAACATCGTTAAATGCTGAATTACAGTTTTTAAATATTCGGAAAATTTAAGTTCTCTTTCCTGCGGAGCGGAGGTTCTTAGCCTATATTTTATAGTTACGACGGCGCTACAATGTAATTTATGACCTAATCGACCCAGCTCTAGTCTAGCCTAGTCTGATAATGAAATGATGTACTGCCGGTATATTTAAAATGGTTTTCATATCTTCTAGAGCTAGTTACTAGATAATGTTAAATGCAAATGATTCGTTTCAGAAGATATGGTATCTAATTTATTACCGAACTGTATTTAATTGAGATTAATTAAAAACAAACAGACTGAAAGTAGGAGAGGAGACCCTGTAGCGGCAGTGATGGGACCAGGGATGGAGTAGCGTCGTAGGGGTGTGCAGGAGTGATGCCTGTTTGGCCCTTCGACGAGAAGTGCATTGCGCTTTGTCCCTTTCACTGCCTCTATAGTTGCTCCCTTTTTTATAGGGTCGGCAACGCGTGAGTGACGCCTCTGGTGTTGCAAGCGTCCATAGGCTACGGTAACCGCTTCCCATCAGGTGGGACCGTATGCCTGTTTGCCACCCTTGTGGTATAAAAAAAAAAAAAAAAAAAAAAGTAGTCAAATCTAATATTATATAAGCGAAAGTTGGATGTATGTAACACAATCACGCCAGAACGGCCAAAGAACTTTGGCAGAGTTATAATATATTCTGGAATAGCACATAAGCTTCTAATTCCGGGAAAATTAAAGTTCCCGGGGAAAAACTTAACTATTTATATTAAATTAAATTTGAAGTGGTGACTCAGTGGAGAACGCACCAATTTACGATCATGAGGCTACCCTTAACCTCTACTCTCTTCTGAGTCTAAACACTACTGGCTTTTAGTGAAGGAAAATGTCATAATTGAAGGCATGTCAAGTCCTGACTATCGGCTCTAGCCCTGCGTGGTAGACTATGGTCTAAACCCCTCTTTGTTAGGGGTGGCTCGTGTTTCTTCAGTGGAGACGTACGAGCTGATGATGATGATTATTTACTAAGTCCAAACAAGCCTTCAACCCTCCCCCACTAATTCCAGGTGGAGTGGGGCTGGGAGGAACCGATGGCGGTGGGGGAGACCATGTGCTTCACGGTGCACTGCTACCAGAGGAACGGGCAGCCATACCCCATCTGTGATACTGACGACCTGGCAGTCACCATCACGCACGGCACCAGAAAGGTAAAGTGTCACAGCTGGTAGGTTTGTGGAAGTGGATCTGGTGATTATATGCCCCATTCAATAATTTGATATGCATAATTTTGGAGGTAAAGACAAAAAGATAGTCTTTTTTCTGTTCTCTTCTTAGTAGCTTTGTATTAAAGATGTTAAAGAAAACACTTTTTTTAAAATAATCAGATCAGCCGCAGTATTTATTCGATGATACAATATTAATAGGCATACACACAAAACCAAATTTTATTTTCCAAATGTACATCCTAAAAATCTTACAAGTTCAAAATTTCCCCCACATTCCATCAACTATAATAAAATAGACTTTAAAACACTCATAACTAATGTCGTCTCTCAAAGTTAATTTTTTTTTTTTGGTATTTGGTATGATTTGATTTTTGACGACGGGTGTCTTCAGGTGACGGCGGTAGTGGAGCTGGGCTCTGGGGACCCTGCGCAAGCCAACACGGCGAGGGTCAAGTTCACCGTCAGAACCGCTGGAGTGTACCTCATATCTGTCACCATTGGTAAGTAAAACGTTTATGTTTTATTTCTTTTTAGGTTATGCCCCGTGATTTGGTCCGCGTAGTTCCCAAATAATGTATTTCTACTTTAACATTCGTTAAGATAGTTACTCTTTAACATAATATAAATTTAACCTATAATGTAAATCTGCTTTAATATTCGTTCAAAATTTAATAATTTAACGTCCGTTAATAAAGTTCCTCTTTAATATCCGATAATGTCTGTTAACGTAATTTTACTTTAACGTTCGTTGACAAAGTTAATAGGAACCACTACTTTAACGTACTATAAAGTGGTACCTCTTTAACGTCCAACAATGTAATTCTATAATACTTCAACCTCCATTATTATGGCTCCTTTTTAACGTCCGAAAATGTAATTCTACTTTAACATTCGTTAATATGGCTCCTCTTTAACGTTCAACAACGTAACTCTATAATACTTTAACCTACATTATTATGGCTCCTCTTTAACGTCCAATAAAGTAATTCTACTTTAACATTCCTTAATATGGCTCCTCTTCAACGTCCTACAACGTAACTCTATAATACTTTAACCTACATTATTATGGCTCCTCTTTAACGTCCGATAGTGTTATTCTACTTTAACATTCGTTAATATGGCTCCTTTAACGTCCGATAATGTAATTCCTCCAATAATGTAATGTATGGTTAGGCGGCGTGCCTACTGGGGGTAGTCCGTTCCGCAAGTGGTTCGTGGCGGGGCGCGTGGAGGCGCGGCGCTCGCGACTAGCTCGAGCCGGCGCCGCGCTGGTGTGTGCCGCGGGACGCGCTCGCTCGCTGCACATCCACCCGCGCGACCACTACGACAACCCCGCGCCGCTGCACGTGCAGCCTGACCGACCGCCTGAGGTTAGGATACCACGCTACACTTGACTGCCTCTTACTTGCCTTGAGTACCCCGCACTACCCCTCAATAGCCTTAAGTACCACTCACTACAGTTGAATACCCCTAGCTACCGTTGACTAACCTTGTCTACCATTAAGTACCCTTGACTGCCCCTCACTACACTAGAATACCCTTAGCTACCGTTGACTACTCTTGACTACACCTACTGCCCTTGACTGCCCCTCGCTACACTTGAGTACCCTTGACTACCCTTGAATACCCTTGGCTACCCTTCACTACCCTTGTGTACCCTTGACTATCCTTAACTATCCTTCACTACCCCCACTACCCATTACTGGCTTGACATTGTATAGACATTGTAGAGAATTGATAGAATCAATACAAACGTTGAAAAGTGTAACATTAACCAAACCACTCATATACTGGTGGGTTACCAGGGATTCTCTATAAGCATCAGCCCACTAGGAGGGCCGGTGGACCCCCAGCTATCGTCTTCGGCGACGTTCGAATACGATTCAGTGAACCAGCGCGTGACCCTCGCGCTGCAGTTCGAGCGCGCCGGCGTGTACCGCGCCGCGGTGTACTACGACGCCGTGCTGCTGCATGGGGGGGAGTTCGACTGTATTGTGCTTACTGGTGAGTTGTAGCCTGTAGTGTCTAGTCTGAAGGCTGGAGCGAGGAGTCTAGAGCCTGGAGTCAGGAGCTAGGAACATGAAGCCTGGGGCCTTGGAGCCAAGAGCCAGGAGCTTATGATGTAGACTGACAATCGTTACAACTATACTGTTCTTGCAAAGACTATTACTTTTTAGAATTCTGCGATAGCTGAGATGGTAGTAACGTTGGACAGTAAGGTCATGGACTCAAATCCTACAATGATCTGGAGCTTTTGGTGGAGGAAAGGGTCGAGAAGACACATTAAAACAGTGACAAGGTACATTTTAGTACCTGGTGGGCTACTTGAGGGTGATATATCATAACTTTAGGTGATCATAATTGAGTCGCTATATTGTTACCAAAATCATCTATGTATTTTTTATTTTCTATTTTAACCAGCAACTAACCATTTCTTAAACACAATTTTGCCAATGCTTTCATCTGAAAGTTTTTAAAGATCAGGGTGGTCATTAACTGCATTTTTCAATGTTCCATGGTCAGCTAGCGACACAGCGACAGTTCAACGCAACATATCATCCAAAAGACACAACATTTGCTTCGAGGCGCGACTAATGGGGGTCGGGGCGGTCTCGGGGAACGTCGGTGCGGGAACTAGTGCGGGTGCGGGCGCGATCGTGTTCGGTGCGGGAGCTGGTGCGGGAACCCTCAAACCGCGCCGTGTGTTGTGTTGCGTCTCGCCGAAGCATCTCACGATAAAAGACTACTTTCTAAAGTTTATCCCAAAGAGGATAACTTCATTTAGACTATGCCCGTCTACAAAGGTAAGAAGTATTTTTATACTAATAAATAAACATATTTAAATCTGAAGACATTGTTTTCTTAAACGTGCTAATCGTAGGAACTTAGAAATACTTTTGAAATGTTCGCATATTTATTTTGATAATCGGCCTCGTGTTCCAGTTGATCCTGGTCCCGGGAGGGGGTGGAGGGGAGGATGGAGGCGGGGGGATGGAGGGAGAGGAGGGTGGTACCGGAGGGGAGGGAGGGGAGTTCTGGGTGGAAGACGGTGTGCAGCCAGCGCTGCGACTTTCGGCACGACATCGAGACCTGCTCGCTGCTACCTTCACGCACTTACTCATAGCCAACTGTGGAGGAGAGGACTCTTTCAAGGTAAGTGCTAGATCCTAGAGCCAAAGATTTTCCACCCTCGTGTCTTTCAGGATCATTGCGATGTTATGCAGGCTGTATTTTCAGTAAAAAGTTCAATAATTTAAAGGTCGCTGTTTTATGTCATACCTTTTGTGAAGTACTGACGTAAAATACTCGAAGACTTAAGTCTCCGTTAGATTTTTCACTCTCGTGACTTTCAGGATCATTGGGTTGCAAGTTGTATTTTCAGTAAAAAGATCAATTTATCAAAAGGTCGCTGTTTTATTCCATGCTTATTTTAAACATTATCATACTCTAAGACCCAATTCTCATTTCAATGTTTTTGGTTGCACTAACAATTAAAAAGCTATTGTTGGTGCTGGCATATTGTGACACTCCCCGAGAATTATAGAAACTAAAAAGAAATTTACAGTGGATCAAAAACCTCCCTCTTTTTTGGAGTTAAAAGAGTAATGCTGTACTTATTGCCGGCTGCTCTCAGCCATAACCAGCGAGCGTTAAAGTCTAGCTATTGACAAGTGGTTATCCCTCCCCCGGGCACACGGACTACAGAACAAGCAGGAGTTCTTCTACAGCGAGATCCGCAAGGCGCACGCGCGGCACCCGCACGACAAGCTCGCCATCCGCGTGCAGCGCGCCGAGCTGGTGCGCTCCAGCCTCAAGGCCACCCGCCACCTCACCGTCGCCGACTGGTGCAAGAACTTCGACGTCACCTTCCAGGGCGAGCAGGGTATGTGCCACCTCCCCCCCTCACCCCTCCCCCGGGCACACGGGGTACAGAACAAGCAGGAGTTCTTCTACAGCGAGATCCGCAAGGCGCACGCGCGGCACCGAACCTCCATAAGGAGCCGCTGTAGCGGCAGTGGGCGGACTAGTGATGGAGTACCGTCATAGGGGTATGCAGGAGTGATACCTGTCGACGCCCTTCGGCGATAATACACATCGAGCATGTAACCAATAGAGTAGCAATAGTGAGCCATTTGTTTAGTTATACCGGTTAAACGCATCAATGATTTGTCACGTATAACCGGTATAACTAACAAACCACGCTCGAACTAAAACAGTACCCGACCAATAAGAGACCTGTGTGTACGTCTAGTGCAACACTTGACCTTGAGTCGGCCAATCAGAACACAGGGGCCGGCGCAGCGTTTTGGCGTATTTTGTTTTCTAACAAAACTATTAACAGTCCTACTCTATTGGTTACATGCTCGATGATAATACATTACACTTAGTCCCTTTCACTGCCTGTACAGTTGCTCCTTTTTTACAGGGTTGACAACGCGTGAGTGACGCCCCTTGTGTTGCAAGTTTCAAGCCAATTCATAGACTCTATTTTAAGGTTCTCTCATAAACTTACGTGCACAGATTTTTGTAGGTACATATAGCTAAAAAAGGTACTCTTATCCAGGGGTGGACTGGGGCGGGGTGCGTCGCGAGTGGTTCTCGCTAGTGTGTGCGCAGCTGTTCGACGCCAAGTTCGGTCTGTTCGCCTCCTTCCGGGACTCCGCCACTGGCCTCGTGCATCCCAACCCTGACCGCCCTAAGCACTTAAAGGTATGGTCTACATTACACACCCCATAAAACACTTTTCCACCTTTTACACCACAATCAAACGCTAGCGCAATATCTTACACATGACATTCCTGAGTCTCCACATCATGTATCAGACCTCACAACTCTTTATCGGTACCTAAAAAGACCAGGAATATATAATGATATGAGACAATCTCTTGTTCAGAACAGCACAAAGCTAGATGCTGTTCTTTAAAAGCATTGATGTAGCCAATTGTTCTATATCTGTTTAGTTTGTGACTATAGTCTTACTTCTTATTGGTGACCATCCCAAACAAGATTCGTTTCCACAATTTTACTTTATAAAAGACAAAAATATTAGGTAAAGTCTACCCGTGTAGCTCACTGCAGTTTCCGCAAGATGTAATATTGAGTGGCAAGTGAAGGGTGCGATGTGTGGTTCCAGCTGAAACACTTCGAGCTGGCGGGCAAGCTGGTGGGCAAGTGCCTGTACGAGAGCGCGCTGGGCGGCTCGTACCGGCAGCTCGTGCGCGCGCGCCTCACGAGATCCTTCCTCGCGCAGATCATTGGCCTGCGCGTGCATTATAAGGTACGCCCATGTAGGCCCACCCCAGACCCACTCTAGATTCTAAATGCTAATTTATTGTGAAGGGCAGGGATTATCTCCCCAAGAAGTTGATAAAATAGATCTAATTGCATTTATGTTTTGTAAAATTGATTTAAAAGAATGTGCACTGCCTTTCACACGTGGAAGAAGTAAAACTTTCAAAATGCTTCCTGTCTCAATTTCTCCCAAGTTAAATTTTATGAATGTATGTCTCTATTTACTGTCGATTTTGGTTTCATCGACTTTCAAATCACAACTATGCTAAAGAAGTTTTCACTTCAAAAATCACTTCGAAAACTCAAATCTCATAAAGCCAACAAGATACCGTTAAATTTGTTTCAATTATCTTCAGAACCCCGAACTATCGTTAGACTCTGCCCATACAATCGTTCAAAATTGGTGTTGCCTCAAAAAATAAACCAGACTTATTTCTCCCACCTTCCAGTACTTCGAACAAGATGATCCAGAACTTTATCTGTCGAAGATCAAATACGTGCTGGACACAGACTTGGACTCTTGCGACTCAGTTCCCGAGATATACTTCGCGGAAGATGTGTATGATTCCTCTGGGAGGCTGGTGGAGACACACGACCTTGTGCCTAATGGTTCGACTATACGGGTGAGTTGCTTGGATATAACTCTTAGTTTTAATTTAGGTATTTGTGAAGGTAAAAAAAAACAACTGAATAAATCACTTTCAACTGAGGAACCGTAAAGACATCGCTATGTAAGAATCCTTTCACAAATAGATCTTTTTGAATAGTTACCATAAATGATGATATTTGAATCTTGGTTCCGTCATTAGGTACGTAGATTAACTTAAAGTCTGATAGCCAATGTTCTGATCGAGTTTATATCATATGCGTGGTTCCTTCATTTTGGAACAAACAGCCGACCATGTTGATATTGATGCTGCAGAGATTGTCTGATTGAACTGTCATTATCAACTTAAAGTCCAATAGTCTAAGTTCTAAACGACTTTATATCATATGCCTCTGAACGTTTATTTACCTTGGAACGAACAGCCGGTATATGTGTGCGTTTGTGCGTGTAAAGGTCCGCAACAGCAGCAAGCTGCAGTACCTGGACGCGTTGGCACAGTGGCGGCTGGCGGCGCGCTGCAGACTCGAGACCGATGCCTTCCTGCGAGGACTCACGACCCTCGTACCTGACAACCTGCTCGCTATCTTCGATGAGAACCAGCTTGAGCTGCTTGTGAGTACACGCCCCTCTAAACCCCACTGTATTCCCTAACCACCTCTGTCCCCCCTACCACCCTCTGTCTTCTCTAACCCTCTCTGTCCCCCCTAATCCTCTCTGTCTTCCCTAACCCCCTTTGTCCCCCTCTAACCCCCTCTGTCCCATCTAACCCCCTCTGTCCCCCCTAACCCCCTCTGTACTGTAGTGTAGTTCTAGGTTAGGATTCCAAGGGGAACTTTCTTGAAAGGTCATTCATAATATTATTTTTTTTTATTAAATCTAGCTGAACTATTTTGGTGACTATAACAGGAATCGAAGATTGAACTGACGCCCACTTAGGTTGTATTGCTTATTAGCTTAATTGCTCGATTCGTATTAATCGGTAAAGGAAAACATTTAACTGTATACGGCAACCATCTATACCCCCCACTTTGATAATAATATGGAAATCTACTTTAAAAGATAAGATTAGCTAACTAACGAATAATGGCCGAAGTTACAAGTACCTAAAATCTTGGCATCACTTATTTCTTTGATACTGCAAGTTTTTTATTTAGGTCAATGTGGCTCTCGTAGCCTTATTTTTGTGTATGCATACAGATACCCTTTTTGAAGAATTACCGGCCGAGTTCTTGACCGATAGCTTTCATCATCAGCCGTTTATATGCATACGTGCAGGTATGCGGTACAGGCGAGGTATCCGTGTGCGACTGGCGCGCGCACGCACTAGTGGCGGGCGCGGGGCGCGAGTGGGAGCGCGTGCTGGGCTGGTTCTGGGCGGCGCTCGCCAACTTCTCCACCGAGGAGCGAGCTCGTCTGCTGCAGTTCACCACCGGCTGTGGACAACTGCCTCCTGGGGGGTTCCAGGTTTGTATACCTACATTAAAACTTTAACACACTTTATTAGGCTTTATGGGACTCCATATTCTATCCGTGGTTTTATAAATTAATGCCTTACATTTTTACCTATTTAATAATTATTATCATTATAAAAAACCCTTTAATTACAATTTTACTCAAAAAAATATAGTTAGTTTTATATAATGTGTATTTAGATTAAATGCAGATAAATTTAATTAAT
The DNA here is from genome assembly GCA_905147785.2 of Thyatira batis. Classification (NCBI taxonomy): domain Eukaryota; kingdom Metazoa; phylum Arthropoda; class Insecta; order Lepidoptera; family Drepanidae; genus Thyatira; species Thyatira batis. Next base: position 636,828 of record LR990492.1, read on the forward strand.
TTGTGTTTAAAGTTGGATTTCAGTTACTCCAACTCTCTCTTTCTATTTATTTAGTGTTTTTAAAATTACTCTAACTGTGAATTAAACTATACGAACTCAATAATATGGATGTGATGATAGCAGCCATATATTTTGAGAATATAATGTTTTACCCTTCGAAAATTACATTGTCACTTCAGTTTAAAAACAAAATGGCGTAAATTTTTTTCGTTTCCACAAAAATATAATTACACACTCACAAATATTAACACACTATAAAGTTTGCAAAACCCAAAATTTCCAGGATCTAAACCCTCGGTTCCAAATAACGGCGGCGCCCACGTTCGGTGCCCTCCCCACCGCGCACACCTGCTTCAACCAGCTCTGCCTCCCCGACTACGACTCCTACGAGCAGCTCGTGCATGCTCTACTGTGGGCCATCAACGAGGGGGGGGAGGGCTTTGGCATGATATAGACATGATGGATAGCTGTTGGAGCCGCATTTGGGATGGGGAGGAAGAAAGATTAGCGTTAGTTGAGAGGGGGGAGAAAAACTGTTGGGATTGCTATAGATGGTAACATGATAAAGATGTGTTGTTCGAGCTGTTGGGATCGCGTTAGATGGGGCAGGGGGGAGAAGATGAGTTGTTTATGCTGTTGGGATTGCGATAGTAGATGAGATGATAAAGATTTGTTGTTCGAGCTGTTGTGATCGCTTTAGTTGAGAGGGGAGAAATGAGGGGGGGGGGGGAACTGTTGGAATTTCGATAGTAAGTGGGATGATAAAGAATCGTTTCTCGAATTGTTGGCATTACGATAGAGGGGTGTTGATAAAGATAAATTGATCAAGCAGTTAGGGCCGTGTTAATTGGGGGGGAAAGTTGATCGAGCTGTTGGGTTCTAAGCAGTGGGGGGATTAGTTGTTCAAGCTGTTAATGCATTAATAAAGCTATAGACCAAAGGGTGGGGGCTAAATCCCGAAGTAGACAAATTATAGAACCCGTATAAGACCCTTATAAGGAAGGTGGGTTGGGTTGGCACTATATAAATGAGCTACTCAGTCTAGTCTGATAAGAAGCTATGGCATAGTATTGAGAAGTAACACAGTCCAGAGAGCTCTCAAAATTAAGTTATTAGGCCTGCATAAGAGTGGGGGGGAGCTTTGTATATATATAGGAATATATAGAAGCTATAAATTCTATAGAAATATGGTTAGTGGGGTGGTATACTAGAAATGAGTTCTGAATCTCGTCCCTCCATTTTCTGGGCACTATATAAATGATCGGTATTTATATGGAATAGAAAAGAAAACCCAGATTTAAAAAAAAATGGCTCTTGTCTATGCCGTTCCTCTCGAATGCCGTTCCTCTTCGCGGAAGCGGGGGTCTATGTAATTGTTCAAGACAAAGAGGTCTATCTAAGTTTTTAAATAAACTTAGGATTCTATATGAACGCAGCCTTTCATAAAATCGGTTCTAAGTTCTAACGCGAACTTTTATAATTAAATTGTCATATATCGTTGTAAATCACAACAAATAATGTGAAAAGGTAACTTTTACTAGTCATAAATCTATGTCAACGGTTATAATACATATACAATGCTCTTGCTTTGTTTAATATAAGTTGTTAATTATAATAATACAATCGTATTCCTGCCAGAGACAAAGTCCAACGTGGAATTGATAACGTGTGACAATAACAGTGCAAAAACGTTTAACATCGTATTATTGTCAATAATAACAATAAATTGTATAAAATTAAGGCAGTATTGTAAGTATATTTATACTTGAAACTTAAAATGAACTGTCAACTCTTTTTTTAAATATTTTTTTTTAATTATTTTTTTTTGTCAATAGACTGTCATCAAAATTCGTAAAAGCTGTCAACTTTTTTTTTAATGTTTTTTTTTACTTGCTTTTTTTTGTCAGACATCTGCAATTAATTATTTACTTGAAACGCTTCTTAAGTAAAATGCGTATAGGTAAGCTTTCAACTTTTTTTTAAATATTGTTTTTTAATTACTTTTTTTGTTCAATAAACTGACATCTGCAATTTATTTATATACTTAAAACTCTTCATAAGTAAAATGCGTATAACCTGTCAACTTTTTTTTTATTTTTTTTTGTTATTTTTTTTGTCTATAGACTGACATCTGCAATAATTACTTTATAAATGTTTATATCGTTGATACATTCCTTATAAAAATAAGTATCTATAACTATATTAGGTACTTTAAATTATTTTATAGAATAAACACAATTGATGTTAATATTAAATTAAGGACTTCACCGAACACTGCATCTAAGCACAATGTAGCTTGACTACTCATTAGTATAGCAATATAGGTAATGGTGACCACTTACCATGAGGCGGGGAGTTTGCGTCACCCTTTGACCACATAAATCTATTAGTCTAACCTTAGACTTTATGATATTCGATTTGAGTAGCGCATTTTAGTTAAAATGCATCTTTATTTATTTGAAAAAAACAATTCAATATAATAAATACTTATAACCCCTTAAGTAAATTATTTATTTAATAAATTATATTGATATAGTAAAGAATGAATTATTTATTTCTTCTTTAGTACAAACACTATGAGGCCTAATTGATTGTATGACTCCGCAGGAAACTCCAGTAAAGCATTTAGATTTATTAAAATAATTAATAGTAATTTATTTAATATTATTGTATCTATTTATTTTATTAAATGATTGTATACTGTGTAGTTAATTTTACATAGAAAGTAGTACTTGATTATTATATTTATTTCTTAATTATTTTTATGTTTTAGAAAAACATGTTTATTTGTACGAGTATTGAAATGTACATTAGACCAATAGTAAAAAAAGCTAAAAAGAGATAGTGGCCCATGAGGGGATCGAACCCGCGACCTTCGCGTTATTAGCACGACGCTCTAACCAACTGAGCTAATGGGCCGATGTATCTTACCGCGAAAAAATCGGTATACATACTAGGATCTCTATTATAATTTCAAAATATGCTTTCAGTTATCAACCAATTTTGATAAGATTATTTCTAGTCACTAATAAAAATATTGCTTGCAATAAATTCGTATCTAAAATAGATTCTGATGTAAGTAAATATAAAACAACTGCCCAATCTGTAATACTCATGTATTGCTAGTTATAAAAATAAATATTGTAAGTCCTTTTTCGATTCTGCGGATTTGACACCATGAGAAAATGGTGGGAATTCGCATGATAGACAAAAGGTCTGACTGCACGCTTTACTTATTTTGAGTAATTTACAATTGACAGCCCGGTTGGCTTTGTGGTTAGTGACCCTGACTCTCAAGCCGCGGGTCGTGGGTTCGAATCCCACCCAGGACAAACATTTGTATGCATGAATATGTCTGTCTGTTCTGTGTCTGGATGTAAATATCTATATAAGTATGTATTTAAAAGTAGTATATGTAGTATATCAGCTATCTGGTTACCATATCACAAGCTCTGCTCAGTTTGGAATCAGATTGGCCCTGTGTGAAAAGTGTCCCAGGATATTTATTATTTATTTATAAATTTTAATTCTCATTTTCATAATGAATATTGTATGAATGAATAGATTGTACATATATATACGTTTGAATCTAATGTTTGTCATGTAGACGGGGGATGCGTCGAGTAATGATAAAGACCAGTGCCTTCTGCAGGTTTGTGGTCTAATTTGTCCATTGATACACTTTTCAAATAGTATTGTTCGTAGACCACAATACGTCTGTATATCTGTTTGTTTGTACTCTGTAACTGTCTTTGTTTTAATAAGTAATATATTAAATGTAGTTGATCTCAAAATGTAGTTAAGAATTGCGTGTACTACTTTGCATGTTCTATAGTTTTGAATTTCAATTATAGTTTGAGGAATTCATCAGATAGCCAGATATTGGCGTGTTGTCATAATTTCCTATTAGACAACGAGGAACAACTATTTCTGCATTTTTTTATGATTTTCTACTATATGTAGTGTTTAAAATTCTAACGTCCTATATGAGAACAAATGATATCAAATCTCATGATAAAGGAGTAATTTCATCTCATCAGCTTTTTGGCAGAAATTGAACTAATTCTAGTCCATTTATATGCTCATATAAATGTACATTAACTAGTTAATAGCAACCCCCGAATAATAGAATCCATTCCAAAATGTTAATATGTAGTTGACAAATTGTTGATTAGAAATGTAAGACTGAGATAAATAAATGATGACACTTGAAAATTGTGTGTATGTTTGTCTTTTCCTCTTATATATAAGCAACCAATAGGTAGTCGGACTCGCATATCGTCCCTTAGCTTACAACACCGCATAAGTCATTATACCAACTTTTCAGGAGACGAAAAAAACTGTTTATTCTCTATCCAATGGCATTGAAATGTAGAAACTGCCAATTTTCGACTTGAGCGGTGTTGTAAGCTAAGGGACGATAGGTATACCTACGGTTCCGCATTTTTTTTAAATGGACTAGAAGGTATTACCATCCAAAAGGTTTGACCGTTATCAAGGTTGACCTTGATTTTTTTTTATTTATCGTAACTGGAACTGAAAATATTAAGTGAAAGTTTATACCTATACGGATCATGATAGATCAGATACAGCCCTATGACAGACAGACTGTCTGAGACTTAGTAATAGGGTCCTGTTAATTACTCTTGTCGTACGGAATCCTAAAGAATCCTTCTCATCCAATAAAAACACAGTTTAAACATAAATAAATTTATTACTTCATAATACAATAACAATCACTTAATATAAATAAATCTAACACTTACCGTATCAAAACCTGACCCTAATTATCAGTAAAATACCTACAAAATTATTGTATAACATCTAAACTATATTCAAATACTAACCTTTCAAAACCTACCTGTAGAACTCCTCTACTTATTTGCTAAAACAACTTTAAATGGCCTAAATTAATCCCTGATTATGTACGAAAGTATTCAATACAATTTCATTTATATATGTATTGGAATAAGGTTCAATGTTTAACACCCAGATCTTGCAGGCACAAGAGTCCACAGAAGGACTTCTGGCCAGGACACCGGATGACGGATCCAAGTTCTTGCAAGTCCTAGCATCCTAGAAAAACAGGACTATTAAATTTATAATGATCATGTCCTTCCATATTTGTTACTAGCTTCTGCCACGCGGATTCACCAGGATAATTCCCGTTGCGATAGGAAAAAGAAGATAAAATCTAAAAATCAATTGCTGTTCGTTAGTCTCACAAAAACTCAAGAACGGTTGGACCGATTTAGCTAATTTTGGTCTTGAATTATTTGGGGAAGGGAAGGGAACATGGAAGGTTTAAAAGATAAGAAAATATGAAAAAATGCTTGGAATACAGTAAAAACAACAATTTCGCTTTTCCAAAGAAACCCCTCCTAATTGTCAAACATTTGATGTCCGTCTAACGTTTAGAAATCAAATAAATTTATGTCGTTCAGAAATATGGTATACCGATCAGCAATCATCGATCCTAAATCTTTACGCCATACCTGGTAAGTGGTTTGGGCCACCAAGCAAGCTGTTCCCTAGTGACAGTCAAATCGGCATCTAGTCTTTCCATCTCGGTTCTGAGCTGGTCCACACAGGTCCTGAGAGTCTCCGTCTCCACGGTAGCGAGGGACACGCGACTGGATAGGGCTTCGCACTCTGATGACCAGTGCTCGCGAGCCCTGGGGTTAGGGTCATTGGATTAGATTAACAACATTGTTTTCAAGTTAACCTCATGCTTTGATGGCGATTTACCATTAGATGAACCGTATCTTCAAAGGCTTGAAAACCCATAGTATCAAAACTAGAGGAATCATGAAAGACTTACTCCTGCTCAACTCTGAGCAGTTCCAACGCATCGTCAAGCATCTTCTGCTTCTCCTCAGCGTCTCGCCTCAGCGCGGCCACTTCAGCCTCAGCTGCCGCCAGCAGTTCCTCGTTCTGGACCTGATCCTCCTCTATCATTGTAAGCTGGCAAGGAGAATGTCAAGATGAATTTTACGAGTCTTCATTATGAAAATTTGCCTAAGAGACTGCAGAAAAAGAATCAATACATACACAACATAATATTGTATTACTGGATAAAGATTCTAGGTTCCTAGAGTTTTCCAACACCTTCGGAGTTAGGACCAAGTTGTCCACGTCCCTTACATGGAAAACCGTCATCAAATGGCAACTTCTAAAGAACTCTCAGTTGTAAACTGAACTGACTACCGAAGCGAAAGTGATTTCAGCAACGTTCACATTTTAAACGAAGAGTTCCCTATTTCCACGCACCGAACCGAGTTGACCACCATCAGAGGCTAATATCCCAAGGAGTTCTCAGTTGAAATAAGGTTTTTGAACCGGTTGTGGTATCAGCAACTCGGACCTTTGATGCCCTTTTCCCCCCTTTTTGTGCCCTAGCCACATACCCTCTCAAAAGCGTGGTCCCTCTGCTCCTTCTACCCCCCTTTTCATGAGTGCTCTAACCACATACCCTCTCAAAAACGTGGTCCCTCTGCGCCCTGGCGTCGGCGGCGGCCCTCTGCTCGAGCACCAGCGCGGTTGTCCTCGTTAGCCTTCAGAGGGTAATTTGTCAAGGAGGAACGTTTAGACGGACTTCCAAAGCTGTAGTAGTTTCAGCAACTCTGACCTTTGATACCCTCTCCCCCCTTTTATGTGCCCTAAACCACATACCCTCTCAAAAGCGTGGTCCCTCTGCGCCCTGGCGTCAGCCCCGGCCCTCCGCTCGAGCGCCAGCGCGCGCGCCGCCGCGGCCCCGGAGGCGCGGACCCCTTCCAGCTCGTTACGAGTGTTACGCCATCCTATATACCACACCCCCCATAAAACATTAAGTCTAGTAAAGCCACACCCTTTATGAAATAGCGGGTCTAGGGAAGCCTATAGTTTAATCTATACATCGAGCATGTAACCAATAGAGTAGAACTGTTAACAGTTTTGTTAGAAAACAAAATACGCCAAAACGCTGCGCCGGCCCCTGTGTTCTGATTGGCCGACTCAAGGTCAAGTGTTGCACTAGACGTACACACATTAGTTCGAGCGTGGTTTGTTAGTTATACCGGTTATACGTGACAAATCATTGATGCGTTGCTAAACAAATGGCTCACTATTGCTACTCTATTGGTTACATGCTCGATGAATCTATATGACTAAACTCTTACAAGATCTAGGAAAGCTTATGTATTGAAATCTAGACCAAACCATCATAAAACCGGGTTTAGTAAAGCCTATATTTTTTTTATAAAGCTAGATTACCACACCCTTATGAAAACAGGGTATAGTAAAGCGTTAAAAGCTCCTTCTCCGTTGATGTCTTATTATTTTGAGACCACCAACAGCGCAAATATCTTGGTATACTTATTGCATTACAAACAATTTACACAAGATCTGTGAAGCTCTTGATACAGTGGATTTTTGTAATGGAACTTAGTTTTTTCGCTCTGTGTATTCTAAAATCCTTATTCGAATCTGTGCAAAATTTAAAAGTCGCAAGTCATGTGTCACTTGTCGTAGTAGATGAGTCTGTCTACAGTCAGACAAAAGTAAATAGAGATAGGTAAGTTTAAATCATAGTCAAATATAAAGACTAACCTATACTCAATTCTGATGCCCGATCTTCAGCGGCGCAAACGTCCGCTTCTAGGGCGAGTTTCTCCTGTAAATTTACAATACTTTCAGCATATAAAGTCAGTTAAACTGCACGGCTGAAAAATGTACCATTGGTAACTTGCCGTTTTCAGTTGAAGACTCTGGTAGCTTTAGCAGATATCAAAAGTGTTTTGTGGTCATAATTGACTGGCTTTTTGCATGATAAATAGCAACATATATTTACCTACAAGGTCCTTAGTACAGTTGTCAAATTCCTGTGAATCTACTTCGTTGTGTCAACTATAATCTGATGGATAAAATCTAGTGGCTAAATGATTTCTGCAGAAAATACCGTTTCAAGTGTGTACCTTTATACTTGACCTAATAATAAATTCTTGCTAAATTCAGTTACCATGACAAGGAGCTAGCTTAAAATGAAATGCAAGTACAATAATTATATTTAACTTCTACACAGACTTGTTTTGTGATTGTTCGTGGTAAACCACAAGTCAACAGTGTAATGAATCAGTTAAGTCTTTTTACATACAAGTAACTAACACACAAGTAACCTTTAACTTTCCCGGGAAAAAGGTAGCCTATGTCCTTTCCCAATTTCTAGTCTATTGTACGAAATTACATAAAAAATGGTTCCGTGGTTTTAGCGTGAAAGTAGCAGACAGACGGACAGAGTTACTTTCGCATATACGAGTATCTAATACATATTAGTAGAGATTATCCAAATATTAATAGGAAACAAAATTAACGAATAAAGTTACAAAAAGACATACCTTTTCCAGCACCGCTTTCTCCAAGTCCTTATCCTTAAGCAACTGCTTGAGCCTCTCAAGCTCCCGCATCGCCAAGCGCACCTTGGCGTTGTCAGAGTCCAGCAGGGACTTGAGAGCAGACACTTGCAGGCGGAGACGCTCTGAGCACGATATCTGGGTAAATATGGCTCAAATATGTCTACAATTTCTACATGGTACGTGGTGATATCTACTAATATTATTAAGCTGAAGACCTTGTTAATTTGATCGCGATAATCTCGGAAACTACTGATTCGATTTGAAAAGGTATTTTAGTGCTGGATAGCCTATTTATCACAGGCTGTATCATGATGCTAAGACGAATGGAAAATATTGAAAACTCGTGCAAAGCCGAGTATCTTGGCGGTTCTTTTCTGAAACCAGTAGCTACAGCAGCTTCGACCTTAATAAGTGCTCTTTTAGGGTCTAAACTGAAAAAATTACTTTGAAAAATTTATCTTTTAAAGATCTCCCAAAGCATCATCATCTCCATCTCACCTGAAACTCTAGAGTCTTCCTGAGGCACCTAACTTCCTCCCGTCTTCGTCTCCACGCCACCACCAGCATGAACCGGCTCACGATGGCCGCGGCCTGCTCCTCCGCCACGGTGTGGAGCCCGGGGGAGCGAACTGCTGGGAGCTGGTTGTCATTCCTAAAGTCAGAAGCGGACTGTGACTTAGTGGGGCCATGGACTACTACCAGGGGCCTGACTTATTAATCTTCTGATTGATTGTGTCAAGAAATGAGAAAAAAAGATTTATTTATTTATGTTATTATCTATTTTGACTTCAATAAAGTCTGGGGGCCCCTTGTATCCTTGTATGCATAGATCCGCCCATGCCTATAGATTTATTGGTCTTTTATTAGACCAGCTTGAATGGGCCCTTGTGTGTAAACACTGTGTTTTCTGCTGGTGTTTCTAGGAACCGTGGGGTAAACAAGCATAACTTTGAAGCAGTTAATATATAAATATATGATTTAAATCAGACAATTATATTCAGTAGTCCACATATGTTATGTATCTAGGCTTAAAGCACAGAGTAGGTACACTTGTGCGCTCGAGCTTACCATCAGGCAAAACATAAACCATTATCATCAGCTCATATACGTCACCACTAGCTTCCCCTACAACGAGGCTCCCCTTAAACTACCTAAAAATATTAGAAGCATTACCCCTCCTTCTTCTTCCTCTTGGTAGGAGTCAGGTCTTCCATAGAAACGGCCTTGGGCGCAATCTTGACGGGCCTGGCGGGCGTGTGGTTCCTGTACTCGTGGAGGCAGCTCCTGATCCTCGCCAAGTTGGGGCTCGGGGCGCATACCTTGGCCGTGAACTTGTTGACGGGGACTGAGAACAGCTGCTTCTTGGGGTGGGCTGGTTGAATCCTCCTGTGGTTCAAACTAGTTAGATTTGTGTAAGCGTTTGGCAGGAGATGACGTGGAAGATGTTAGGGGTCCAGGCGATGCAGACAGACTTATAATGCAATACCTATGAATTTCTTGGTTTTTTATTTATTATTAGGTATTATATAATGTGTAATGGGCGCTTGAACGTTTACAAAGGCACTGTCACATTGGTCCTAAAATGCTTCGTTAAATATATTTATAAGGCCGCCCATTGTAACACTGTTTTTTTTTGTTTTCTGTTAATTTTTTGTCTTATATGTGGAGTAACAATAAAGCAAGCTATCTATATACGATTCGAGATCAATCGTATAGCAGTACCGCAAAAGATATGAGCAAGGGTAATTGTCGTGAAACTATCTTGCTTGTTATCACGATACCAATAGGTACTTGTCTAACTATAGGTCTCAAACTTAGGGTTAAAGCCTAACCTAGTCGTACGTATAGAAACAGAAGGCACATAGGCATAACACGTTTTTCCATAATGATCTTAGAGTTGGTAACAATTAATCAGACGAGACAGAAACTAATTATTTATCTTCAAAACAATAGGTACAACTGACTGACGTATTGCAGAAAACCACTCGCACTGCGTAAGAACTGTAGGTACAAATAAACATGAATGAACGGAGACACCGTTTTTATCCTATTGACGTAAAACTTTCATTACAACATCGTCAAGTAGGTACCTGATTGATATGAATGAATCTATTATAAATAAATATCCTGGGACATTTTTCACACACGGCCAATCTGATTCCAAACCAAGCAGAGCTTGTGATATGGTAACCAGATAGCCCATATACTACTTTTAAATACATACTTATATAGATATTTACATCCAGACACAGGACATATTCATGCATACAAATGTTTGTCCTGGGTGGGATTCGAACCCACGACCCGCGGCTTGAGAGTCAGGGTCACTAACCACAAAGCCAACCGGGCTGTCATTCACCGGTTGAACGACGTAACTTTACCTACGTAGGTACTAGCGTACGCAAGTTCAATGGGGTTTTCCAGAAACGGCACACAAATACAAACTAAGTCATCTGGTGCATATGTACCACAATATCACCTGCCTGTTTGTCTGTGTGTGTCTCCTGTGTCATACGCGACCAGAGATTAATGTAGCTTCATTGAAGCGACCTACGACATGATATTTTAGTTGTCCGAAAATGGACTTAATATTTTAAATTTATCTCTAAGTCTCCGTGGATGTGCCGGGATGTAAAGTATTCTGAGTTAATCTAGAACTTATTCTAAGGATGTTCTATTGTGTTCCCTTCGGTCTTAGTTATCTACCATCCAACTTCAGAAACTTAAAGTTCCGAACAATTTATTCTATTTGTGACCTAATAAAGGCATTTATGAAGGTCTCAAAGCTGATACTACCGCTTTCGAAGTCAGCATTAAAGTGAAGAGCCGAATGTACCTATAATTTAAGTAAGAATATAGCATGTCCTTTCTCAGCTCACGAAACCAGTTCCATCCGTCAAATCCCAATAATAGATCAAGGAAAACCCATTAAAAGACCGCATGAACTTGTATTTGTAATTCCCATGTTTATTGATATTTATGTACAAATAATTATATAATATTAGTCGACTAGTGTTCCCCAAGGCGTCATTGTTTGTTATGAGATGAAAACCCTGTTAATATTATGCGAAAGACCCGAAAGTTTGCGGACAGTTTGAAATACCTACTTAACGACTTATTCAACCATGTTTCATTTGACATTTGCATAATATGATGTATGTAATTGCTTTCGGGTTTTTTAGGGTTTTTTTAAATAGGTAGCCAGAGCTCCATGAGGAGACGCTGTAGCGGCAGTGGGACCAGGGATGGAGTAGCGTCGTGGGGGGTATGCAGGAGTGATACCTGTTTAGCCTTTCGACGATACAGCAGTTGCTCCCTTTTTTATAGGGTCGGCAACGCGTGAGTGACGCCTCTGGTGTTGCAAGCGTCTATAGGCTACGGTAACCGCTTCCCATCAGGTGAGACCGTATGCCTATTTGGCACCCTTGTGGTACAAAAAAAAATCGATTTGCGTACCACATTTGTGAAACTACCCTAGAACCACAGAGAATAAAGTTTCCTAATTTCACTTTTCAATTGTTCAGAGATAATCATATCTAAGTTATAGAGGCGTCTATAGATAGATTGATAATACTTTGCTACACCACAGATAAAACATAAAATTAACAATAAACATAGAAGACATGAGTGTTATAATGGGCGGCCTTTTCACTTAGTGATCTCTTCCAGGCAACCTTAGGATAGAGAGGATAGGTACTGGATGAAAGTGTTGGTACTATCGGTATTAGGCAAAGGTGGTATGCCACACAGCCGATTTGTAGAAGTAAAAAAAAATTAATAAAATCGGTAAGTTATCGGTTTTGTTCTCACGATCTGTCACATCATCATCTTGCCCTTATCCCACCTTACGTGGGGTCGGCACAACATGTCTTCTTCTTCCATTCTCCTCTGTCAGTCATCATCTCAGCACTCACTCCTTTCTTACTCATATCATCTTTCACACAGTCCATCTTTTCTGATCATGTCTTATCACATGTCAGATTAATTTTATTGGGGCTTTAAAAGTAAGCTTAGAAGGAATCTATGGTTGAAGAGAACTTACGCTGGTGGAGTTTGCAAATGATGCCTCTCCCTCGACAATTCTCGCTCGGATATATCCCCTGCCCCCGATCTGGCAACAGGCGAAACGCTCCTAGGCACTTTCAGTACGTTTTCAGGCATTGTTGCACAAAATTATTAATTAATATCAAAACAGCTCGGTAAATGTAGGCTTTGAATATGAGTTTGAAAGATAGATGAAGTGACATAGATTTGAACGCTTCTTATTTAGAATCGGATTGTATTTTTGTTTTTTATTTCGTGCCTAAACCTTTTTTCCAATCTTTGTAGTTTTAAGGTTTTAAGTTGGAAGTAAAATTAAGATTATTTTTGTAGGATCGTTATTACTAACACTTTTAATGTAAGTAGGTATTGCCGTAGGTCTAATATTTCTTGGAATCTATATCTATACTATAATATTATAAAGAGGAAAGATTTGTATTTTTGTATGTAACGTATAAACTAAAAAAGCACTGGACCGATTTTAATAATTCTTTCACCATTCGAAAGCTACATTATCTACGAGTAACATAGGCTATATTTTATCCATGTATTCCCACGGGAACGGGAACTACGCGGGTAAAACCGCGCGGAGGCAGCTAGTATTCTATAAGTACTCAATAAAACTGAACATTTCACAATTTTATGACATTAGGTAAACATAAACGCATTTAATTGAATACGTAAATCATGAAACTAGTGCCAAATAACTCATGCCAAGACTGTATACGGAGGGGTCTGTCTCGGAGCGTTCAGCTATCAATAGCTACCATAACTAATATACAATTTACACTCTGGACGAATGCCAAACTGACCTACTCGTTCGATGTCTATGTACTACCTGAGAAACAGGAATTAGGTTATTGTCTCAGATCTTAGACAGTAGATAAAGCTAATTTTCCGTATCGGCCAAGGTAGTTACGATTCATTATTTTAATAAGAATTGGTCATCTCAAGAATTGGTTACTCTTAAGGAAAATCTACGTTACCGACATTTACCTTTCTGATGAATTTTTTACCATCATATAATAGGTATTGAAGTCGTAACTTTTATTTTGGTCAATCACTTAAGGTGTTGCCATCAGAACTATATTTCATGTAGGCACCTAGTCTGAACTCAATTAGTAGGTACCTACTCAATAAAGTTCATGTACTTACCATATCCAAATGATTTATTTGGTCTATTCTGTTTATAACAAACCCTTCCAAAAATAAACCAAACGAAGGTCACGAAACACTGAATAATACCAAACAAACATTAATACATAACTCTTGATAAGGAATTAATGAATAATATAAAGTCACAATTTCTCAATCTGTGGCTGTACGAAGTTGATCCTGTGCGCGGAAAAAAAAGTAAAAAATCCTAGAGCGAAAGGACCGCGATAGAGACGAACGCTCGACTTGGCGGGAAAGTGAGACTTGTAAGACATTTGACGTGTATACTTTTTAAAGTTTTTTTTTATAAAGGCGACGATCATAATAAATATCCTGGGACATTTTTCACACACGGCCAATCTGATTTTAAAGTAAGCTTCAAAGTGAGCTTGTGTTATGGTAACCACATAGCTGATATACTGCATATACTACTTTTAATTACATACTTAGGTATATAGATATTTACATCCAGACACAGGACAAACAGACATATTCATGCATACAAATGTTTGTCCTGGGTGGGATTTGGAACCACGACCCGCGGCTTGAGAGTCAGGGCCACAAAGCCAACCGGGCTGTCAAGTATATAAGAATCTAACTTGGGAAAGGTTGGGAAACATTATTAAAAGGGTTGTTTTTGAAGGGTTGGTCGCGTGAGGCGACGGAACGGCCGCAGCCGGGGCGCCAGCCTCGGCGTCGCCGACTGCGCCCCGCCGCCGGCTTGGCTCGAGTGCGTATGACACATACATGTCAAAGACCTAAGTAAACTGTCATAGTTTGTAACCTATAATAATTAATTTAATAACTTATCCAGGCGGTAATGTGGTTGTGGATAGGCTTGAGTTGGTCCGGTGTTTGGTTTCCAGACTGTGATTTAGCGTCTCTAGTTTCTGTTTTGACAATACAACATAAAAAACTAATCTTTAGTAGAATGACAAACAGACTCATGACTGATGCCTATATATTTTTTTGTTGTTTATAGTTTAAATAGTCTATTGTATTTATTTATTCCCAAAAATATTTATTTATAGCGTACAATGGTTGAATTATAACGAAATTGAGCTTTTGCCAAAACATAAAAACGAAAACGTCGGATAAAACGAAATTTCAAAGTTGTCAAACATTATGATTATGACATCCCTATTTCTAAACAGGCGCCTGAATTTTAGAGTAGCGATTCGAAGTAAAGTAACCAGTTAGTATTTTAATTTCCACCCTTTTTATTGCGTAATGCGTGTACCTAGTGCATAATTTTGCTAAGTTTAGTAGGGGTGGTATTCGGTAAAACAATTTTGAGCGGTAGAAACATGGCGGGGACTTCGGCGCCGCACGCAACATTGGGCGCGTCACTACGCCGCCGCTTGTGACTCACGGACATAGATTAAATAAACATTCTAAAATTATCACATTATCCGTTTACCGGGTGCTTAGAGGAAATTAAATTTATATATTTTTTTTATTAACGATTTTTCTTATTTTGTTTAGTTTAGGTGGATGGACGAGAAATAAATATTTTAGTTCGTCAATGATTGTCAAACTTCCAAGACCTAATGAAGTACTCAAGAAATAAGAATAGGATAAAGCCGAATATAAATAAACTATTAAATGCTAATTATTGGAAAATAAACCAATCGCCAAAAAAAAACCTCAAATAAAATAATCGTTGCATGTACCTTTTTCTCCGACCGACATACGTAAGTGTACCAGTCGTGGCCACGGTACCAGTAATGGCCAAAAATTAAAAGAAACATCTAGAATTCGGACATGAGCGAATGTTTTTACATTGGGATCACTGTGACATAGACTTTAGACATCGAACTATCTAAGTTTAACGTTTTATTGAATTCAGTCAGTAACATGTACAAATATGCGCGAATACAAAGTGTAAGGTGATTTGAAATTGACAACGACGGTTTTTCTTAAGGAAATCGTTAAGGCGGTGAGCAGAAAGTTTCACTTGTAAAATAGTATTGCTTAATTAAAATCAAAATTAGTTTTGTTTCATATGTTAACCATAAAATAAAGATAAACTTAGACTAAGACTGGCGTATCCATTAATGAATTTTCCCTGTCCAAGACTGGGTCACAAAACTACAACTTTTATTTGTTAAATTAATTGAATCCAGCTTTGCCGTATCTCACGCGCAACACATTACAAATATTAAATAAAGACTGGACTTTACAGTTTCACTATATTCAGTGCTGAAACTTTCACAATTTTGGTAATATTTCACAAAAACCTGTTTTTTTTTCTTAAACTGGCCACCATTGGGTCATTTACCATAATTCTATTTATTTAGTTAGGAATAGTAATTTGAAATAAAACCTACTTTACCTTAAAAAAAATACATTTACTTCGAAAGCTATGTATTTAGGTATTGCCTTGTATTGATAAGAATATACACGGTTTTTTAATGTGGACTATTCGATATTCATTATTTAAAATAAATATTTCCCCACCAAAATAATTTTATCCGAGTTTATTGAATGGCTACCTATAGGCTGTACGTACTATTTCCTTGTATGTAGTATAGTGACGCGATGACTCACTCCCAAATCCACTTGGTACATAATCTATACTGAAACATTCTGAAACACCCACGCGCTGAATTTAACGCGACGAAGGCCTCGCTCAGAGCCTTCTGACTCATCTTATATATCCCATTTATCCTTTGACCTTTCCTCAATATCTTACGTTATATACCTACTCTGAGACCTTTAAATATTTTCTTATTTTACCTAAATTGCCAATCTCCATGTGCCTAGAGGTACAAAGTATGCCGTATTGAAGACATTACATAACATTATTTTTTCCAATTAAGTTTCAATACCCACATAAATAATGAAATTGGTACATAACTATTTTTATTTCGCGGGAATCGCAAAGTTGAGACAGCATATACGTTTGATACAGGTGTTTCATTCGCTCTCGCAAAAAAGTTTTGAATTCACAGTGCGCATGCGCTGTGTCCGCAAACGTCACACCGACTCACGGCACAATTTGCCCATGTGATACCCTCGCAGCCAATCAACGGCGCTCGTTCGCTGTTGACGTCGGCTCGACGCGCACACAGATACGTTTTATCAGTTTTTGACGTTCACTCATTGAAGTGGTAGCGTAACTTTAGTTCAATTTGATTCCTTGAAAATAATCTAGTTTATAATCGAAAAAACAGTATCTAAACTCAGTTTTGTGTGTTGTTAAACCGATAAGAGAGTGAATCGAAGTTCGCGGCATAACCTTTGTCGATTCGTGGAAGTGGACACTGTTCGGGCGAGACTCAAGACGAGACCTTGATACCTAACTAGTTTCCTCGGACGAGCGAGAGCGAAGAGACAGTTCAGTCAGTTATTATTATAGGATTCAAGCTGGAGGTACGTTATTAGTTTACAATTTGTGAATTCGATCGTGTGTGTTTATATTCTAATGCATTAACGGGAATAAAGTTGAAAGTGTGGTTGAGTGCGTACAGCGGGACACGTACTGAAACTGGGAAGTGTTAAAACTCGCCAGAGTATGACGAAGTTAAAATAAATGTGCGTTTTGATATTGTCGTGCGCGGAAGGACCGCTCTGGGTGTGAGTGTCCGCGGCGAGACTTATTCGTAATAGAGTGCCATGGACATCGGAGGTAAAGCGTGTAAAACATGCATGTTGCCCTTATTCGTTGATTGACAAATTGACACTTGCGCGTAGCACTGCACGTTATTTTTTTTCCTTGTATGTTAGTTGACCAAAGGTCTCGTCTGGTCTGGCCAGGTTTCGGTGCATAAGAGTAAATGTATTATAATGCTTATGTGCTAGTTAGCTCGGTGGTTGAGTGAGTTCTATAAATATACCAAAAGCTGGCCACATACTGTCCGTGGATATTGGTGTAGTTTGCTTTAAATATTCATTTGGGTTATTGCAACACTGGTATAATATCGCTACATATTAAAAGGTGATTATAATTTGCACTATCATATTAATATCTATAAATATTTGGTAATAGTTATTGTTGTGTATATATCTATATATAGATTGTGTTTCCGTTCATTGTTTAGCAATGTTTATCATTTGTATGTAACTCACTTATAATATCATACATCCATAAATTGAACTTATTTTTTACCCCTTCACACATAAATAAAACTTCTATTAACAAAATAATATAATTATTGGTAAAAACAAACAGAAACTTTATAATAATTTATAACCTACAGCTATTATTTATTTTCCAAACAAACTACCTTAAGGCTTAACTAATAAATAAATAAATAAATTTCATCCATAAAAGGGTCAATCTGATTCCAAACTAAGCAGTGCATGTGCTATGGTAACCAGAAAGATTACATTTTACATAGCTATAATATACCTACTACTTTTAAATCCTTTTATTACTGTATTTATGTTGTATATTATTTATGAGGGTACACATATATTTTAATAATGTAGGTAGTTAATATAATAAAGTATCTAAACAAGTCGAAAAATACAAAACCCGTCTATATATAATATATATAAAGTGTGTAATTAATATAGAATGATTTTAGTGTTCCATAGATCTATGTATTTGTATACATGTTATACACACATACATTCATTTATAAATAAAATGTTTTGTATTCAGAGATCATGATACTGATCTAATGAACCCTTTTAAAATTATCTTTTAACACATTTTAATAAATAAAATTTTATCTTAACTATAGACTTCTGGCAGTCAAGATAGCAAAAATCATATAATAATGAATTTTCAATCCAAATAATATCCAAATAATTCCAATATTTGAAGAGTTGTGCTCAAAATACCATAAAATATCATTTATTAATCTACAGGTTCAAATTATATAATGTCTAGACATAGTCTAAGTAGGTACCTACCTCCATAACCATATGAATCTTATTTTAAGATTAAAATCAGCTCTTTTCCACATTGTCTTGAATAAAATGGCAGTTATGCTGCAGCTAACCACTAAATTGCTTAAGATTTCTGATAAGCCAGTTATTTTTCCTTCATTGGCTCTTACTATGGGTTCTTAGACAATTATTATCATTCCAACTCCAGGTTGTTGGTTTTAATCCCAACCCTGGACAAATAGAGTGTATGAACATGTCTGAATATGAATCTATATATATAAAACAAAGACCCTGCCTCGCTCAGTCTGTCTGAACGCGATGAACACAAAAACTACTGAACAGACTTTCATGCGGTTTTCACCAAATTATGAAGTATTTCTTGGGGAAGGTTTTTATGTGTAATACATCAATTTGGACCCGGTAGGTGGCACGGTGGGCAGAACGAAGTCTGCCGGGTCCGCTAGTCTAATATAAAGAAATCTCCAATCTCAGTGTTTGTTATAGATATCCACCGAAAAGGTTTGACCAATTTGCATGGTATTTTTTGTGTATATATTTGGTAGGTTTAAGAATAGGTTGTATAGTATTTTCACCTGGGAAGGTGGGTATGGGAATACCAACCCCCCATTTTTTTTGGATTTTAGTACTTATATGGCAGGATAACTGTTCCATATTATATCAATTTAAAGTATTTTTTTATCTTCAATCACTTATGCTAGCACAAGCCTACATATTTTCTAAATTATTTTTACGGATCAGCTAGTATCTATTTAAAAGTAGTATGACATATTTCTGATTACCATATGACAAGCTGCTTAGTATGGGAACAAAAGAGAATAATATCATAGGACATTTATTATTATTTATTTGGTATTCTAATGTAATTGCTATTAAATTACCTTTTATGATAACTTGACTTATTTTGCTCTAATGAGCAGACTAGAGCTTCTTTATAATTTTAATATCTATGTGTGTTGTAGTTATTTTATTAATATTCTTCTGATATTTGATCTATCGTTTTCCTGTTACCAACTAAAATTATAAAGAGGTAAAGTTAGTAAGTTTGTATGTAGCTGGTAATCTCTAGAACTAAATTGTCCAATGACAGACCAGTTGGCTTTGTGGTTAGTGACCCTGACTTTCAAGCCGCTGCTTGTTGGTTCGAATCCCACCCAGGACAAACATTTGTATACATGAATGAATATGTCTGTTTGTTCTGTGTCTGGAAGTAATTATCTATATAAGTATGTATATATATATAAGTATAATTATCTATATAGTATGTATTTAAACGTAGTATCAGCTATCTGGTAACTATTACATGCTCTGGAATCAGATTGGCCGTGTGTGAAAATGTCCCAGGATATTTATTTATTAATTCTAAATATATTCTGGTAGAAAGCTACATTATTCCTGGGCTATATTTTGTCCCAGTGTTCCTACGGGAACGGGAACTACGCGGGTAAAACCGCGCGGTGGTAACTAATAGTTGTGTAGATAATGGACAAATTATTTTTTATAGCTGCCCCCGCGCGGTTTTACCCGCGTAGTTCCCGTCCCCGTGGGAATACAGGGATAAAATATAGCCTATGTTACTCGGGGATAATGTAGCTTTCCAAAGGTGAAAGAATTTTTGAAATCGGTCCAGTAGTTTCGGAGCCTATTCATTACAAACAAACAAATATTTCCTCATTAATATTAGTATAGATAGCTCTAGTCACCTACTTTGCCTATATTGTATCGAGTTATGTACGTGTAATTAAAAACTAGTTTTGATATGTAAATTTGATCGTTTCGATTTGATTTACGTTGCCACAAAAATGTTGTTTGGATGTTTGTTTGTAAAAATTCATATACGTACTTCTTATTACGCATTTTATATCATCATTGATATATGTAATATATTAAATTGACAGCCCGGTTGGCTTTGTGGTTAGTGACTCTGACTCTCAAGCCGCGAGTCGTGGGTTCGAATCCCAAGACAAACATTGGTACCTATGCATGAATATGTCTACGTCCTGTGTCTGGATGTAAATATCTATATACGATATATAAGAAACATCAAAAAACACATGTAAATAGCTGTTAGTTTTCCGAAAAATAAATAAATAAATATAAGTATGTATTTTAAAGTAGGTAGTATACCTATGTAGTATATCTGCTGTCTGGTAACCATATCACAAGCTCTGCTTAGTTTGGAATCAGATTGGCCGTGTGTGAAAAATGTCCCGGGATAAATCAACTTATATAGGTACAACAGATGACTCGCACAACTGTATCTGCGTAACATAAGAAATTTTCCCGTTTTTGCGACACTTTTCATTGCTGCTCCGGTCCTATTGGTCGTAGCGTAATATTATGTCCTGTAGCCTTTCTCCATAGATGGGCTATACGGTACTATAAGGTAGTGGTCACTAGCTTCCGCCCCGCGGTTTCAATCGCGTGCCCGAGTGACGTAAATTTTTCCAGGTTTAAAGGTAGTCTATATCGTTTCCCAAGCCCATTTCTGTACCAAATTAAATAAAAATCGGTCCAGCAATTTATTTGTGAAAGCGAAACAAACTGATAGACAGATAGTTACTTTCGCAGAAGCTTATTTATATAGGTTCTTACAAGCTCTTATGAATGGTCCGACACTAGTTCCGTTCAGAAGGTTTCTCTTGCCAAGAAGGGCCGAGTAAATCACAGCAATTACTCTATTCAAAATAACCTTAAGATTAATTTGAAATATTTAGAATCAAAGACTAGGAATTATGTACGGGATCCTCTCAGCCAGCCTTTTTTTTGTGCTTACTCCAGTAATTTATGGCCGGCTCTTCTCAAAAGCAACCTTCCGAACCGAGCATTAGAGTCGACGTTTCATAAGTGCCTGTGAAGGCCTATTTGAATTAATAAATATATTTCATTTCAATGTTTTGATAAGATAGAACAATAATATAAAGACTGAGCATTAAATCAATCTAAGGAATCATTGTCGTCTGTGCGCACGCGTCGATTTAGTCTCTTTTTTGCAATGGTTCATTCAGATAACTTGTGCGGAAAGTGGTTGTGGGTGTCTTTAAAAAACAAACTGATGGACACATTTAAATTGAATCGGAATAAAGGTAATATAATGAAATAAAAAATAAAATGGCTTTTTTAATATTACGGTTGTGAACTTCTGTGGGAAGACGTAATTAGTTAAATTGTTTGGAGATTGGGTTAAAATGAATATAAGTGAGTGCATAATGGGATGTGGTTTATAAAAGTTTTTCTAATAAATACTTAAAAACTATGTGTACGTAAAAAATATAAGTAAGTACATAATATATTATTTTTATCTGTAGAGAGGTCAATTCTGTACATGAAATAAGTTTTCAAAATAACTATCAGGGGGTGATTAGTGATCGATACTGATGCCAAAAATGCAATCAGTAAAATTTTTGTCTGTCTGTCTGTCTGTCTGTCGGTCTGTATGTTCCTTATAGAAACAAAAACTACTGGACGGATTTTAACGAAACTTGGTACAATTATTCTTCATACTCCTGGGCAGGTTATAGGATACTTTTCATCACGCTACAATCAATAGGAGCAGAGTAGTGAAGGGAAATTTTGGGAAAACGGGAGAAGTTACTCCATTTTTTAAGCTTCCGTCGCGTGTGCAGCCTTAATGGTTAAAGTTACATAGAAATTATGTATGACGTAAATATTCTACACAAAATTTTCTAAAAAATATCCCGCAACAGCATATCTCTATATTTTATAGTTGACTCAGAATAACACGTGTAACTCCTGATAGCTTAGCAGTTCGGAGCATTCTGATTATATTTGTTTATTCTTACGTTTATAATACTCTCACTAATCCCTAATTTAAAAAAGTTAACATTATTACCTATTCAATAAAAAAGAATCATAGAAATCGGTATAGAAACACCAAAATTATAGAAGAAATAAGCCATCGCACCGTGACACGTGAATACTAAATCATGCTATAAGTAAGGATTATTTTTAAACGACTTAAAAAAAGGAGGAGGTTCGAGGAACGAAGTCGCGGGTTAAAGTGAGATTTAGCCCAAAGAAACTATTCCACGCGAACGAAGTCGCTGGCAGAAGCTAGTTTTATAATAAGATTTTTACTCATCCAAACATAGTATTTTTTGGAAATCATGTAGGTAACCAGAAATCTCGCGAGATCTTATAAAATGCTAGAGGAGGGTGCTTCTGCAGTCCTGCATGGACGTAAATAAGCTAATGATGTGTATATTTGAACACAAATATAATATGTCAGAGTACTTAATTTATCTGTTAATTTAAGTTACTTATCAAAAGTAACTTAAAACTAAATAAAAAAAAAAGTATCTTACAAAATATGTATGTCCCAAATCGCTACCCTGCGGAAGTGTGCCAAAAATGCTACCAGCATACTCTTTTTATCATTCTTTGTGCAAAGTATGCGCCAGGCCTCCACGAGACGATGTGAGACCTCTCTAAAAAGCCTATGAGCCTTTTCTTAGATGTTTACAATATACGACAACACTACAGATATTTCTAGGAATTTAACATCAATCTACTTTATTATCTTTATATTATTATCCAAACTCATTAATATCTATTCGTAGTAATATCACTACATATTATAAAACAAAGTCGCTTTCCGCTGTCTGTCCCTATGTCTTCTTAAATCTTTAATACTACGCAACGAATTTTGATACGGTTTTTTTAATAGATAGAGTGATTCAAGAGGAAGGTTTTTATATACAATGCATGTATAATATGTTAGAGAAACACTGTCAATTTTGGAGGTTTCTAATGTGATGTATTTATAAGCATTGCACCTGTGCGAAGCTGGGGCGGGTCGCTAGTAATGTATGTTTGTCTATGTGCGCTAAACCTTGTACTGTGGTGAATTGTTTCTTGACTAATTAGACATAGGGCCGCCGGCTCAAAAACTCAGTCTAATCTATTAACTGATTTATGATTAATAGCTGTTCATTGCACCTTTAGATTTCTTTATACATATTATATTATAATCTATACTAATATTATAAAGCGGAAGTGTTTGTTTGTTTACTTGAACGCCATAATCTCGAGAACTACTGGGTCGATTTGAAAAATTATTTCAGAGTTAGATAGCCCATTTATAGAGCAAGGCTATATATCATTACGCTACAGACAATAGGAGCGTAACATCAATGAAAAATGTTATGAAATGATAATGAAAAGTGACGCTAAGCTAACAAAGTTGCGTCATCTTGTATTTATTTATTTACTAGCCGCCGTCCCGCGGTTTTACCCGCGTAGTTCCCGTGCCCGTAGGAATACGGGGATAAAATATAGTCTATGTTACTCATGAATAAGGGAGCTTTCTATTGGTGAAAGAATTTTGCAATTTGGTCCAATAGTTTCGGAGCCTATTCGTCCGTGGCGTAGCGTGCTTTGGCGAGGCCCCGTATATACAATTGGTTGGGGGCCCTTATGAAGGCTAAAGATTTCTCACACTGGGCCCCAGAAGCCCGGGGGCCCCGTATAATTGATACGGCAGATACGGCGGTAGCTACGCCTCTGCTATTCGTTAGAAACAAAAAAATCTTTCCTGTCACCAATAAATGAAACACTTTACTAAAACTAAAAAAGATGATACAGATAACATGCTTTGTGCTAGTATTAGTATAGTCAGCCACGTGCGTCCAATAAATCTTGATACTTGCTCAGAATACATCGTTTTGTTCGTACGGTCGACAGATCAGTAATTATCATTCACTGAATTAATTATTAGTTAACTATGTAACTTATTATAGACATAAATAGGTACTTATATAATGCAACGAGGAAATAAATACAAAACAGATTAAAATAAGTATCAAGTGCATAGGCGGACAATTATGATTACGCTAATACTAGCTGCCAAGTATCACCCGCATAGTTCCCGTTCCAGTAGGAATACGGGGATAAAATATAGCCTACGTTACTCCCTGATAATGAAGCTTTCCATTGGTGAAAGAATTTTTGAAATCGGTTTAGTAGTTTAGGCGTGAGAGCGTAACAAATAAACGAATTCACGTTCGCATTTATAATATACTAGCTGGCTCCATGCGGTCCTACCCGCGTAGCTCCCGTTCCTATAGGAATACGGGGATAAAATATAGCATATGTTACTCGTGGATAATGTAGCTTTCGAATGGTGAAAGAATTTTTAAAAATGGTCCAGTAGTTTTTCAGTCTATTCATTACAACCAAACTAAAGTTTCTCTTTATAATATTAGTGTAGACTAGCAGACTTAGCAGTAGTTCCTAAGATTAGCGCGTTCAAACAAACAAACTCTTCCGCTTTATGATATTAGTATAGATTATAGAGAACGAAAGCCTTACTAAAACTAGTTTCTTGAAAATTGGGTTTTAACTTAGTCCTAAGTCCCTTAAGTACGTCCCTTAGCTTACAACACCGCATAAGTCATTTTTACCAACTTTTCAAGAGACGAAAAAAAATGTTTGTTTAGGCCAACCGACTGGCGCGCTGTTACTACTTTTTGAATTAAAGCCTCTTATTGACTGAAATCTATATCATGTGACGGTTCGACGCGCAATGAGCAGCTCTATCCGAGAGCATTAAAATGTAGAAACTGTCAATTTTCGACTTGAGCGGTGTTGTTAGCTAAGGGACGATATTTACTTGCAGACTAAAATACTTTGCCATGCCAGCGGTTCCTAACGCCGACTACCGTACAACCAACGCTACGTTATCGCAATATATAGCATATCAGTATAATAATATCGCTTAGGTTATCGTCCACACGACCTTTGCAACTCCGAGCTACCAGAGATTAATAATAATAAATATCCTTGGACATTTTTCACACACGGCCAATCTGATTCCTAACTAATGAAACTTGTGATATGGTAACTAGATAGCTGATATACTACTTTTAAATACTTATATAGATAACATCCAGACACAAAACAGACATATTCATGCATACAAATGTTTTACTTACTTTTGCATTTATAAATAGTAGGGATTCTCATTATAGTATATTTTTCATCTTATATATTACTAGCTGCCGCCCCGCGGTTTCACCCGCGTAGTTCTCGTTCCCGTGTTCACAAGGGTATCAAAAATAGTTAATAGCCGATTCACAGACCTACCCAATATGCACACAAAATTTCATGAGAATCGGTAAAGCCGTATCGGAGGAGTTTAATCACAAACACCGCGACACGAGAATTTTACATATTAGAAATTCTCGTGTCACAATGTTAGTTACCATAATCCTCCAAAACGGATTGACCGATTTTTATGAAACTTTATATACATATTCAGTAGGTCTGAGTATTGGCTACTATCTATTTTTCATACCCCTGTTCAATAATTCTTTTTTCATTAGAAAGCTACATTATCACTGAGTAACATAGGCTATATTTTATCCCTGTATTCCCACGGGAACGGGAACTACGCGGGTAAAACCGCGCGGAGGCAGCTAGTTACTAATATTTAAGTACTTACAATCCAGATTATAATTAAAACACCATAATCATTTTCGCGTTATAATGCTTGTTTATCAACTGCATTTTTACGATAATTTTTGTTAAAAATAACATCATTAGGTATAAAATATAATAAAAAACTAACATTATTTGTATTATTAATTACTACTTAAATTAAAACATAAACATTTATTTCACAAAATTATTTCATTTCAGTGTTTTCTCTTTCACGACAAAACGTCTGAAGGGATTTCCATTAAATTTGGCACAAAGTTAGAATATGTTCTGGAATAGCGCAGGCTATTTTTTGTCCCGTAAAATGATGTCCCCCGGGAACGGGTGAAACCGCGGGGAGCCACTAGTCTTAAATAAAAATATAATCATAACTTAAACGTTTTTTTTAATAGACCTCAGTCATAAAATATTGAGGATAAATGTATTTAAAAACATACCGAAGGAATATGAATGCAAATTATCACATCAATGCGGGTACATTTTGTAACTGGTCTGGTTATTGTAACTAGCTTCCGTCCTGCGGTTTCACCCGCATACTTACCCGGGCGCCAACATTCCCTGGATTTAGTGTTTTCATTTTTATCAAATCAGTTTACTTAGTAGTTGAAAGCGTGACAGACAGACAGTTGCTTTCGTAATTATATTATAGTAGAGATTTATAAAATTATGTAAAATAACTAAAAACTGAATATCTTTTCATCTAGTGGTCGATATTAATGAAATAAATACTAAATGCTACTCTTAATATCTGTCACTTACTTCTGCTCCGCGGTTTGACCCACGTTACCGGGGATCTGCAATGTGTTAATTCAGATTTTAAACAATATGTGTTCCAAATTTCATTCAAATCCGTTCATTAGTTTTTGCGTGAAAGATGAACAAACGTACATACTTTCGCATTTATAATATTAGTTAGATTAGTGATGTAAGTAGGTACCTACTTAGTATTATGCACTTGTTTTCCCGGTCTAATCGCCGAAGTGGCTCATTGTTACTAACATGGGCAGCTATGTGAGCCAAAACAAATACTTTGACCTAGAAATATATTGAACTAGTGGCTCCCCGCGGTTTCACCCGCGTTCCCGGGGGATCTAAAGGAGAGAGTAAATGTGTAGGGTATACTTAATTGACTGATTTTGGTCAAACTAACTAAAGAGTATATAAATTACATTTTTCTCTCTTCAACATTTTGAAAATAACTTTGTAAGTCAATTAAATTTTGTTGGACATTAGAATCGGCAACCATTTTGTTGTTTTGGTGAATAATTTAATAATTTGGTGAAAACCGCGTGAAAATCTGTTCAGTATCTGGTTCAGGCGGCGTGGACTTTGTTTTATATTTAGATTATTGTAGTTATTTAGTTATTTATTTACTATATATAGTAGGTATATTAATAAGTTTGTGAGTATGATGTATGGATGGATGTTTGTTACTCTCACGCCAAAACGGCTGAAGGAATCGAGTTAAAATTTGGCACTTATACTGAGAAAATTGAAGGTCCCCCGGAAACGCAGGTAAAACCGCGAGTAGTCACTAACTCTACATAAACGACTTTTTAATACATACTTATATATATTAACATCCAGACATGTTCATGCACTCAAATGTTTGTCTTAGCTGGGAATCGAATCTACGAACGGAAGTTTGGATATCATGGTCGCTAACACAATGATAAAGAAATGAGACCTTAGACCTATAAATACTAAATTCAGATAAATGTGTACATTTGTTTTTTTTGTATTTTTGTTGTAAAAATTTGATTCTTAGTAAAATAAAGATATCGCTGTTGAGTCATTGAATATTCTTTTGCATAAACAATTCAAATGTTATTAAGTATAATTATTAATTATTAAAAAGATAAGTAAACTAAGCAGATCCAGGAATCTATTGCTTTTTAACATATTATTATTTGTGCTTCGTAATTATTAAAAACTAGACACTCCCCGCGGTTTCACCCGCGTTCCCCGGTGACTTTAATTTTTCGGGGAAAAAAGTAGCCTATGTGTTAATCCAGTTTATAATTCATATGTGTTACAAATTTCATCATAACCCATTCGCTAGTTTTTGCGTGAAAGAGGAACAAACACGCTACAGATTTTTATACAGTTTAAATTAATACAATGTTAGTCTGTAAGTCTTTAAAAAGTCGCTTCCCGCCGTTTGTACGCTTAGATCTCTATTAAACTACGCAACAGATTTGAATGCGGTTTTCAACAATAAATAGTGGTCTAAGAAGAAGTTTTTTACATACATATAGTTTAGTATTATTTTGTTGAAATATAACAATGATACTCTAATAAACAAAGCCAGGAATAATCTTTATTAAAAAAATAAAAGAAGGTAAAATTTTATACAATTTATTCTGCATCATTATTTGCCTTTTCTTTCCCTAACAAATAATATCAATGCTATACTAAATTGTTTGCTATTTACTGCAATACTAAATGATAGACAAAATAATTTTCCTTCTCCGCCAAGACAGGAAATGCAGCAATTTAATAAAACGCCATCTAGCGGCATCAAAAATAACTAACACGTAAATGAAACCGGTTTTATATAACAGTCCTCGAAAATAAACAAAGCTATTGAAAATGTATGATTATCATGCGGGAGTGTGGAGTTGTTGAACCGGCGATGGCGCCCACTTGTGACATACTCAGAATTATAACTTCACTATAGCTTCCGCACCGCGGTTTTGCCTGCGTTCCCGGACACCTTGAACTTTCCCGAAATAAAAGCTATGACCCTCTAGTCCCCTCCTAGGACCCCCTAGATCCTCCAGTCTTTGCTTACCAAATTTCGTCAAAATAGATTATGGGGTTTAGGCGTAAAACAGTGACAGACAGCTTTGCATTAATAAGTATAAGTAGTTATATAGATAGTTTATCATTGCATTTGATTTTGTGATCGCCTCAAATTATACGTCTTCACTGAGGACACGAGCCTCCTCTAACAACGAAGGGGTTTAGGCCATAGTCCACCACGCGGGCCTAGTGCACATGCCTAAGTTGCTTTCGCATTTTAATATTAGTTAGTTAAGATTAGATTTTTCTAAGAATTGAATCGAACTCGAATAAAAAATACATTTAGTTACTAACTTATTGATATTGTCGGCGTACCTACTTAAACATAATAATATTGTATCATGACACGACAATATTAAATGTAAACAAATAAAATTATTACGATAAATGGCTTACTCATAAAATGCTATTCAATCAATCTGCATTGCGTTTTAGTCTTTTAGAATAATGTTAATGTATGCCTTATTTGCCTTAAAGTAGGCAAAGATCAGAGAACCGGAGATTTTTATAGAAGTGCATATACATAGCTATTTAATACTAGTGGCTCCACGCTGTTTCACTCGCGTTCTTGGGAACCTTCTACTTTCCCGATATAAAAGGTAGCCTATGTCCTTTCTCGAGGTCTAGTCTCTCCCTAAATTTCATAAATAATGGTTTGCTTCCACATTTATAATGCGGACAGCGAGGGAGTGAGTGAGGGAGAGGTCCACAGTATGTGTGCCGTACGGAGAACTCTGACCACTCTACAGCGTTGATGGCGACCAAAGTGGGGTTTTAGCCGGTCGAGTCCGGCTTAACCCGGCCGCCCTCCCCCGAGGTGGGGGAGGGTATCCATGAGGAATTCCCCACAAAAAAAAGGTGTCTTCTGGGCAAGCATGCTCCATCCTAGATTTCTGCAACGTCCTGTATAGACGGGTCAGAGACCAAATGCGAGCCCATCACCACCAAAAAAAGATGGTCGAGTGGTTTATACATGAAGGCGTTACAGACAGACAGCTTTCGCATTTATAATATTAGTACGGATGTAACAGAATATAGTGAATTCTGGCAGGTTGCCACTAGCATCAGTTTAAATTATCATAATGTATCCTAAGTTGGTGCGAAATCAAGTCAATGGCTTAATAATTTGAATAGGATTAACGGTATAGTACGAGTAAATTGGATTTTTAGATATTTAGTACATAGATTTTTACCATTTTTTTAGTATAATACCTACCCTCTTTCATTTACTTTCCGTATTCTAACACGCAAGTATTGTCAGTGAGAATTCCTTGAAATGTAATAAATCTAAGTTTGTTTTGAATAGGTGTTGTTGAGTTTATTGCCGGCTCCTCTCAGCAAGACCAACCTTCCGAACCGAGCGTTAAGTCTCATTCGCGCAGTGTCGCATTTTCAATTTTGGGCGTTGGAAATAGACCATGTTATGGTACCGCATGCCTGTTTGCCACCGTCGTGGTATAAAAAAAAAAAAAAAAAAAACTTGGGAATGCATTTGTTGTATTTGAACGCTTTTTGAACTTCCTTAAAAAAACTCTCGAGCAAATGAGGCCTTAGAGTCTGTCTATTATATATTATATATAAGTGCTTGTGAAGGTGCTCTATTTATTTAAATTTATGAGATTCCCTTTAAAGACAATATAAATTTATTAAAAATCTGCAGTTTGCAAAAAGGAAAAAAAATGTATCATTACATTCCCAAGACACGTGCGAGAACAGTTTTTATATAAACATGCTCTTCGAACGTAAAGTATAATATAAACATGACGCATAACATTTAATTGAGTAGAGCCACTTTGCAATTTTCGTCCGGCGATCGAGGAAAATGTTGTTCTATCTATACTTATTACGTATAGATCATTCATACTGCATCATTTGTGTATGAGACTCAGTAGGAGGTGGACAAGTGTCTGTTTTTTAGTTAATCAATTTTGTGTGTTCCCAATGGAGACTGTGCGTTTACCACGAGGCTATGCTGGTCAGCCAGTGTTCACATATCTTGGAGGGTACCTCGCCTGTTTCATGACAGATTTGAAAACCAAACCCAAGGGGAGAAGTACGTAAATCCGTTTTTGGTAACTTGCTTTTCTGATTTTTAAAGAGGCTTCCCGGTAGTGGCTTTAGGAGTTTTGACCTTCATAAGTGCCTTATTAGGGTCTAGAATGAGTTAATGGCTTTTTTGTTTACTATTTTAATGTAGGTAGGTTTTGATTTGATTTGGTTTTTACAGTAAGTGGGTGGGGGGTCGCTGTGATCTTGATTTCTGACCAATAAAATCGAAGCTTCTTTCTTTTATCAATTCAGGCATTGAATTGGCACATACGAAGTTCAAATGACCTGATCTTCTACCGGTTCGGAAGTCAGCCTTTCGGTTACCGGGGAGAAACTTGATAAGACAATTTATTTTGTCTATTTTGGCTTAAACTATAAAAATAACAAACTCGTTTGACAAACAAAAATAAACATTTATTTAAAAAAAAAAGCAATAAAAAATTAACAACACCTAGATAAAGCGTGTTTTAAATCAATAAATACTTAAAAATACTCTTAATATCGATATAATTTTGTCTGAAAATGTGTTCATACTGTAGCGTGCGCTTGCGCACATCGACTCGCTTCTATAAGTGACGCGTGCGCAGGT
The DNA here is from genome assembly GCA_905147785.2 of Thyatira batis. Lineage (NCBI taxonomy): Eukaryota > Metazoa > Arthropoda > Insecta > Lepidoptera > Drepanidae > Thyatira > Thyatira batis. The sequence continues at coordinate 668,172 of LR990492.1, forward strand.
ATCATCACCAAAGCAATATAGTCATGACAATAAACAACTCTCGGGGAAAAATGGACGTCAAATTATTTGTTCCAACAACCGGATCTTGAGGAAATAAATAGTTAATATTAGTACCTATATCGATTTTACTTTACTAGCTACAGTACCGCGGTTTCTCTCGCGAGGGAGGATTAAAAAGCTTTAGTTTGTGAGTTTTTTCTGATAAGTAGTTTCGGATATTACTCAAAAAATGGACAATACCTCTTGTACAACTCAAAAAGGTCACAAAGGTCACAATCATTCAAGTAAATTTAATGTAAAGTAATTCACTTATGTTTGACTACCCACGAAATACACATTTCTTATGCTTTTAAATGTTCTTATATTAGTGACACAATAATTAGCAACATGCATGTCGTCAATATTGTTATGTATTTGCACTTAAATTAGCACTTTATGTTAACATACGTAGAATTTAAATTAGTTTGTGCATTGAATCTATTTATATAAGCTTATTAAGTAATTTAGTAGAAATTACATCACAAGTTAAGTAATTATTTGTAGCTATAAATGGCACTAGTTTTAAGTACTATTTGTATACCTATTTCCGTCGAGAAGCAGTTTTCATTTTCCAATTAAATTTGCACCTGAAATCTTACGTGTGAGAATTCATTTCAATTTGACTTAATATGATGAATAAGTTCTCTACTTTTAACATATCAATTTAAGACTTTATGTATACAAGTTAAAGTTCAAATTTGAATGGTAAAGGATCATCAAAGGTCTGGTAAAGTTTCTGCCTATATTCTGTGTAATAAATGTGGTATTGTTGAATTGTCATTACGATGGTGACCGCTTACCATCAGGTGGACCGTCTGCGTATGCCTTAGATACCTATATATGAGAAAATATATTTTAATTGATTTGATTTTGATGTGAAATGCTTCTTGGTGGAAATAGTTTCGGTGATAGTAAAAAATAAGTTTATAAATTTAATGGGCCTAATTCTTATGTATAACAAACTTAACTTAACTAAAAGCTATATAGCCTCTTGTATTTCTTACTAAGATTGGAAGTGTCGGAGAATTGCAGTCTTGTCAGTTCCCAAAGCAATGATTTTAACGTGTTTTTAATTTACAAGGACTTCTAAAATCACGACTAAAAATGACTTAACTTCTATTCCGGTCTCTTTTCATCTTATTAAAAACGAAAGAGATGTATATATACTGAACTAAGTAAACTTATGTACATAAGAATCAAGCCTCGTATATGCCCTCGATCTTGAGACCAGAATCATAATGTTTTTCTTTTATTTATCCAGAAGGCAGTTCACCACCAGGACCTGTGGAACAAAATGAGGAGCCAGCTTCTGATCTGAACATTAGTGATGTGTGTGAGTACCTTTATAATGTCAGTTGTATAATCATCTTTATCATCATCATCACAGCTTGCCTTTGTGGTTAGTAACCCTGACTTTCAAGCCGCGTTCGAATCCCACCCAGGACAATTTGTATGCATAAATATGTCTGTTTGTTCTGTGTCTGAATACTCTGGATGTGATTAATTCAATTTTTATTAAACATCTAAGTATGTATTTAAAAGTAGTGTATGTATAGTTACCATAGCTCTGCTATGCTTAGTTTGGAATCAGATTGGCTGTGTGTGAAAAATGTCCCAGGATATTTTATTATTTATTTATGAGTGTATAGGAAGGGTTCCTTGCTTAGCTTTGGAGTCGACAATTCATAATTTAATAAAATATTTCATTTCATCTTGGTTTGGAATTAATCACTTATACATAAACCGCCTTAAGTCTTATGGTGGCAATTTTTAAGTGACAAGGTAAGATGATCTTACCTCTCTGTCACTCTTAACTGCAAATTCTATTATGTATTTATTATTATCGCTCATTGTAAAATTTTTTACCAGAAGGCAGAAGCCATATATCAAATGAGTATACTTTGCTAAATTTGGAGTCATTCATCTTCATTTTATTTTTCTAATTGTATTTTAAAAACTGGTAATACAAGGAAAAAGTATTCTAAATGTCATCATCGACGATCCTCGAGTAAATTTATTTATGTTATAATAAATAAATAGTTGCAGTAAAATCTATGTGATTTTATGATATGACTGTTTTAAATATAAAAAATCTATCTGTATATATAAAACATTCCCCGACGCCTCTGTCTGTCTGTCTGAACACGATGAACACAAAAACTACGAAAGAGATTTTCATGCGGTTTTCACCAAATTACGGAGTATTTCATGGGGAAGGTTTTTATGTATAACACATCAATTTGGACCCGTAAGGTGGCGCTGTTGTGCAGAACGAAGTCTGCCGGGTCCGCTAGTGTTATAATAAATAGATAGTTGCCGTAAAATCTTTGTCATTTATGATATGGCTGTTTTAAATATAAAAAATCTAATATAATAAAGAAAAACAGTATAGTTATTTGATGTATTCGTCGACAGTTGAGGCAATATCGATCGCGGACCCGTGGTACGGCGCGGGCGCGTGCGTAGACGCGTCGAGCATGGCGCGCCAGCCGGCCTCGCCCGCCACGCCCTACATGCGCATCACCGAGGAGCCGGCTAGCAAGAGTCTCAGGTCAGTTTACATACCCACCTGCATCTTCCAACCCCCCTTATTCCACCCTCTCTCTCTCCCTACGAGCTTCGGTTGAGAGCCCTCAGCGCTCACCGAGGAGCCGGCTAGCAAGAGTCTCAGGTCAGTCTATACACCACCCACCTGCATCCTCCAGCCTCCGTATTTATTTAATTTACAAGATTCATAGCTTACAGCCAAAAAGAATCACATTATACAGACATATCTTAAAGTAGTTATTGAATAAAAAGAAGGAAACCGTCAACCGTTATTCCCTCCCTCTCTCTCCCTCTCCCTACGAGCTTCGGTTGAGAGCCCTCAGCGCTCACCGAGGAGCCGGCTAGCAAGAGTCTCAGGTCAGTCTATACACCACCCACCTGCATCCTCCAGCCTCCGTATTTATTTAATTTACAAGATTCACAGCTTACAGCCAAAAATAATCACATTATACAGACATATCTTAAAGTAGTTATTGAATAAAAAGAAGGAAACCGTCAACCGTTATTCCCTCCCTCTCTCTCCCTCTCCCTACGAGCTTCGGTTGAGAGCCCTCAGCGCTCACCGATTGTCCGCGTAAGGGTGTAACAGCCATCAGAGACCTTCTAGTTCAATAAAAAAAAAAATTTTTGGACTTTGTCGACGATGTTAACATCTACTACCATATTTACCAAATTACAGCTCTGTAGTATCAAGCGTCTCTGAGATTACCCGCGGACGGACGGACATGGCGAAACTAAGGGTTCTTAGTTTACTACGGAACCCTAAAAAAACCCTCTACGCGCGCACGGAACCCCATTAATGTATTATGAAATTGACTTGATGGACTATTGCGAGTAATAGAGTTACACAATAAGGTGGTAGGTCTATATTGGTGAAGGGGTTTCGGAGATATGTAATACTACATAGTTGCTCCCCGCGGTTTCACCCCCGTTCACGGGGACCTTCATTTTCTCGCAATCAAAAGGAGCCTGTGTGTTATTCCAGTATTATTTAACTCTGTCCCATTTTTTTTATTCGACCTGGTAGTTCCTGAGATTAGCGCGCAAACAATGAAAAACAGTTAGATATATAATGTAGTAGGTATGATACGTTACGTTTAAAACAATAATAAGAGTAAAGGTTATCAAATACAGACTGAGTGGTGACCACAGATAACGCGTACTGAGAACTGAGAAATTGTCTCTTTTTTCTTAGCATTTGTTCTCAGAAATATAGAATTGGTTGATGCTATTTTTTATTTATTTAAAGTTAATTTAATTAATAAAATTACTAACATATAGATAATCGTGTAAATATTATTATTATACCGATAACTTTCGACAGACCGGTTGGCTTTGTGGTTAGTGACCCTGACTCTCATGCCGCCGGTCGTGGATTTATATCCCACCCAGGACAAACATTTGTATGCATGAATATGTGTGTTTGTTCTGTGTCTGGATGTAAATATCTATATAAGTATGTATTTAAAAGTAGTATATGTAGTATATCAGCTATCTGGTTACCATAACACAAGCTCACTTTGAAGCTTATTTTGGAATCCGATTGGCCGTGTGTGAAAAATGACCCAGGATATTTTATCTACACTAATATTATAAAGAGGAAATATTTGTTACTTTGTAACGAATAGGCTCCGAAACTACCGGACCGATTTGCACAATTCTTTCACTAATAGAAAGCTACGTAATTCATAAATAACATAGGCTATATTTCATCCCCGTATTCCTATGGGAACGGGAGCTAAGCGGGTAAATCCGCGCGACGGTAGCTAGTCTTTCTATACCTAGTTATATGATAATACTAGTTTCACGCGTAGCCCTGTATTTCAATATTCGGGTGAATCCGCGGGCTAGAAGCTAGTATTATAAGTCCTTACCTTACAAATAAGATTTTTATGTTACTCTCTCGGTGAAGTCCCGCGCCAAGGGCGTGCCTATAAATACCTAAATGTCTACAAACTGCTAGATGTTATAAAAAGTTGGTACAGTCAACCACTTGAATCAATTAACAGGAAAAATTATTACTACCATTATTATACCTGGTTACCATATTACAAGCTCTGCTTAGTTTGGAATCAGATTGGCCGTGTGTGAAAAATGTCCTAGGATATTTATTTATTATGATTTAGTGGCTACCCGCGATTTCACCCGCATTCCCGAGGGATATTAAATTTTCTCGTCATGCAAAGTAGCCTATGTGTTGAACCGGGTTATATTCTATCTGTGTCCCAAATTTAATCCAAATCCGTTCAGTAGTTTTGCGTTAATGGATGTTTCTTACTCTTTAACTCACAAACTTTCGCATTTAAAATATTAGTAGGAAATATTAAATAGGTTTCTATAATGAAAATGAAAAATGTTTTTTTATTTAAATAGGCCTTCACAAGCACTTATGAATAGTCAGACTCTAACGCTCGGTTCGGAAAGTTGGTTTTGCTGAGAAGAGCCGGCAATAAACTCAGAACTCATATGAATTAATACGAAAACGTTTTGAATTGTAGAAATAATAATGGTTCATGAGTATGGATGATTATGTTTGATAATGATACTTTTCCACGCGGCAGCCAAAGAGATCTAGATGGACTTATAGGACATAGAACATGTAATGGAATAGTACTTAGAACGCAGGTAAAACCGCGAGGCTCGCCTGTTTCAATATTAGTGTTTTAGTGTTCAGTTATTTATGTTGTTAACTGTACACATCATAAAAACCGGTTCTAGATCGCTGAGGATAAATTCATCGGTGTAATTAAATTTTATTATTTGTATACAAATAATATCAATTTACGTGAAATAAGAATGTTATAAAGCATAAGTAGTATTCATAAAGAATTTATCACATTAGAAACCTCCAAAATTGACAGTTTTTCTCTAACATATTATGCATGTGTTGTATATAAAAACCTTCCTCTTGAATCACTCTATCTATTAGAAAAAACCACATCAAAGTCCGTTGCGTAGTTTTAAAGATTTAAGAAGACATAGGGACAGACGGCGGAAAGCGATTTTGTTTTATAAAATGTAGTGATGAAGAATGTGTTTTTTCGTTGCAGTGTAATAATTATAAACAATTTATAATTCTAAAATAAATATAAATGAATGATTTATGACGAGACCGGACCCGACCGTTACGTTCCCTAACCCGACCTACCGACCCTAACGTTCGTTTAGGATGGTTAGAAGGTTATAGGTAAATATTTGTATAAGTATTTTCCAGGGACAAAAAGTGATCTATATGTTATACCAAAACATATTTTAACTCTATGCCAAATTTCATCCCGATCCCTTCAGTCGTTCTGACGTGAAACGAATATACATACCTAAATTCTCACATACTTTTTCTATTAATTAATATGGATTTCTATTAATAGGTACATATTTTTAATATATTTATATGCTCGATTCTAGAATCTCAGTCACTATTGCTGCATTTTATTTAATAACAATAATTTTGCATAACTTATACTATTTATAAATTTATGATATCATATTTTGTAAGATATTGTTAATCAAATGGAACAAGATAAGCTGCAGATATGTTTGTCTGTCTGAGCCGCGGGAGACATTGTTATCAATGTTTATTAAATACTAGCTGCCTCCCCGCGGTTTTACCCGCGTAGTTCCCGTTCCCGTGGGAATACAGGGATAAAATATAGCCTATGTTACTCGGGGATAATGTAGCTTTCCAAAGGTGAAAGAATTTTTGAAATCGGTCCAGTGGTTTCGGAGCCTATTCATTACAAACAAACAAACAAATCTTTCCTCTTTATAATATTAGTATAGACAAGCTTCCGCCCCGCGGTTTCACCCGCGTAGTTCCCGTTCCCGTAGGAATACGGGGATGAAATATAGCCTATGTTACTCTCCGATAATGTAGCTTTCCAATGGTGAAAGATTTTTTGAAATCGGCACAGTAGTTTTTGAGTTTATTCATAACAAACATACACGCTAACATAATTTTTTTTCCCTATAATATTACGCGGCCAAACAAAGCAGAGCTTGTGATATGGTAACCAGGTAGCTAATTTACTACTTTTAAATACATACTTAATTATATAGATAAGTACATCCAAAAACATAACAAACAGACATATTCATGCATACAAATGTTTGTCCTCCGTGGTATTCTAACCCACGACCGGCGGCTTGAAAGTCAGGGTCACAACCCTAGTGACACTGACGGTCAAAATATTTGTAGGATAGTAGAGATTATGTATAAAGAAAGATTTGTTAAAAAAAAATCAGATCAGTCGTTACAGCCTAGTATTTAAAGTAAGGTCGCAGTTTAATTTAGAAGTATAATGACTAATACTATCAGTTTGAGCGGTCGTGATCCGTTAACCGGCCGAATGGTGGGATGACGTAAATCTGTGCTCGTACGCATGAATCTGCCGCTTTCACTGCGCGCGCGCATCGCTAGGCATTCTTGTCTGCGCTACTGGTTTCTAGTGTTGACATTAAGCCAATATCAAAGATCTACATTCAGTTTAGCTCCAAATTTATTTATTTAGGTTCAAATAACAATAAAATAATGATTAGGTATATAGTAGCATTTAAAAACCACAAATGTTTTTACCTTGACTAAAACACACAACACACTGTTCCCCTAACTATGTATACAACAGATCTTAAAATTAAAGCAAAAGATAAACTTCGAAGAAGCACTAATTTAGGATAGTCAGCCTTCACCGCTACTTTTTATCCCGGGTAAATTTTAAATCCATCGGGAATATAGGTGAAACCGCAGGGAGCCACTAGTATTTCATAAAGCTTCAAAGATTAATTTTAAACATCAATGATTTAGTGTATTGCTGTGTTTTGTATTTTATGTTATAATAACAACAATAATAAATAAATTGTCCTGGGACAGTTGTCACACAAGGCCAATCAGATTCCAAAGTAAGCTTTAAAGTGAGCTTGTGTTATGGTAACCAGATAGCTGATTTACTACATATACCATTTTTAAATCCATACTTATATAGATAGTAACATCCAGAACAAACAGACATATTCATGCATACAAATGTTCGTCCTGGGTGGGATTCGAAAGTCCGGTCTGCGAAATATTATATTATTATCGAGTGTTTATGTCTCTAGGTTTATAGTATGTATGTTTGTATGTATGTTATTATGTTACAAATGGTAGACAAACACGAAACAAAGGCGTATTATTTTCCTCCATAGGACAAACGCGTCTTGCTTGCATCACGATGTTGTTCAATTTCATACCTTATTGCTTTGTTATTAAGCTTTAATCTTCCTTAGTTTAGAAATGTCGTTCCTTCTCTTTCTGCCTTCATTGAATGTTACTTATGTATTAATTATTATTAATCTTACTAATAATTATAAACTATGTGACCCGCAACTTGTGCGTCTTCCCTGTTATTGCAACATTTTTCAATGATCCGCTCCTATTGGTCGTAGCGTGATGTCATGTAGTCTATAGACTTCCTCGATAAGACGAAGAAGTTCATTTTTATTCCCGTTAGACTATCCCGCGTACCCGGGAGGTCTTCCATTTTCCCGGGATAAAAAGTAACCTATATCCTTTCTCAGGTTATTGACTATCTGTGTACCAATTTTTGCCAATTTCATTTAAATCGGTTCAATAGTTTTAGCATGAAAGCGAGACAGACAGAGTTACTTTCGCATTTATAATATCAGTAAGGTTTTTGACTGACCTGGACGTTTCGGTCAAGTTCCATTGATCGTGGTCACTAGAAGACTCAAGTATGTACTACCCCGGAAGGATGTAAGAAAAGCTACCTACCCACGTCCCACGCGTTACCAGATTCTTCCCATATATTGATTTTAATGTTGAAATACATCGTTCGATTTCCTGACGGAAGTGCGCGCGGGAAATAATATCGTCTATGCTCTGAATGGTTGGAATGTAGGTCGCTACTTGAGTTTGAGTCTCTAATATTAGACTATTTTATTTTGCTTACCGTTAATAGGTAAATAGCCGTAGTGGGTCAGTGGGGAACGCATCGACTCACGATCATGAGGATGCAGGCTTAAAGCCCTGGCCTGTACCTCAGTTTAACAAAAGAACTTGCTGTCACTAAACAACTTTTTAATAAATATCCTGAGATTTTTCGACACGCGGGTAATGGAAACCGGATAGCTGATATGCTACTGTTAAATACATCTACACTATGATAAAGAGGATATATTAAAATTTTTGTTTGTATTTAATTGGCTCCGCAACTATTTGACCAATCTGAATAATTCTTTCACCAATGGAAAGCTACACATAAGCCATATTTTATCCCATCTGGAACTAAAATTCATCAAATCAGATCTGTGGTTTAGGCGTGCAAGCGCAACAGACAGAGTTACTTTCGCATTTATATTATTAGTAGAGATATAATTGATGTTCTATGTCCGTTAATATTGGCATTACAAGTCCATGTAATGGCATTTACATGGTATTTACATAAATAACAAATAGATATATACGAGAAATATTAATTAACACATCCAAAGTAAAGCTGTAGCAGTTAAATTCTAAGAATCAATCGCATTTAATTTTGTATATTTTATATTTATCATGTCTTAAGTATGTGTCATTATAAAAATATCCTTTTAATCTTTTTGCTAACTTTTTTTGCGATTTCCGAAAATCTTGTATATTTATTTAGTTCATATTAATAACCAGAATTTTAGGAGGAAGGGCTAATAATATAATGTGTGCGATTTTAAACCAAAGTTTTACGAAAATCTAACTATTGACAGACTATTGGTCGTGGTTTGAATTCTTCCCAAGACAAACATTTGTATGCATGAATATGTCTGTTTGTTCTATGTCTGGATGTGTGTATGTATTTAAAAGTAGTATATCAGCTATCTGGTTACCATATCACATGCTCTACTTAGTTTGGTATCAGATTGGCCGTGTGTGAAAAATGTCGCAGGGAATTTATTTTTATTTCATTGTTACAGATTCCGGTATGAGTGCGAAGGCAGGTCGGCGGGTTCGATTCCAGGCGTGAACAGCAAACCCGAGAATAGAACCTACCCTACCTTGAAGGTGTTCAACTATGTCGGCCGCGCAGTCATCGTGGTGTCTTGCGTCACTAAGGATGCACCTTACAGGTATGTCTATCCATCCTGCGGTTTTACTCGTGTTTCCAGGGGATAATATGGGGGGTGCTCTTTTATACCCAGATCTCTTCAGCCGTCAAATAGTAACTAGCATCTATCCATCCATCTTCATAAACTTTTAAAAGATTCTTACCTCACATACGGGCAGATCGGTTGGCTTCGTGATTTAAGACCCTGAGTGTCAAACGACCCCACGGTTCGAATCCCACCAGGACAAACATTTCTATGAATACGTCTCTTGGTTCTATAAGTATGTATTTAAAAGTATATTTGCTATCTGGTTACCACAGCACAGGCTCTGCTTAGTTTGAAATCACATTGGATGTGTCGAAAATGTCCCAAGGATATTTATTTGTTTCAATATCTTCCCCTACCCTGATGAGGGGATTAGGCCATAGTCCACCACGCAGGACTAGTTTTTATGCTTATGGGGGATTTATGTATGTATTTTCCACCATCAGACCACACCCCCACAACTTGGTGGGGCGGGAACGTTGCGACAAAGGCGTATGCACTATCAAGACAGAAATCACAGAAGAGAATTTTGAGTACCAGTTTAAGAACCTGGGCATCCAGTGTGTGAAGAGGAAGGATGTCGCCGCCGCGTTGAAGGTCCGAGAGGACCTCAGGGTCGACCCCTTCAGGAGTAAGTACCATCTCCGATTTTAGGACCAGAGTTTATCTCGCAACTGTTCGATTTCAGAGGAACTTCCTCCCACGGACGCTTCAATTGAGGTTCTGAGCTCCTGAGGTTTTCGTCTGGAAATAGAATATAGTATGGGGTTCTTCAAAAAAGGAGTCAATAGGCTTAGGGTCGGCAAAACTTTATTGTTAAAGTAATTGTGAAAACATGTTATGAAAAGAGTAATTGCTGAGTTATTGCTCTTTTAAGCAAAACTAACCTTCCGAACCGAGCGTCAGAGTTCGACTATACAAAGAAAACATCATCATCAGCTCATATACGTCTACCGAGGAACTCGAGCCTCCCCTAACATCGAGGGGGTTTGGGTCATAGTTCACCACGCGGGCCTAGTGCGGATTGGCGGACTTCACATGCCTTTAATTTTGACACTATTGTTTAATGTAAAAAAAAAAGTTTTTCATTAATTAATTCATGGTTAATTTAGGCGCGGGTCGTGGCTTCGAATCCCACCCAGGACAAACATTTGTATACATGAATATGTCTGTTTGTTTTGTGTCTGGATGTAAATATCTACATTAGTATGTATTGAAAAGTATTTATATGTAGTATATCAGCTATCTGGTTACCATAACACAACCTCACTTTGAAGCTTACTTTGGAATCAGATTGTGTGAAATGTACCAGGATATTTATTTATTTATGGTCTGAGTTTAAAAAGATAGTGTTAACAGAAAACCCATAAGTGTCTAAAAGATTTTTTAGTTATTCGTCGCGTGGTAGTCTCGCCCGCACCTAAATAGCTGCGACCAAAAATATCCATATCGGCGCTCGCGCACGGTCGGGCCGCTTTGTTCACGAAACGTTTCCCTTTGCCCGACCGATTTAACCGCTGACCTAATAATCGACACGTTGAAATAAACCACTATATGGAGCTGCGGGATTTTGTAGGATTTTTAAACATATGAACTAAATACTATGATTTATATATATTAGTGGCTCCCCGCGTTCCCGGGGATCTTCAATTTCCCGGGATATAGGATACTTGTTGTATCCTATATCCGTCTCCTGGTTCAAAGCTACCTCTCCACCAATTTTCAGCCAAATCGGTTCAGCCGTTCTTGAGTTATAAATAGTGAAACTAACACGACTTTCTTTTATATATATAGATTAGTATAGATTTAATTAAAATATATGAATGTATCTAGAATAATAATGCCAATTAATTACCATACAATTCCTGACATACTTTTGGCACCACACTAACTCTTATTAATAAGAGTTTGTTTGGACGCGCAAATCTCAAGAACTATTCGTTCGACTAGAAAAAATATTTACATATTAGATAGCCCATTTATAGAGGAAGGTTATAGGCTATATAATATCACGCTATAACTAATAGGAGCGGAGCATCAATGAAAAATGTTGGAAAGAGTAATATATATGAATGAATACAAGGAAAATTTTAATGCGGAATCGATTGGTCGTTTTAAAGCATGCGTGTGGTAAGTGAAAGTAACAGAACAAGTTGGGAATTCCCCGCAGACTCCGTTAGGTAACAATATGGAAGAATGTATGTTAAATAATATGTTTGTTTGTTTATCCAGCTCCCCATAATATCACCCGCGTCACAGGTATCTTCAGATACAAACTCTATCGTTTTAGAGGGAACAAATTGTAACAATGTTTTTTAAAATTTATTTTGATAATGAGCATTTTCTGTGCGTTTGAAAACGCTACTATAAAAAATCAACCAATTAATAACAAAGTATTTTGTTAGTATTTTGTAAACGGAATTTTTCAACTAAATGAACATAAGCAGCATTTGTGCAAAATGTCACGCTTCTAGACCTAAAGGTTTTAGCTGTGGGTTGATCGACTATTAACTAACTACCTGCTTCCATAGCGGTTTTACCCGCGTAGTTCTCCTTCCCATGAAAATACAGGGATAAAATATAGCCCATGTTACTCAGTGATAATGTAACTTTCTAATGAAAAAAGAATAATTTAATCGGTCCAGTACTTTTTGAGTTTATTCGTTACATACAAAAATACAAATCTTTCCTCTTTATAATATTAGTGTAGATAGTGTAGATAAACACACACACATATAAAAAAACCTCTTTGGAATGTATAGATTTATAATTGACCTTCTCCCCCGTCCAGCCGGGTACAGCCACCGCAACCAGCCGCAGAGCATAGACCTGAACGCGGTTCGGCTGTGCTTCCAACTGTTCCTGCAGAACGAGGCCGGCAAGATCTGGCACTCGCTGCCGCCCGTGGTCTCCGAGGTCATCTACGACAAGAAGGCCATGAGCGACCTGCAGATCATGCGGGCCAGCCACTGTTCGGGGACCACGAGGGGTGGTACCCAGCTGATACTGCTCTGCGAGAAGGTATGGTAACCATCCCGGCTTCACTCGCCTCACTAACCTAACTCTCCTCAATCGCCTTACTTCCCTCACTCGCCGCTCTTCCTTCACTCGCCTCACTCCTCTTACTGGCCTCACTCCCCTTAATCTTCTCACTTGCCTTACTCCCCTAATTCGCCTCACTCTCACTGACAATTTTGGAGGTTTCTAATGTGATGTATAGGCGTTGCTCCCGTGCGAAGCTGGGGCGGGTCGCTAGTTACATCTACTCTGGAAAGGAAAAATTATCCAAGCGACATCAGACTAACTTTACAGTAGAGCTGTTTAAAGTTTGAATTTTCAGTGAAAAAAGTGAACTCTCGCGAACTTCAAAATGTCGAAGCGACATCAAAAGTCGTCGTAGGAGAACGTGAGTAAGACCAAACGATGCAGAAAACTCAGGCGATTCCAACAATGTATATAACTCAATTTGGCCTAAAATGTTGCTTGGGTAATTTTTCCTTTCCAGCGTCGACATATATATGTTAATACAATATGCTGGTTTGGCAGGTGACCCGCGAGGACACGGCGGTGGTGTTCTACCAGGAGGAGAACAACCAGGTGGTGTGGGAGGAGACGGCCATCATCGCGCTCGTGCACAAGCAGGTCGCCATCGCCTTCCAGACGCCGCCCTACAGGATACCCAACACCACTGAACATGTCAATGTGAGTACTACCTCATCTAGTTAAAAAAGCCAGTAGAATTTATTAGAAACGTAGCCTAGAAACGCTGGGCCCGAGTGGTGGGCTATAGCCTAAAACCCCTCGTTAAATAGGAGGGGGGGGGGAATCGTATATGCAGATGATGATTATGATGATGATGATGATAATGATTCACCACTATACACATGTTCTTAAGAAATTTGTTAGATTTTAAGATTTTTTAATGGAAATAGAAAAACAAGCAAAAGCTTAAATATTAAAAATTGAGAAGACAGCCTCAAAATCAATAAATTTACTATAATAATAAACATAATTTCTGGATTTTTTTAAATACTAGATCAAATATACTCAAAAAAATCGTTTAGTTGCAACAACTCCATAAACACATACTTATAACACTTATTAAACGTGAAAATACTCTTTTCCTTAAAAAACCAGTAACATACATAACAAATAGTATGGGTACCAAATGAGATACTTGTAGAACTCCTCACACATAAATGCAGATTTAATTGCTGTAACAACATAGGAGGAGAAAAACACATGTAAATAAATAAGAGCTATACTAGGGACAAGATAATAGGTCACTTTTGACATTTCATCAAAATTCAACAACGTAACCTTGTAACGGCGGGCATAAAATAAGAACTGCACAATTGCTTAACTTTTTTCAATTACGTTTACATATTTATTGTAATAATGACCGATACGAGTAATTTTACGATTTGCTTTCACTAATAAACCATTCTAAACATAATAAACAATTTCTGATCTAAAGAACTGAACGTCGTTACAATGTTGCGTCAGTCAACCCTTTTTCTTTTTAAACACTAGGGATGTTACTCTAAAAATCGAAAGCTGATAGGATTGTAAGTTGAATCGAATGCAATGATTACTTGTGAAGAAAAATCACCATAAATTTATAACCACGTTGTGATTATAATAAAACCTAATTATACATATTTATTATTCTTTTAACTAACTATAAAAATACAAAAAAATAACTAAAATAAGGGTCATGCAGCGCGGAACAATACTGAACCACCCTTCAGTACTGCTAAAATGATGACTCTGCTACAAACTGCATGTGCAGAAGTCACTACAGAAGACTGGCGAAAAGTCGTGGAGAAGACAAAGAAAATAATTTTACAAGATTTTGAACGAGATGTGAGAATAGACAATATTATTGAAAATGATTAATAATATCTCTGAGTACTGACAGCAGTGATGAAGATAGCAGTTCCGATAGTTCAAGTGAATAAAAGCAATTTTTTTGTTAAATTACGTAGGTACTTGTCTTATTTTGCTCCTTTAATTTATGAAAGAAAAAATAATAATGGGACATTTTTAAAATTCACATATGTTTCAAGTCTGTATCGATTCATTCGATTCATTCATTTAATCGATGTTTTTAAGCAGGTCACCTCACTATGAATATAAAACTGACATCTGTCAAAAGTGACCTATTATCTTGTCCCTATTTTAGTAAATACAGTTTATTATTGTTCGTGTTTATATTACATACGTTTGTTTATTTCTCAAGTTTTATGAGTAATTATCTATGTGTAAATTTTCATGACGCGTCCATGAAATTAAATATTGTTCGTTCATTCATGATTTATTAATATATTTTCAACTTATTTGAGGAACATGCCAATATTGTTATTATTTTAATTTAAAAACTTTACGAAAAGCTAAAATATCAAAAGGGACTCGAAAAATAATTATATTTATGCCCTTAAATATTACTAATTCATCAACCAATCTTACGCATTCATTCAAAAGCTTAGCCATGTTCCAGCTAAATCAGAAGCTATTACATAACAAGGGTATTATTAAGAGCTACCTACTCTTCATCTAATTCTTCCACCCGAATCGTCCACAGGTAATGTTCCAGCTGAAGCGGCTGACCGACAACGCGAGAAGCAACTCCCTGCCCTTCGAGTACATACCAGACTTCCAAGGTACCGCCCGGAAACCCCTCCCAGACCTCTCCCTCCTCACGCTCCTCCTCAACGACAGACGGACTGACGACAACAACAACAAACATGACAAACGCGACCCCACCGTCACTTCCACCAGCGACGCCATTATCATCGACGAACCCGAAGTAGAAACGACGATCCCCGACGTCAACGGTGACGTCGACATAGTAGACGAGGAAATAGTCGACACCAACGAGAGGAGCCTCGACGACCTCCTCGACCAGGTCGCCGAACTCGACGAGATATACTCCGAGAACCGCACCCGTCTAGAGAACGTCACTTCCCTCTCTAACGACGCGGAGACAGATGCCGAGGAGTTCAACGACGCGGGCACCTACACCAGCCTCCAGCTCGCCTTCAAGAACCCCGTCACTATCATAGAGCCGGAAGCCCTCCCCTACGAGGATGTCCAGGTCCAAACCTACCGCGGCCCCATCATAGAGTTCTCCCCCCTCAAACGCGATACGGACGACGAACGAGCCCCCCCTCTCCCCCCCAAACGCGTCCGGAAAACTACCTCCACGGACGCGTTTAAAACTAGCCAGACTTCCGTCGATAGCATCCTTAAACCCGGTCGACAGATCCCGGTCACTCGTCACCCGGAGAAAGAGAAGCCCCTAACGGTAGCCCGGAGCGAGCCGGCCCTGCCCCCGGTGAAGAAGCGCTCGTTCTTCTCCCGCCTGTTCCGCAGGAAGGACCGTTCTCCCGCCCCCAGCGTCAAATCCGAGGGCAAGAAAGAGGCTAAAACCAAACCGGTCGGTCGATCCGTCAGCAGCGTGTCCGGGTTACGCCCCTCTAAGTTTAAATCGTCCGTGTCCCATACGTCTCTTAAGGACAACGCGTCCGGTACTGGGCTGAGCTACGCGGACAGCATCACCCATATATCCCTCCACGGGGACGGAGACGACAAATCGGCTTCGCAGGGTTCGCTTCGACGACCAGCTAGCTTAGCCCCCCTTCCTCCAACGGATGGTGGAACAATCCTGGTAGCTGAGAGCGTACTTGCCCTGGACGCGTCCGCCTTCAAGAAACTCCAAGACGACCTGGACTTAACAGAGGCGGAGCACTATGCTCTGTACATGGCGGTAGCTCCGCACGCGACCGTTTCAGAATTTGATGAAACAAGTTGTTATTATTCGCCGATAGATGGCAGTAAATTTCATAATTAACTCTTCCCAGGTCGCATTTTAAAGAGAATTTCCGTCGAAAAATTCGATGTACGGCAGCTATGGGATCTAATTAGAAACTTAATTTCCCATTCAATATTCTAAATGCGGAAGGTAAATGTATCTTCAGTCATTATGACTAGAAAAGTCCATCGGTACCTAAAAATCTTGTTACATATAGATAGTACATAATGATTTTTATCTTTTACAGCTATCCCCAAAAACGAGTCTGTCCAGTATGCCAAATTTTATACATTTTTATACTTAGCTGATAAATTTTTGTACTTAAATTTTATCTTTACTGAAAAGTCCCTTCGTAATGCAGCTTTAGAGTATAATAAATGTATTAAATATATACTTTTATGATCATATAATATACTCTAGAACACAGACTTAGTCTATCATTGTCTCATGATAGAAATCTCCCAGAAATCTTATGTTAGAAATGCTTAATAACTTATTGTATGTTCTAGATTCAGATTACTTAAGAGGTAAAAGACGGAAGACTCTCATACCGTCTATGTTGCATACAACGTTCGAACAAGACAGTAAGTGTCATTGTATTATAATTTATTATAATATATTACATACAATTCATTATAATTATATATTACATACATTAATATGGTTGAGGGTAGCATAAAAGTTATATATAATGAGAAAATTACGGTTTTTTCCAAGCTTCTTTGCTCGGAATGGTTTTAGGAAATAAATGTGAAATAATAATAGTCTAAGTATTATACTAACATGGTATTCAGTGACGCATTAACCCTTAAACAAATTAAGCAATTGCCTAGCATCACGTCTGGGGGGCACCAGAAGAAGCACAAAATCCATCCTTAGGGCATATAGTCTCACTCTCACGTCACATAAAATCGCACCAAAAATGGTTTAAAGACCGATTCTAGTTGACATAAGGATAGGCCCCATGGGCGTGGATTGCTTAGGGCATCAAGAAGTCTTACACCCGATGTTAATAATCTATCTCCAATCCGTAATTAAAACCAATGAGTTGTCAAAATGGACGGATAGCTTATTGGCAAGCAAATCTATCATTTAAGAACAGATTCGATCGATCGTAGATCGAAGATAGATTGATTTTGAAGCTTCACCCAGAAAATGGATTGATATATCAATCTTAGATAGCAAAAAATGGATCAGGATTGATTATTGACATCGGGCGTTAATCCGTCACTGATGGTATTATATTTTATACTATATATATACAAAGTCTTACTTCAGTTAGTAAGTCTTTTCATAATTATTTAATATAATAAAATATTTATTTCTATCAAAGGTACTAACATTAATTATAGTATTTATATACTAATTAAGTGATGTGTAAAAGATTTTGATATTTAATTCGTATAATTAAGGTTGCTTTTTGTCTATGTCAATTCTATAAGTAATGTTTGCGTTGAGTTTTTAATATTATTTATTTTTTAAGGTAATTTACACACGTTTTTAAGAATTTGTGTGTTTTTTGCCTTTTTTTATTTAGTCTATATATTGTTATATTTATTTTGTTGATTTTGTCGGATGTCTATTTGTGTTGTTTCGTCTTATTTATATTTAGTACTTATTCAACATTAATTTAGGGGGTTTTTTGAGACATTTTAAGGCACCTAAAATATAAAATTAGCTAGTTTTTTCCTGTGAACTGAGATTACTGCTATGCTCTCATAGTGTTCTGCAGTTCAGTACTACAAGTACAAACATATTGCGTATAGTATAGGAGCTAATGTGGATATGTGTGCTATTAACAGCTGTTATAGTCTCGGAGACAAATGTATTTAGTATTTAACATGTAATTTTTTAGACATGTTTTTTTTCGAAGCTTCTAAATTGTGCTCTAGATAGTATGAAGTGACTATAATAAAACTTTTATTGATATTAGTGAAAAACACCTTTTTACATAAAAAATTTAATTGTGTGAAAACATAGTGTATTTTCAGATAGTTTACAATTTACGGTTTTCGATTTCTAAAGTAAAACTGCCGCGGCTTAGCCAATTAAGATTAATTTTGTAGCTTACAATAGGATAGCTCAATAAAATGAAAATCGTAAATTGTAACTAATCTGGCCATTAGTAATCCAAAATAAATAACATATTGCTTTACAAAAGTAATACATGGTTAATTTTAAAATGATACATCTTCAGAAGGAAAAAAGGCTCGAAGGACCAGAAAAACATTTTCTCACTTCATGGTTTCCTTTTTAACATAAATTATTAGAAAAATGTTTAATTCATATCTTTTCTTAAATTAACCAGTTAGAATAAAACTTAAAAAAAAGTATTTTCAATTAAATATATAAGCTTTTATATAATTGTATCGTGTGTGAGACACAAAACATATCTGAAAAATAATAAAGTATTTATTAGAATTTTAGAAATATTTACAATTTAAACCACAAAATGGTAATTTCATAGCATTTTATACGTTAACGCCTTCGCTGCAAAACCTAATTATCATTTTTCTTATACTTTTGAAGTCAATCGGTCATCTCACTCTAACGTATAAGGTTAGAAAGGGACATTTGCAGCCTAGGTGTTGAACAGGGTGAAAAAAAACATTTCATTTATTTATATAAAACTTTTTGATTTATAATTAATATTGATGTTAACTACTTTTCTAAAAATGTAATAAATTAACAATTACTATGGATGGATAGATATTTTTTAAGATTTTTCTGTTTTCACAAATATCCAAAACTTATACTGTATAGTCACGGTTTTTTTACACTTTTATACAGACAGATATTATCTGAAGCTTGAGTGATGCGTATATATATTAATATGCTAATAAAATGGGAAAAAAATGTATTTTTTTAATTTTTTTCTTTGGAAATATTAAGCCAAGTCCTGAACGCGAGATAGAGGTACGGATAAAAATTTGTGGCATGGTTGTGTATTTGTACCTTTTTTGTTTTTCACCGCGAGATTATTTTTGTATCAGCCTGTTCTTTTTGTTTTAATTTTTACTCTCACACATATTCATATTAGCCTTTTTGTATTTTAAGTTGAATTAAGCGTTAAGTGCATGTTATGTGTTTATTAATTTAAATGTCGGTTTATTTCGTTTAAATAATATTTCTTAGATCTAGGATTTACTGTGAAAATCTTTTAACAGTAGATTTTTTTTAAAAGCATTTAAGTATAGATTAGTTTTTTTTTGTCATTTACAGAGACAAGTTCTAAACGTCATAAAATAGCTCAAAATAATAAAAAAAATTATATATTTTTCAGATTTTTTTAACAAAATGTTATAAAAATTGATTTTCGCAGTAAACCCTAGATATATACACAATAGATCTGTATATAAGTTTTATTATTTACTTGTAGTTAGAGTATCTTCTAATTTAACTGCATGTTTATGTATATTTTTAAAAATATTTGGGTTTATAACTTATCGGGTTACTTTGCTTTCAAATCTTTACATACTTAAAAATCACTTAATACCTTATAAGTTTATGCCATAATGCATACTTCTCTTTTTCTCTTCAACATGTGAAAGGGATGAAAGATGCACATTTTTTAGTTGTTTGCTTTATATGCAGTGTATTAAATATGGTTAACAAAGTGGCATTTTACAAAAACTTAAATTTTCTTTTAAATCTTAAGAAAAACATGATTTTTATGCCATTTTGTTACTCATTTTTTTAGAAAAACCATGTTGAATTTGATGAAACATTATTAATGGTCAATAACTCTTTCAGGATCGTTCCAAGTGGACCCTATGCACATCAAGTCGGAACCAAGAGGTAAGGTCACACCCACATTATCTATATATATAAAACAAAGTCCCCGCCGCCTCTGTCCGTCTGTTTGAACGCGATGAACACAAA
Source organism: Thyatira batis (assembly GCA_905147785.2). Lineage (NCBI taxonomy): Eukaryota > Metazoa > Arthropoda > Insecta > Lepidoptera > Drepanidae > Thyatira > Thyatira batis. The sequence goes on from LR990492.1 coordinate 688,573, forward strand.
AACTACTGAACAGATTTTCATGCGGTTTTCACCATAGGCGTATTTTCATGGGGAAGGTTTTTATGCATAACACATCAATTTGGCCCCGGTAGGTGGCGCTGGTGGGCAGAACGAAGTCTGCCGGTTCCGCTTATTTATTTTCATATTTTTAATATTTTGTTGTTAATTGAGCTTGTTCTGTTAATGTTGTGTGAGTCCAAAATAAATATTTTTCTTTCTTTCTTTTCTTTTCTTTCAAATACTAATATAATTGTCATTATTATGTTATAGAGAAGTCATCTCCACACCACATGAGCAGCCCCCCGCTGCAGGTGTTCCCGCCGCAGTACAGCGACCAGGTAAATAGAGTTATATCAATATTATAAACTAAAGAGTTTGTTTGTTTGAACGCGCTAAATATAGGAACTACTGGTTTGAATCGAAAAATAATTGTAGTGTTCGATTACCCATTATTGAGGAAGGCTATAGGGTATATAACATCACGCTACAACTGATAGGAGTAGAGTATCAATAAAAAGGTGTGTAGCTGTGAATCTAGTAAATGAAATAAATAAATAAATCCAGAGGTGGCTGTACAGTCGAGTGTAAAGTTGACTGAAGGTCGGACTTAGGTGTAAAGTCGGGTGTAGAGTAAGGTGGGTGTAAAGTCGGTGTAGAGTTAGTTGGGTGTAAGTTCGGGTGTTAGTTGGGTGTAAAGTTGGTGTGTGTGGAAGATGGGTGTAAAGTCAGGTGTACAGTTAGATGGGTGTAAAGTCGCATGTAGGGCCTAGTAAATAGCAAAATGTAGTGAAACCTGACGAAATCCAAATTTAAACTCACCAATTTCATATTGTTTAATGATTAGAAACATTTACAATTATGCTATTATATAACACAAATATATATTACAGAACTGGGGCATGCAGATGCAAGGCGCGGTAGGCCCGGGACAACTCAACCCCTTCGCCCAGGACATGTCATGGCCGGGTTCCAGCTACGGACCAAACTTACAAACCCTATCCCCTAATGTACAAGCCCTGTCCCCTAATGTACAGGCATTGTCCCCAAATGTACAGGCTCTGTCCCCAGTACATGTGCAAGCGATGTCCCCAAATGCGCAGGTCTTGTCCCCAATGGGGCCAGCCATGTCCCCGCTCGGACAGGCCAGGTCCCCGATGGAGCAGGCCATGTCCCCGATGCACGGTGGGGTCTCCCCCAACCATATGGGGCACATCTCACCCAATTTGGTCCAGCAACCAAACTATACTCAGGTTAGACATAAAAAAATCTACACTCATATTATTAATAGGAAAATTTTGTATTTTTATGTGTGGGTGTGTAATGAATAAACTCAAAAACTACTGTGTCGATTTCAAAAATTGTTTCACCGTTGGAAAGCTACATTATCAGGGAGTAATATAGGCTATATTTTATAATTGTATTCCCACGGGAACGGGAACTACGCGGGTGAAACCTCGCAGACCCAGTCTGTTATTTATAAAATTTATATAAAAAGTTCAACTAAGACTTTCAAGCCGCCAGTCGTAGTTATGGGTTTGGTTCCCACACAGGACAAAAATCTAAACAAATAAATATACAGTAATAACAGTGTCCCTATCATAAAAGTCCCAGGATTTATCATATTTTGAATAGTATAATAATAAATATTAACATAAATTACTATCCTGGGACATTAATCACACATGGCCAATCGGATTCCCAAGTAAGCTTGTGTTATGGTAACCAGATAGCCGATACACTACATACACTACGTTTTAAATACATATTTATATAGATAAATTACCTACCTCCAGACACAGGACAAACAGACATATTCATGCATACAAATGTTTGCCTGTTTGAAAGTCAGGGTCACTAACCTCAAAGCCAACCGGGCTGTAGATCGCTGATATACTACATATACTACATTTTAAACACATACTTATGTAGATACATTAAAACAGATGCCTCAAATGATGGAGACATCCCAGCAGTACAACCCGTCCCTCTCGACCCTCCTCATGGAGCGGGGCGAGGGCAACATCACGTTCAACTCGACCGAGCTGTCCGGCCTCTCGTCCCTCCTCGCCGACCGGAACCCGGACCTCAGCGACAGCCTCAACAGGCTCTCCACTAGCGAACTGCAGAACTACCTCAATTAAACACATCCCGGGTGAAATCCCGGGGTAAAATTACAAATCCCGGGATGACTTTTGATTCTGCTATTGTTAATGCGGGGTTTTAAAGTGTTTTTATGTATGTAAATGTAGTTTTGTGTAGTTAAACCGATCCCGGATCGAATCCCGGGGTAAACTCACAAAATCCCGGGATGATTTTTAATTCTGCTATTATTAAATGCGACGTTTTAAAGTGTCTTTATATATATATAAACCCTCATTTGCACGAGAGCTTTTTTAATGTACGTTAAAAAAGCGTTCAAATGCAACAAATGCATTCCCTTGTATATGTTCACACGACAGCGTTTTTAAAACGCGACGCATTTTTATCGAGCGGCAGCAACTTTGGGCGCTGGAAATAGAGCATAATATTATGGTACTTGGAAATGCATTTGTTGTGTTTTAACGCTTTTTTTATATCCGCTAAAAAAACTCTCGTGCGAATGAAGGCTAACTGTAATTTTGTGACGTTTTAAATACGTATTTAATATAATAAAAGACGTTTATTTTTTAGAATACTCTCACAAGTTGCAATAGTTATCCATTTTCATAAAATTATGTTTTTTTTAAATGCTCGTTATTTTACCGGCATGTTATATAATGCAGCTCGCTATACATCTGTCGACGTGAAATTACGGTAGGTAGGTAAGTTTCGAATCATAATACATTCAAGTATAAGGTACTACAGAATATCGTCTTCCAGATCTCGGAAATTTAGTTGTAACGTATAGATATATAGTTTTTCATAAATATAAGATGCAATGATTGTTCAACAGTTCGATTTTATCTGATAATAGTTATAATATTGGTGCTATAAAATGAAGTTTCTTGAGTAAATGTAAGAGGTAATTGACATATGAAATGTTTTGGACGCCTAAAAAATGCATAATAAAACGTGAAGTCAATAACTTCGTGCGATATTCTAATCATAAATAATAACGAAAATATAATATTGGTGCTATAAAATGAAGTTTCTTGAGTAAATGTAAGAGGTAATTGACATATGAAATGTTTTGGACGCCTAAAAAATGCATAATAAAACTGAAGTCAATCAATTTCATACGATATTCTAAATATGTATAATACCGAAAATTAATAGAGAAAAACCGTTACATAAATAAGCAAAGGAACCCAATATCGATTCTACTAGTATAGAATCGATTTTTTAGGGGTTTTATTTTGAAACTATGAACGCATTGAATATGGCAATGTAAAAATGTGTCCTTTATCCATACTAGAGTTAACTAGACATACAAAATATTGCTGGAAACTTCGTATATTAAAAATGGTAAAAGTGTTGTCTAAAAGGTTACATTTTATCCAATTTATTGCATATCCTTTCGTATTTTTCGAGATTTTAAACTATGTGAGATTTTCTAAGTAAATAAAAAAAATTAAGATATTCTAATTTCGTTAAGTTTAGTTCGTATTTAAGCTTGTTCGGTTATGATAATGTTACCAAATAGATGATTTGAATTGTAGATAATTGTTCAAAGAGTACCGTTTAAAAATACATCTAATTGAGGTTAGTTTTTTATCAAACAAAAGTATTTGCAGATATTTTCAGACTAAATAGATAAGTCAACCATTTGGTAATTTTGGTATTTAAAAACGATCTTAGCAATTGCTTGATACAATACTTTTGTTTGGTAAACAAATTTGAACGCTACCACATACATAATACGTTACATAACGTGTTAATTACATAATTAGGAATTTGAAATAAAATACAGGGTTTTAAATTATTCAATCAAAAATGATCAAAAGTGTAACTTAAATTTTTCGTGAAAAAATTTTTTTTATATTGAAAACCCATGAATTGTCTACGAAAGTAAAAAAAGATAATGTTAATCTTCTAGAAATTGAACCAGACATAACAATTTAAGTACCATTATTGTAAGTTCTAAGTAAAGCATCACAATCGTCTGTCGTACACGTAAGACGTGTTATAGCATGCATTCAAAATGTGTGAATTATTTTTGTTGTCATTTTTTATTCTGTAAAAAAGAAATAAAATATATAATTAATTCTATACTGTTTTATTTTGTTAACTCTATTAATCCCAAAGAGAAAAAGTTGAAAGGCATGAAACTCACGACATCTATTCCCCTTTAACGAAAGACATATTATTTTAGTACATCACAAATAAACACAAACACGACTCTTCAGAGTAAACTAAACGTTTTTTTTTGCTAAAGTAAATGCATGGAAAAAATATTTTTGCTTTAAAACCATTCAAATTCAATTAACCATTAAATAAATAATAAACATAATATGACCAAAATATTGTAAGCCCAAGCTACATACGATATGCATAAATATCTTTCGATCACGTCTAAAAACAAGGAATCCCGTATCCCGGAATCAGAATTTTATATTTCAACTAAAGTACAACACTAGTCCTGTCATAATAAATCGTAGACAGAGAAACTAATAGACTAAGGTACCCTGTAACCACGACTGAAACAGAGATAGTGTAAGCGTGTGTTGCCACAGTGCCCGACTTTCCCATTTTGGAAGGGAGTTCCTTATCCCGCGTTGCGAAAGGGAAACATTAAATTAAAATTTAATCCCAAACATGTGTCCTACTTCAGTTACCACAAGCTAATTATTACTAAAATTAAGCATACTGATTAAGTTAATACTACATTATATTTGTTAATAATAAAAAAATATTATTATAAGGGCATTTCAAATTACAATTCCTGCTAGTTATCTAAATATAAAAAATAATTTTTCATATTGTAACTATCAGTTTATTAAATACGATTTATTTAATGTTACATTAACTATCAATAAATATTTATTGAATCTAAAAAAATATTTATTAAAGTTGTCTTCAAAGAAATTCAAATATTAGATAGTTAATAAATCCTTCCATCAGTGTCGCGGCGGCCTGCCCATATACTATATACAGTAGATATATCATAGTATATGGCTTGTTGATAACATACTAGTTGGCTCATTCCATAGGCAGGCGCAGCGATTGTAAGAAAATAAAAAATCAACAAGACTTCATACCTGTTATTCTCTATCGCCTTCCTTGCCTTCAACCTTCCTTCCATTGTATTCAGATTATCTGCTTCGCTTTATCTATGGGTTCCACGGTTTGTGTGAGCCATGCGCCATCTGTAGATTGATAATGCACTATGACACCGACTGCTTCGGTGCATAGTGCAAGGATAGGTCATGCCTAACACATGAGTCCATGACCCAGCCTGTGACCATGTCACCTCTTTGATTGCTAGAACCAGAACATCATAAATTAGATTATGTTATATATATAAATAAAGTAAGTTCAGGGGTTACAGATTCAGATTGATAGTAGTGTACTTATACTCTAGCCCAACGGCTCTTAAGTCCCAACTCTATGGGGAACAGGGAGGCTTACGCCTTATGTCATGACAAACCATTACTAGCCCTCTGGCTATCTAGTCCCAACTCTATGGGGACGCGAGGCTTACGCCATGTCATGACAAACCATTACAAGCCCTCTGGCTCTCTAGTCCCAACTCTATGGGGACGAGGCTTACGCCATGTCATGACAAACCATTACAAGCCCTCTGGCTCTCTAGTCCCAACTCTATGGGGACGAGGCTTACGCCATGTCATGACAAACCATTACAAGCCCTCTGGCTCTCTAGTCCCAACTCTATGGGGACGAGGCTTACGCCATGTCATGACAAACCATTACAAGCCCTCTGGCTCTCTAGTCCCAACTCTATGGGGACGAGGCTTACGCCATGTCATGACAAACCATTACAAGCCCTCTGGCTCTCTAGTCCCAACTCTATGGGGACGAGGCTTACGCCATGTCATGACAAACCATTACAAGCCCTCTGGCTCTCTAGTCCCAACTCTATGGGGACGAGGCTTACGCCATGTCATGACAAACCATTACAAGCCCTCTGGCTCTCTAGTCCCAACTCTATGGGGACGAGGCTTACGCCATTCAGATACATAGGACTGCTTAGGGAATATAAAGGGTAAATACACATACATAGACTACTTAGTAATATAATGGGTAGTTAATCAGACACATACTCTTAGCACAACAAATACTTTGTGCATACATAGATCACATCTAAATGCTTAGATACTTAGAGGATACTGAGGTTCAACAAATATACTTGGACCAATAATATACTTAGATCAAATCCCAAGATACTTAGGATCCACAAATATACTTAGATACATATGCCAAATAATACTTAGGTGCTTAGGCCAAAGAATACTTAGACTAATAAATACTTAGATGCTTAGGCCAAAGAATACTTAGACTAATAAATACTTAGCTCTCGTCCAGTGTATTTCTCGCACACGTCTTTTCTCACAGTCAGTTGAAAAGAAAACTTATTATGGTTCACTCACTTACCAAAGTCAATTTGACAGATGAATGCGCGGGAAACGGCGGGCGAAATTCCGGGTGTTGCTATTTACAAATATTTACAAGATGACATTCGCGATGCGTCGCGACACTCCCGCCCGAAAGGCTTAAAGCAAAGTTATTAAGTTGCGCGTCCACTCCCTAATTTTCTTTAGGGCTCTCGTGGCGGCACCTCTTCTTTGTCTAGTCTCTTCCCTTAGCTCTAGTGACTCTTCACGGTTATCATCATTATTTTCTGTCTCTAATTCCTCTGTCTGTATTTCCTTTGACCATTCATCTTCAACATTATTTTCAATGTTTTCAATACTCCTTGTTTCTTCTAATAGATTCTTGTCAAGCACAATGGTCTCTGCATTCTCAATTACAGGTTCTAATTCTAGTTGAAGTGCTGGAGGATGGTATTTGATAGTTTCATCAGCTCTAAAACAGGTGGCATTTTCTTCCTCAATTTCAAGAGGATATAAATGACCTACTGATCGAAAATATTCTTTATTTCCTACATTAACTTTTGCTACTCTGCACAAACCATCTACTCCTTTGACCAATGAAGTTATTTTTCCGACTTTCCATCCTTCCCTGTTTTTTGTTTCTCCTTTAATTTGAACAATTTGTCCTACGTTTGGTTCAATCTTTGAGGTCACTCTAGGTTCTCTAAGTGAATGCCAGTATCTTTCTCGGAGACTTGGTAAGTAACTATTCTGGAACATTTCCTTAAATTCTTGTAGCACAACCAGTGCCCTTTTCCAACCCTTTACGAGTTCTGATTTAGTTAAAGTTCCTTCTATTATAGAATCTCTATTGGAAATCTCCATTAATATACATTTCCCCATAGTAAGAAAATCTGATGGTTTCAGGACGTGGTCCAGTTCTGAATCTACACAGGTAAGTGGGCGCGTATTCATGACAGCTTCTATTTCTTTAACAACAGTAATTAATTGTGAGTCATTCAACAAATGTTTCTGTAAAGACTTTTTCATACAGTTTTTAAGTATTCCGATCAATCTTTCGTAAAATCCTCCAAACCACGGTGCTAGTTGAGGTATAAACTTCCATTGAATTTTTTCATTGATGCAATACTGACTCGATAATATCTCTGACATTAGTTTGAAATGAAGTGCGTTATCAGAAGTTATAAGTGTAGGTACTCCTCTGGTGGATACCATTCTTCGTAAGGCTAGTAAACCTTCTTCTGCGGTAAGATCTTTAACAACTTCTAAATGCACCGCTCTTACGGCGAGGCAGGTGAAAAGACAGATCCATCTTTTCACTGAACCATTGTCGTTGTCGACTAGAAGAGGTCCCATATAATCCACTCCTATAAAGGTGAATGGTGAACTATAATTGACTCTAACTGCTGGAAGGGCTGGTGTCGGCGGTAGCTTGAAAGGTCCTCCGCCGTGCTTAACACACCTCGGGCACTTCTTCAGAAGTTTTTGTACTCTACTCTTTCCTTGTGGAATCCAGTATAATTCTCTTATTATACTCAAGGTATGGTTCACACCGACATGATAGTTTTCGTTGTGAATTTTCATTATAACTTTATTAGTGAAATCACTCTCCTTTGGAATAAGAATAGGATAACGTTTATCAAACGACCAATCTGAATTCTTCATACGACCTTTACAACGTAATATCCCATCCACATCTAGAAACAGTCCTAAGTTACGACTAAGATCAGTGCCTTTTCCTTGAACCTCTTGTGGGAAATATTCCGCCTGTAATGTTTTGATTTGTTCGGTTGCACTAATCAGCGTATCTTTCTCTTGTGAATCTTTATTCTGTTCTAATTCTACCTTTTCATGAGGATCATGATCTATATTCATGACGGTATCTTCTACATCCTGTCCATTCGGGAGACCCTCCCCAATCGACAGAGAAGAAATTTCCGTTCCTCTGGAATCTGATGGCCACATTTTAGGCTCTTCCGTAAGGAAGTCAGGACCTAGCAGCCAGTTTCCTCTGTCCTCTAATGAAGTCGAAGGTCTGGTTGCTATGTCAGCTGGATTTAATTCCGATGGGACATATCTTATCACCAATTCTTTATTTTGTTTTATCTCTTCTATGCGTCTGGATACAAATGGTGGTAAGAGTTTATTTGACTTATACCAATCGATAACAATTTTACTGTCTGTCCATAATGTTTGATTGGTTATTTTAGTTTTAAGCTGTCGGAGTACAAATTTAATAAGTCTACTGCCTGTCAATACACCTAATAATTCCAGGCGTGGTATTTTAAGATTGTCTTGGTCCTTTAAAGGAACAAGTCTTGACTTTCCCATGATGAATTGTCGCTCATTACCGTTTACTATGTATAATGCTGCAGCGTATGCTTTCAAAGAAGCATCTGTGAAGCAGTGCAGATGATATTTTCCCTCGAATTTCAGATAACATCTTGGTACTGATATTTTAGGTATCTCTTCCAATTCTTTGCGTATCTGCGACCAATCATCAGTCATCTTCTTTGGAAGAGTTTCATCCCACTTGATCTTTAACTTCCAAAGTTCTTGTAAGAATAATTTTGCAGATAATACATGCGGTACTGCAAATCCGCAAGGATCATAGACAGATGCGATTACCTTTAAAACACCACGTTTCGTATTAACATTAGAATCTATATCAAATCTCAATGCAAATGAATCTTCCTCTAAGTTCCAATCTAGACCTAAAATTTTAACAACTTTATCTTTACTAGCATCTGGTATTTGTTCCATAAATTCTACAGAATTAGAGCTCCATTCTCGTAGGTTCATTGATATCTGTTGGAATGCTTCTTTGGATTTATCATATAACTCTAACGCTTCCTTTGTATTCAAAGCACCTGTGACTAAATTATCTACATAAATATCATTAGCAATTTGCTTAACTAGTGATTGGTTTGATCTTGTAAGGTGGTGCTTGATAGTAGCGTTCAAAATGAAGGGACTAGATATTATACCAAATGGTACTCTACAAAATCTCATACACTGGAGATTATCCTTGGTCGCTGCTCTTCTTATATCTTTTACCCAAATGAATCTGGTTACATCACGGTCTACTTCGTGGAGCGCGACCTGTAGAAATGCCTTTTCTACGTCTGCAGATAATGCAACTTGATGGCATCTAAATCTTATTAATAGACCTGTCAAATCTTCAAGCATCAATGGGCCGCGATATAAACATTGATTGAGGCTTTTACCTCCGCTACTTTTAGCAGATGCATCGTATACAATTCTCATAGACTTCCCCTTTTGAGTTATACAATGATGTGGTAAGTAATGTACTGGGTGGTCTTCAATCTTTAAAGGTTCTTTTACTATTTCTATTATTCCCTTATCTATTTGATCTTGTAATGTTTTATGATACATCTGAAGTGTTTCTTCATCTAGTCGTTTAAGTAAGTTGACTAACCGTCCATATGCTAGACCATAATTTGATGATAAAGGTGGTGGATATTCATTCCAAGGCCAACTCACTGTATACCTATGGTTAATAATCTTTGTAGTTTCGTTGAAGTTATCAATAGCTTCGTCATCTCTGCTGGTCTTAGGAGAGTCATTTATTCCAATAGCTTCAAGTTCCCAAAGGAACGACACGTTTCCCTGATCTATTGGCGGATCAGGTGGATTAAGTCTCATCTCTACTCCAGTTTGAAAATATGTTACAACCGATAGCGTATCTATTCGTTTAGTCTCCAATTTACCAGAGAGTATCCAACCAAACTCGGATTTCACCAAGAACAAGTTATTGTCTAATTTAATTTTTTCCAACGTCATAAATGAATAATAATAATCATTCCCAATTAAAATATCTACTTGATCATGTAAGGATCCATCGTCAGCCAGCATTTCTTTGTGTTCCCAATTATTAAGTTCTTCATAAGGATAAGGAATACCTTGTGATATAATTGGTACAACATTTGCATAGATCATTTTCATGTCAGATTTTTTAGTCTTCAATTCGAGCTTTACAACAGGACTAACAAATTCTTGTGGAGCCTTTGTTCCAAATGTAAATACTGTTAAGTTATCTTCTTGCTCAATTTCTAGATTTAATTCATCTACTACCTTTCTGATAATGTAAGATCTTTGTGAACCTGAGTCGAACAGAATACGGTAATTAATCTCTATATTACCTCCAATCTTCCTAACTGGAACTGTAGCTGTCTGCAGTACTGTCGATCCACGTTTATTTACAGCAGTCATTGTTACTCCAATTTGTGAACTTTGTTTTCCCTTTGATGAAAACTTGACGGGACATAAAGCTCTATTGTGAGTATTACCGTTACAATGTCTACATGTCTGTCTTAATTTGCAGGTTTTGATGCCATGCCCTTCACCTAGACATCTATAGCATCTATTGTGCAGCTTGGATTTCCTCTCATTAACTGTTTTGTATATCTGACATTGATCATTAAAATGATCATTATTACAGAAAATACATGAGAGTTTCATTCTCTTTCTGGTGATGCCTTCAGTTAGCTCACCTTTATGTGTCTTTATTTCTTTTCCACCAAACTTTCTCTTGTGGGAAAACTGTCTTTGAAAATTGGCAGCCTTAAATGGGTTAACATTGTTTAGTTTAGAGTGAGTACCTTTAAAATTAAACTTTCCCTTTTTATTATATGTAGGTCTGCTTCCTGTGTTAAGTTTTGTTTGCTTAAAATTTTCTTGTGTTGTGTGTAGTGTTTCCACTGTATACTTGGTATTAGGAATTTTCTCATTTGTAATTCTACTTGCATCTTCTCGTGCTCTAATTATCATTTCAAGGTGTTGTCTAATGTCATGTATCGAGTTACTAGAGGTTTTCAATTTCAATTCATATATCAGATCTTCAGGAAATTTTTCAAGGATTAAATGACGGAGGTGATTATGATTCACATCCTCTCTCAATGACTCTAGCACTCTCAAGTGCCTTTCTACATTATTTAGTGTGTCTCTGCAAGCACTAACTGTTTTCTCTGCAGGCTTTACTCTAGACAAGGCTGCATAGTGAGCATCTATCAGGTGCGAGGAATTTCCATATCTCTCCTTCAAAGTGTTCAAAGCAATTTGATAATTCTTGTTTGTTGTTTCTAGACCATCAATAGTTTTCTTAGCTTCTCCTTTCACAGAAGCCATAAGGTATAATAGTTTATCAACTTCAGAAATATTTCTATTATCTATATTAGAACTGAACTGGTCCCAGAACTGATGCCAACTTAAAATATCCCCATCAAACTCGGGTAGATTAAGTTTAGGTAAGCGACTGCTTGTAGTTTCCTTAACAGTACAGACCTGTTGATTTGATTTATCTACCAGTTGCATCTTCACTTCCAACTCAACTAAGTTCTGTTCAGCCTCCAGCTGAATTTCTGTCATCTGGCTAATATCATCAGGAGAAGGATGGTTGACTAATCGGAAGTAATTGTTTATATCTTCATTAAATCTTGCTAAGAGTGTTTTGAGTTTTGACTTTACAACTTGAGCACTTTGCCTCTCTTTGTCATCTTTCATGGGAATGGTCAAGGTCAGATCGGATTTTATTTTAATCTCATTTATCAACAATGATAACCGTTTAAGCAAGAGTTCCTCCATGTTTACAAATGTAGAATAATTCTGAGTCTGAGTCACAGGAATCACTGGTTTAATAATTGTGTCGATGGAGCAGAACACAATCCGCCATGCATCGAATGTTTCCGAAGTTAATAGGTAGACGCTATGGGTAGTCGTTTCCCGATTCGCCACTTGCAGTAGGTGTGAACTCACTATTAAAGAAGCAATTACCTATATTACTTTCGTTTCGACACTTTGCACTCATCATTCAACACATTATGTACAATATCATTGCATTATACACTATTCTAGCTCTCCAGTAGTATATACCTACTTACCGCCATTGAAAGTTCGAACATGGACAAAAAGTTTTCAAACTATTGAATATGAACGAAAAACAATATACTGATCGAAATCACGTATTCATTATGATATAACTAGAATAATCAATCTCACCTGAGTATAAATCACTTAATTCACTATCTCACTACTCCTTTTACTTCAACAATATTATAAATCTCCAAAATTCCAAAGTTTCCAGCCAATAGGTACTTCGCCAAACTCTAAAGCACATTTCTTTTGGCGCGAATGGCGCCATCATCGACGGAATAGAGATGTGACTAATGTTGTCTTAATAGGTACTATCGATATTTTATATCCAAAAATATCGTATAAATATTGTCAGTTATTTTGTGTTATTAATCATAATATAATTGAAAGATTATAATTTATAGAATTGAACCGTCGTGTCAAGTGAGACTTCCGACAATACTATTGTGTGTTTCATACATTAATTATCTAATCATAGGATATCTCATCTCTCATGGTTGAATAAAAGAAAGATTCAGAAATTAATGAAAAAAAAAAAAAAACCGAGAAATCAATGTATAACTAACGTCTTAAATAGTAAAAGTATCATGTTTTCAAATACCATCAGATATTTATTATCTCCGCGCGGTTAGAACCCGCGCTACCAATAATATCGTACAACATAATATAATATGAATGAATCGTATGGTAATAGCTACAACTTCTTAATACTAAAATATTTGTGAAACCTATTTGTTTCGGTATTAGTTTCTATTTCTAGACTAGGTACTACTAAGTACAAAAATAATATATTCCATATTAGTGTTACGATAACATTACACTCTTGGACATCACTATGTCGAACCATTTCATTCGTAGGTATAAACGCGAATGCATTCATTCCTTCCTTCACTTTACCATTTTATCAATTTTATATTAATAATTATATCTAATTTATAATCTCTTTTGTAGTTAAAATTCGTAAATAGATTTTAGTGTCAAATAACATAACTTTATAGGACTTTTAAAGTAATCTTAAACAAAATAAACTTTTATCATGTATTTGTTTCAAGTCGAGCGTCATTCTGCATTTCAAGTCAAATGACGTACTTTAAAATCAATTCTATAATAATGGTTTTATAAATTTGTCGTAAAATTGTTTGATCGTCTTAATTATAATATCACATAAATTAATTAATCACATAAGAATCAGAATTTGAATTCGATTTCGTTTTAAGTTCTAACACGTTCTGTTAAAACAATTTCTTTGGTTCACCGGATATTCATCGCGAAGTAATTGAACAAAGATGGCGTTTCCGTATTTCTCATGCACTTTCAATAAGATAGTCAAATCCAGTGCCCAAAACAAAATTATCTCAGGAATATTGTATAACTTCTCATCTATTATTACGACAATAATTATATCGATAATAATTAAACATACAAGGAAGGTTGAAGCACGAAGGTTGCGACGAATAGTCTTCACAATCATTTTTGTCAACAAAGAATGATTCCATTATAGCTTCATAGATGTCGCTAGTGACATTTTGTGAAAATCATAGTTTTGATGTTTTCTAGGTATTCTAGGTATTCTCTTTCATTTCTCATGGATGCTTTATCCCAGCATCTCCACCATGTCGCGGCGGCCTGCCCATATACTATATACAGTAGATATATCATAGTATATGGCTTGTTGATAACATACTAGTTGGCTCATTCCATAGGCAGGCGCAGCGATTGTAAGAAAATAAAAAATCAACAAGACTTCATACCTGTTATTCTCTATCGCCTTCCTTGCCTTCAACCTTCCTTCCATTGTATTCAGATTATCTGCTTCGCTTTATCTATGGGTTCCACGGTTTGTGTGAGCCATGCGCCATCTGTAGATTGATAATGCACTATGACACCGACTGCTTCGGTGCATAGTGCAAGGATAGGTCATGCCTAACACATGAGTCCATGACCCAGCCTGTGACCATGTCACCTCTTTGATTGCTAGAACCAGAACATCATAAATTAGATTATGTTATATATATAAATAAAGTAAGTTCAGGGGTTACAGATTCAGATTGATAGTAGTGTACTTATACTCTAGCCCAACGGCTCTTAAGTCCCAACTCTATGGGGAACAGGGAGGCTTACGCCTTATGTCATGACAAACCATTACTAGCCCTCTGGCTATCTAGTCCCAACTCTATGGGGACGCGAGGCTTACGCCATGTCATGACAAACCATTACAAGCCCTCTGGCTCTCTAGTCCCAACTCTATGGGGACGAGGCTTACGCCATGTCATGACAAACCATTACAAGCCCTCTGGCTCTCTAGTCCCAACTCTATGGGGACGAGGCTTACGCCATGTCATGACAAACCATTACAAGCCCTCTGGCTCTCTAGTCCCAACTCTATGGGGACGAGGCTTACGCCATGTCATGACAAACCATTACAAGCCCTCTGGCTCTCTAGTCCCAACTCTATGGGGACGAGGCTTACGCCATGTCATGACAAACCATTACAAGCCCTCTGGCTCTCTAGTCCCAACTCTATGGGGACGAGGCTTACGCCATGTCATGACAAACCATTACAAGCCCTCTGGCTCTCTAGTCCCAACTCTATGGGGACGAGGCTTACGCCATGTCATGACAAACCATTACAAGCCCTCTGGCTCTCTAGTCCCAACTCTATGGGGACGAGGCTTACGCCATTCAGATACATAGGACTGCTTAGGGAATATAAAGGGTAAATACACATACATAGACTACTTAGTAATATAATGGGTAGTTAATCAGACACATACTCTTAGCACAACAAATACTTTGTGCATACATAGATCACATCTAAATGCTTAGATACTTAGAGGATACTGAGGTTCAACAAATATACTTGGACCAATAATATACTTAGATCAAATCCCAAGATACTTAGGATCCACAAATATACTTAGATACATATGCCAAATAATACTTAGGTGCTTAGGCCAAAGAATACTTAGACTAATAAATACTTAGATGCTTAGGCCAAAGAATACTTAGACTAATAAATACTTAGCTCTCGTCCAGTGTATTTCTCGCACACGTCTTTTCTCACAGTCAGTTGAAAAGAAAACTTATTATGGTTCACTCACTTACCAAAGTCAATTTGACAGATGAATGCGCGGGAAACGGCGGGCGAAATTCCGGGTGTTGCTATTTACAAATATTTACAAGATGACATTCGCGATGCGTCGCGACAATCAGTGTATTGGTAAAAAACAGTAACTTAATATATGTATGATAAGATATGTATTTTCAAAATATATTTTTTTTTATTGAACTAAATAATATTTAATTATTTTTATTATAACTGATCGATTGATCGTTGGTCGGTTATCGACCGGTGAAGGCGGAAGATCAAATTGAATTGAGAAAATTAATAAAAATAAAAATCACGATGGTAAAATAGGGGTTGATTGTAAAGGGTTGAAAATTCAGGGTTATATGTATTTACTAATGTTGTATCATAAAGAAATAAAAAAAAATGTTTGTTTCTAAAATTGAAAAAAAAATTTTTTTGGGGTGGTACCCTTAACATTTAAGGGGATGAAAAATAGATGTTGTCCGATTCTCAGGCCTACCAAATATGGATACAAAATTTCATGAGAATCGGTCAAGCCGTTTCGGAGTAGTTTTACCACAAACACCGCGACGCTAGAATTTTATATATTAGAAGAAGAAGATAAAAATACCCGGGCTATTGCTAGAAAACACTGTGATAATTGGATTCCATGTTAATTCGCTTTCTTTTAATACACATTCTCAAGAGAATATTTTACAATAAAAATGGGAGATTTTTTACCGGACGCTGGCAACACTTCCACAATAATGTTTTATAGGTTATTTTGATTGAAACTCGATATTACGCTTTAATTTTCATAATTTAACGCATTATTTTGCTAATTTATACTATAAAATAAGTTATCAACTCTGAAAACACATATTTGTGGTCAATAAACTACAAAAACTGTCGTACTTACGCGTGAAAAGAGACACCAGCAATTTTCTGCTCACTATCGCTTCCACATGAAATTACACGACAACGCACCATTGTATAACCTTTGGCGTTATAATAGTATACATTTCTCAGTCTTTTCACTATATTAGAATCGTTTTAACACACTAAAACATAAAAAATTCGCAGATCCAACACAATGTAAACACGAACTGTCAGGTTTGTTTCGCAATTAAAGTTGCGAAACACTTGAAAAAACAGGTTTCACACGATGAGACAGAAAATGTACTAGTTGCATCTTTGTCTTACGCATTCGTATTAAAATGTTCGCTCCCTTTCTTGTGTGAGTGAGAAAGAATCGTCACTTAGTCTATTAGTTACTCTGTCTACGTAATAAATACATGACAGCACGTTCCAAGTTTGAAGTTTTGAACGTAACCTGATTTCTAGCATTGCGTCCACAAACGAAAGAGAACGTTTTATATAATTTATGAGGAAAAGAGATGCAAATATATTATTTATTGTGGACCTAGTATGTAATCGTAACGCACCCTTTAATCAATAAAAGTAAACAAACAAAACAAACGTTGTTTGTGAAAGATTTTTTGTATCAATTTGTCCTAAAACGTATATTTACGAATTGAAAAACGTAAGGAGAACTAATAATGTTTGACCCATCTAGTTCTAATGTACCAGAACCAAAAAAAGTTGGTGTTTGGGCTGAAGGAACGCATATCGAAGCCAAGTAAGACGGTTATGAATTTAAAAAGTACCTATTTTTTACTATAAGTTCTTTATTTATTCTTTTAAATTTAATTGTATACTAAAAAAGTTGCTAAGAGGACGGATCTGGCGCAAATTAAGATTTTAGATATTCATTTCTCAAAATGATTAGGTACATAAAAAACTTTACATGAGAAACACAAAATAATGTTTATAATAAACATACATAAAACATAATAAAATACTTTGCTTAAAATTAAAGAATAAAGAGGTTATCATTGCCAATAAATATTGCAGGGAATATTCAATACCAAAGAAATCACCAGATTCAAGTGAAGACATACCTACGATACCAGATTTGGATGATTTACAGGATATATTTAAGAGAGAGGTGTCTATACCACCTGTGTGAGTATGCATTTATTACAATTTTTTTTTATGCTACAAGTGTGGCAAACAGGCATACGGTCCCACCTGATGGGAAGCAGTTACCATAGCCTATGTCCGCTTGCAAAACCAGGGGCCTCACTCACGGTGCCATCTCTGTAAAAAAGGACCAACTGAATGTAAATATTATTAAATTGCACTCAATCTTAGGAATTAACTGTGGCACATGCATTATTTCAAGTGTTCATGCAATTTTATACAAGTTAAAATCTCAATGAGTAAAATTCATATTTGTCATATATAATTTAATAGAAATAAAGTATGGTTAGTCTGTGAAAGGTAATATGTTTAAGAAGGGAGTTATGACTCAAATGATTACTAGAAGGAGAATTGGAAGAACAATTATTTTCTTATCTATTAACCCAATAAAACACAGAAATATTGTCTAACTGCAGCTTAAATATCTACAATTTTGTGTAAAAATTGTATTTTCAGTTCCGAACGCAAAGACACAGAGACAGTATCAGCTTTAACGGAAATCGGTGGAGGCATCAGCGGCTCAGCAGACAGCGTCGATGCTGTACTTCAAGTGCTTAATTCATACATACCTCATGTGGAGATGGAAACTGCTGATACAGTATGGACTGTTGACTCCCTCTTGACTCAGCTCGCTGATGAAAGCAATGAGGCTGTTGTCTAGGCTTTATAGTTCTTTTGTAGAACAGACATAACTGTAAAAATGTTAAAAATTCTGCCACTGAAATTTATTAAAGAATTGATATATAAAAACATAGCTTTAGTTATGTTAGAGATAAAATAAATTACCATCTGGAGTTTCTTGCCGGTTCGTCTCTGTTGAGGGCTATATCAACTTCAGGACCGAAGCAGCTTCATAAGTGCCCATTTATTTTATGTCTTTTATTTTGTTGTTTCTGCTACATGGCACCTGTCTTGGGATAATAAGCCACTGAGTTGGCCAACTACAAGTCTGTTGGATTGGCTTCATTTATAGAGAGGTCTTCCTAGTTGATCTCTTCCCTATGTAAATCTGTTGTCGGCTGGGGATGTTACTTTTATTTTATCCTAAAATTTAAAACAACTACTTGGGCACCAGGAATGAAAGACATAATGAATTTATCATACATCATCACTTTATTTTGTAAAAAATTTCAATATTTCACTAATAATTAATGTGCTAACAACATTTAGCGTCATATTAGTAACAATACTATTCCGTCCAATTGTTAGGCTTAGTTAAGATGTAGGGAATGTTTAGCTTAAAAAATATTGCTTAAAATAAATAAATAAAAATAAAATATGAGTGTATTGATTGTACCTTGTTGTTGTAAGAAAATAATATTTCTTGATATTTTTTTATTTATTTTATTCTATTTATATCGGTTTCAATTAGCTAGTTAGACACAACAAAATGGCAATTTACTAGCCAATAAATTCAGAATTATTGTATTAATAAATAAAATCATATTCTTAATACATAACTTTTTTTCACTAAGTATCTGATAAGGTCTTTAAACGGTCATTGTCAAATTTAGAGCAGGTAAACTAGTAGGTAACAGAATGGTTTTCCTTACCACAATGTTACTTTAAAAAAAGAAATTAAAATTAAGTGGTTATTTTATTAATTAAAGTTTACTAATGTGAAGTTTTTTGTATATAACATAAATATAGTAAAATTTATGAGAGATTGTGGCAATAGTTACGAATAAAATAATAACATGCTAAGGAACTAGTTTACCTGCGCGAAATATGACAATGACCAAAATCACGATAAATTGTTATTATTTTGTCACTCATTCAATTAAAGTTGAGGAGTCTAAAGTATATCCTGTCTGTTTGTCAATTTCACTAAATTAAAACCAAATTTTGATACTAACTTATGGTTTGCTTAGACCATAAAGTCCACAGAGATCATTTAACTTTCAAAATTCTTAATCCATTTTTGGCAAACTTTTAATGACCTTATAAGGAACACTTTGATAAATATATGAGACTAAAGATGTACTGAATATAGGACAATAAATTTTATGCGAATATAGAACGTAGGATATTAAATCGATGCAAATCTAGTGACTGCTAATTACGTATAATGGGCAAATTAATTAATATTCAGACTCATTTGATAGCATATCTCATCCGTAAGTTTGGTCCTCGCAGAATGTTTGTGACAATTGTGGGCAATTAAAGAAGCCAATTAACAAATTATAATATTGAGCAGTATTGTAATGAAAAGTAGCCTTAGTTTTGGTACAGTTAGCAGTTAAAATTACACAAAACATTTTGTTCTTTATTATGGATTTTTGATTTAACTTTTTATCATCATTTTTCTATTTTTACAGAAAATTTCTCACAGCTAACTGTACCCCGTTATTCCTCTGCAAACAGCTGAACTGCAGTCATGAACAGATAGACTAAGTAGGATCAACAATTCATATCGGCTAACCTATGATCTATTTGTTATACTCAATAATAATCCTTTACTGGTACCACCGGCTGAACGGAAGGCTATATATGCTGTGATAACTAACACTATATAAGACGGTATTATTGTCGCTGCATATAATTCTTTGTAGTTTAACAAACTTAATGCTGAGACGAAAAAGTGTGACATCACCACCCATAGTACTTTCAGATAGTTTTTGTCGTCAAAACCACTGAAGAATATGACACTCCAGAAAGTGTTGAGGAGTATCATGCATAGTGTCATTGCTGCGCTGGTCACGAAGAAGTATTCGGTGCCGGAGCGGAGGCCTAGCGTGCCAGGGCCCACCTGTGGGCAGATAGGATCTATACTAATATTATAAATGCAAGTGTAACTCTGCCTGTTACGCTTTCACGCTAAAACTACTGAATAGATTTAAATGAAATTTGGTACACAGATAATCCAGAGCCTGAGAAAGGGCATAGGTTACATTTATCCCGGGAAAATTGAAGATCCCCTGGAACGCGCGAAGCTGCAGGGAGCCACTAGTTAATTATAAATCTACTAATATTATGAATGTGTTTGTGAGCATGTATTTATGTTTGTTGCACTCAGTATGGGTGGAGTGATCTAAATGAAAATCTGATGAAACCAGGGGTAGAAGCTAGTTGAAATACAAATATTTATTTGCAGTCTTCTTTAAAAAGAATTTTAGGTGAAGTACCTAATCCTTATTATTAAATCAATATTGAAAGACACAATGTATACATGGATAGAACAATGTATTAAAATACATACATAAGTATGAAGTACTAGTTTCTGCCCTGCAGTTTTACCCGCATAGTTCCCGTTCCCATAGGAATAAGGATAAAAAAAATTATAAATTATATGGGCAATGAAGGGACAGTGTGAAAAGTGAAAATTACTGAGTATAAAAGGGGAACAATGTTTTGGAAATAATATAAATAAATATCCTGGGACATTTTTCACACACGCCCAATCTGATTCCAAACTAAGCAGAGCTTGTGATATGGGAACCAGATAGCTGATATACTACATATACTACTTTTTAAATACATACTTATATAGATATATACATCCAGACACAGAACAAACAGACATATTCATGCATACAAATGTTTGTCCGGGGTGGGATTTGAACCCACAACCCGCGGCTTCAGAGTCAGGGTCACTAACCACAAAACCAACCGGGCTGTCAAGGAAACACTGCTATATACAAATTAATAATCAGTTTGCTTACCGAGTCAGCTAATACATTAACAAGAGCAAATGCTCCGCTCATAGTCCCAAAGCCCAGTCCCGAAACATAGGCCATCTCTAACTTGTTGACACCAATATTTGGGTTCTCCGATATCTCCTTGAGGCCTGCCTCTGTGCGCCTCAGTAGAACATACATCCCATACCGGAATAACTCCTGAAATTAAATTAGGAGAATATAATAGAATTGTGTGACATTTACCAATGTAAAGTCTTCTAAATGTACCAATTGTGTCCTCTAACTATAGGCAAAATACTTACATCTGGCGAGCTAGCAATGCATACAATAACTTATCTAAAATAATTGACATTGACATGTTCAATATTAGCACCCCAATATTGAGGGGTCGGCTTAGTCAGGATTTTTCGATTAATCTTAATAATTAATATTGTTACTTTATTTTTTGTTTTATATTAAAGTAACAATTTAAATATATATTAAGTATCTATATGTATGACCTGTAAATGGCTCACCTATTTTTTATGTTAAATTTCTTCTCACAATTTATGTAATCTGTTGGTCCCCCAACAATTAAAATAAAATAGACTATGCTAGGTGGATTTGCAACATTAAGAGTAACAGTCTACCCATAATGGGCATACAATATATTAATTTTATACATGATATTATAGATTAATAGAATTTAACAGTTTGTATTTTTTGGGATCTGCATTGGATTTGTGGTTAGGGACCCTTAAAGCTGCAGGTTGCAGATTTAGAATCTCACACAGGACAAACATTTGCATGCATAACCATGTCTGTTAGTCCTGTGTCTAGATGTAGATATCTATTTATAAGTAGTAGTAGTATGGCATAGAAATATGTACCTATAACATTTACATGTATTTTAGGACTAGTTCACTGTATCTTAAACACTTATCAGTATAATATTTCTAGTATACATCTATACGATTCATAAACAAGTACTTATAATGTGTATTATCTACCCACACATTTTAATAAAAAACTTCTATCACACAAGATTTACTTTGGATTTTAATACGATAAATAACTCCCATAACTATATACATGTTATTTTAAACACGTAATTAAGTAGTTTACCTGAAATATGACTGCAAACACCATTCCAAACGCGAGATATGTCCGCAGTGGCGTAACTGCATACCAAACTAATGAAGACAGGAGGAACGACACTAGCCACCCAAACGCTGCGGCTATCATAATAATTATCCGCACTGGCTCCTTCGCCACCGTCATGGCGAACATCACCAGCGGAGCCCCGAAGGCAAGCAGGGAACAACTAAAAAACTCAGCTAAAGTCATCCTACCCTCAAGTTGCACTTAACCACTAATAAAAATCAAAACCAATATATTCTAAATTAAAGCTGCCGCACCACAGCACTTTTAATTGTATCGAGGCTAAATTCGGGCACACATAACGGCAAATAAATATGTTTTGCGTAAAAATGAATCACGAACGAAAGATTACGGTTTGACAAACTTCTCATGGATGAAATGTCATATTTTTCAAAGACACTGTCTGCCTGTCGAATACTGTCAATGTCAAACTTGTAGTCTTGTACATAATTTGAATCGACTGCAGATGTGTTAAAATTCCGTAATAAAGTCGCCTAGTCGACTTAAAATAGTTATTCAACATAAAAATATATAACATGTCATTTATTGTATGTTGACATCGAATAGATTCTTTATTTAATAAGAAAATTTAATTTGTCTTATATATTTTATTTATTAGTAACCAATCATTTAGAATATCATACCGGATCAAATAAAGAGATGAAAATATATGATATATATAATACTAGCTGCCTCCCCGCGGTTTTACCCGCGTAGTTCCCGTTCCCGTGGGAATACAGGGTTAAAATATAGCCTATGTTACTCGGGGATAATGTAGCTTTCCAAAGGTGAAAGAATTTTTGAAACCGGTCCAGTAGTTTCGGAGCCTATTCATTACAAACAAACAAACAAACAAATCTTTCCTCTTTATAATATTAGTATAGATATGGGTGGGGTAGCTCGTGCTCCTGCAGTGCAGTCAATACGAACTGAAGATGTTGAATAAATAAAATAACCGATAGGCAGAAGAATATGGTTCACAAGTCATAAAAAAGGTCCAAAACAAATTAGTGCTGTGACTTGCACAAAAGAATTATTGAAGCAAATAAAATATCGGAAAATAAATTGAATTCTATCATTTACCCTAAATAATTTGCCTGAAATAAAAATGTTTGATTCATTCGCTAATGAATTTCATAAAGAAAATAGCATTGATGTCTTTTTGAAATTTGCGTTTTGTTTATGCATATATTTAACCCTACATTACCTCCTCGAACAATTTTAACATAACATAACCTAGTCAAAATAAATATTTATTATGATTTTTGAGATACCTGTTGAATTTTATTTATAAACATGCCACCAAAACAAGCAAAGAAAACGTTATGGGTCGATTGCGAGCAGTGCGGATGTTGTATAACCTCAAACGACAAAAACATTCATGTCGAATTGAACTGCGGTAAAGATCAGGTTAAATGTCCATATGTGGAGAATAGCCAGCTGTATACATGGTTGGAGCGGGCTGGTGCTGCGCCCGAGGGTGCTCCAAGAGACGCCGTCATGGTCCATCCTTCGGCGGGAAGCCTGATCGGTGCGGTGATCGGTGGTTCTTTAGAGTTGAGTAGAGATGGTGCTCCTAAAATGGTGAAGAGGATGTGGCCATCGAAGGCATCAGCGCCGGCCGCTGTTATCATTCCTGCTGCTGGTCAGTACTTTTGTAAGACTGTAGATTTGATAGTAAATATTGTTCTCATTAGGAACTTAATTATTAAAACACATCCTAACTAATGCGAAAGTAACTCTGTCTTCCTTACTTTCACAATAAAGCTACTGAACCATTTGAAATTAACTTTAGTACACAGACAGTCTAGAGTCTAAGAAAGGACATAGGCTATTTTAATCCCAAAAAAATTAAAGATCTCTTGGGAATGCAGGTGAAACCGCGGGGAGCCACTAGTATTTTATAATTTGTGTGGCTTGAACATGCTTCTATGGTATGAATTGTTATTAGTTTCTTACTACAGCTTTAAGTAAATAACTTATTAACATGATTGCATATTGAACTATCTATTAACATTTACATGTATAAAGTTTTTGAAAAATATAGTAATTAACAGTAATTGTAAACTTATGTCCCGTTTCAGATTTGCCAGCCGCTTGGAGCAATGACAATAAGAAAATAACAGTATCAGTCATACAAGATGAAATCTCAAAAGCTTCACACATAACAATCAAATTTCTAAACCATAAAGTAGATTCAGACATATGCGACATATTAAAACAACATTTTTACAATAATTTTGTATCCGCAGGCAGCATATTAGTTTACTATTATTTTGGTAAAAAACTAGAAATTGAAGTTCTCAATGTTAAATCTGAAAAACAAGGCGAGAATGTAAATAAAACATGGTTTATTTTAAGCGATAATACTATATGGAGTATGGAGAGAGATGCAATTAAAGTTAAGAAGAAACCAGTTAGTTTAGGAGGTGTAGACGATATAATCGAAGAAATACAAACCTTTATTAAAATTTCCTTCAACACAAATGGTTTAACTGCGAGCTTTCAACCAACTAGAGGTTTGTTGATTTACGGACACTCGGGTATAGGGAAAACTGCAATATGTAAATATATTATTGAAAATGTCAACTGCCATTACACAGAAATAAGCGGCCCCACAATATTTAGTAAATATTTTGGTGAAACGGAAGGTACAATGAAGAGTTTATTTTCAAAGGCTATACAGAATGAACCAAGCATTATATTAGTTGATGAAATAGAAACTATCTGTCCGAGACGTTCCTCTGGTAGCACAGAGCAGGAGAGAAGAGTGACATCAGCATTTGTCTCACTCTTAGACAGTTTACATGATGAGAATTGCAGAGTTTTTGTGTTAGCAACCACAAGGAAACCTGAAGCTATAGACCCAATGCTGAGAAGATTTGGCAGATTAGACAAAGAAATAGAGGTACCTGTTCCTGATCGAGTGAGACGGAAAGATATATTGTACAGTTTGCTTAAAAGTCTACCAAATAGAGTATCTTTAAATGATATAGAATCAATCTCTGACTTAGCACATGGCTACGTTGCTGCGGACTTAGTTAATCTATGCACACAGGCATCAATGAAGTGTATAAAACGATCAAGCGAAGCTATAGATAAAGAAGATCTGATTGCAGCATTGACTATAGTTAGACCAAGTGCAATGAGAGAGTTACTGATAGAGGTACCAAATGTAAGGTGGTCAGATATCGGTGGACAAGATGACTTGAAGCTAAAACTGCGTCAAGCCGTCGAATGGCCTTTAAAACACGCGGAAAGTTTCAAAAGATTAGGAATCCGACCTCCGGGTGGCGTATTGCTCTATGGCCCACCTGGATGTTCAAAAACAATGATCGCAAAAGCGTTGGCGACCGAAAGTGGACTTAATTTCCTATCGATAAAGGGTCCAGAGTTGTTTTCTAAGTGGGTTGGAGAATCGGAGCGTGCTGTTAGGGATTTGTTTACGAAAGCGCGGCAGGTTGCCCCCTCTGTTATATTTTTTGATGAGATGGATGCTATTGGTGGGGAAAGGGGAGCTGGAGAAGGAGTACATGAGAGGGTGTTAGCCCAACTGCTAACTGAATTAGATGGAGTGGTTCCTCTAAATTCTGTGACAATATTAGCAGCGACTAACCGTCCGGATAGAATGGACAGAGCGTTACTCCGCCCTGGAAGATTAGATAGACTCATTTACGTACCGCTGCCAGATTTTGAAACTAGGTTGCAGATTTTGGAGTTAAAACTCGACAAAATGAGCACAAGCGATGATGTTAATTCGCACAGTCTTGCTACGAGGACGGATGGCTTTTCCGGGGCTGAATTGCAAGCATTGTGCCATGAGGCAGCTTTAAAAGCTTTAGAGAAAGATCTAGATTGTCCAGCTGTGAGCATGGAGCATTTCGAGCAAGTCTTAAAAGAGTTTCGACCAAGAACACCAGAATCACTATTGAAAGTTTACCAAGAATTTGCGTTAGGTCAGAAATCAGGTTGATCTTATTTTACTATATTAAATGCAATGAAAAGTGCCACAGTCTATTTTATTATTTATTTCAATAATATATATAAGAAAAATCTTAAAACTATTGTATATAAATTAATCTAATCTAGTACTTATATTAATCACATACATTTATTTCTAATACTCATCTTTTTTTTCTATTGCAACCCTACTGAACTTTGAATTTAGTATTTTTACTACTGTCAAAATAATGTGATTTCATTAAATGCTTTTGATCAGTAAAGTCAATTATTTATTCTTAATACAATGAACTACTAAAAACTTTTATTATATTATCAAACAAACAGACTATGGTGTAAAAACATTCCTAAAAACTGGGGAAACTGTCAAATCCTATAAAAATTTTGAACCAGAACAATTAACCATGAGAGAGGAAAGGGACGCATGTATGTGTGTAAGCGAGACACAGTCACGCCTCAGTTTTGATCAATATTATGTTTTCCTTCAATGCAACAGTTTCTGATCTAGATATTTTACCTTGAGACGTTAAAATTTGGACCTTAAACCATACTAATTAAGACACGATTTTACTTACACAGCAACAAATCCCCTTTCAGTCTTCATAAAATTTTATTCTGGCACAAAATTCGCAGTGGATTTAATAAGTTTGTGGCAAACTCTACTTATAAATGCGGGTACTGTCTTGCACTAATATTTGAGACCTGATTATATTAATTTAAATTATTTCATTTATATTATAATTCCCATAACAATGTCCAATATTCACATGTTGGTAGCAATTCTGTCATGCATGAAACGAAGCTTAAAACTCTTCCTTCTAAAGTGTCGGAGATGCTAAATAGGAGGAAATATAGATTAAACTTTAATTCTCTTTTCACCTTAAAAGAAAGGGAAGATTTTCAAGCTTAGCTGATGCAGAATAATGAAAAAATTACCAAAATTTTCATAAAAACAATTTATAAATGCAAGGATATGTGAATATGAGACACAAATCAATCATCAAAATCAATGTTAACGAATTTTCGTTCAGTCTTTTTTGAAAGTAACATGAATTCCTTTTTGTTAGACATTTTAAGTTGGTATATTGTATAGTGGTCTTGATTCTCTTCTGAATCTGTAAGTATAGTCTGTACTATTAAAATATCATAAAACTTTCAATGATTGAGATAAATCAATATCGCCTGAGATTAAAGCATAAACTTGCTCGTAGACCCAAATTTCGGCCATTTTTCGACGTCATATAGTAAGTAGTAGTAACGGCTATATTTTAACCTAAATTTTGCCTAGCTTGTACAATGTTTAAATGGGGGCTTATTATGTACCTTATGTCAGACAGATCAAAGTTTTCTTTGGCATTCTGAAACGTTAGAAAGAAACAGACTTCTAAAAATATAAAACAAAGTCCCCGCCGCCTCTGTCTGTCTGAACGCGATGAAACCAAAAACTACTGATCAGATTTTCATGCGGTTCTCACCAAATTACGGAGTATTTCATGGGGAAGGTTTTTATGTATAATACATCAATTTTGACCCGGTAGGTGGCGCTAGTGGGCAGAACGAAGTCTGACGGGCCCGCTAGTGTTATATATTGCAAGGAATCACAGGCTGACCGAAGTTGGTACGAGACGCGTGTGACTGGAGCCACCCACCTGCAGTAATTCATACAATCTAAAGACAAAATGGTGGCCTGAGAATTCACCAAAAATCTAGAAAAATTATTCAGTGAACATCTTATGGTTAGCCACAGGGTACTCCATTACCTATGTTTTTAGCTGGCCACACAGTTTACAAAGACGTGTGGCGGGCCACACAGTTTACAAAGACGTGTGGCTCTAGTCACACAAGCAACTGAGACCTATAGTTAGCCCCCACAGAAATAACCAAATCTGTGGCTTCAGTCATACACGTCCTTAAAGAGCACAAACCGCAGCCGGCCACAAAACCCACTATACATTTTTTAAACTCAAATTAAACTCGTAAAGTTTGAACGCTTTTTTAACGTCCGTTAAAAAAACTCGTGCTATGATCCCTAAAGGACCTGAAAAGACAACAAAAACTACTATACAACTTCTGTTGTCCACATAAAGGGGTCTGAAAAGAGCCACAAAACCACTATAGCACCTTAAAATCCAAAATTAAACCCGTAAAATCTCCGTGTGCCTGTTGTAACATATGGCGATCCAGTCGGGCTGGGTGGCTCCCCACTGGATCTGGTTGACCTCGCCCTCGGCGGCGGTGTAGGCGAGGATGGGGTCCTCGATGGCGCGCGGCATCTGCTGGATGTCCCAGATCAGCGCCTGGTGGTCGTCGCCGGCCGTGCAGATGTGGCATGAACTGGGGAAGTTGATATGAAAAATAAGGTGTGTTGCGGCGGTAATCGCTTACCATCAGGCGATACGTCTGCTCGTTTGTCGATCAATACACAAAAATAAGGTTATGGAGATGATAAGCAATAATGTGTTAACCCTCATAAAGTTGGTTTTGAGAAAATGTGATTTACGACTTTTTGTGTGATATTAATCGATTTTTTTTGTACTTATTTGGGGTGATTTCACATGCATTTTATTGTGACATCTCGGGCAATCAGATTTCCTCATGATTTTCCTTCGGCGAAAGCCGTACGTAAGTTATATGAGCTGATGATAAGTTGATGATGAAGTGATGACTATAAGGTCATGATGAAGATGATGATAATTCCATACCTATGCGGCGCCCACGCGATCCCATTGACACAGGCGCGATGGTTGTTCAGCCTGGCTACAGGAGTACATGGGACCCGCACGTCCAGGATGATGACCTCGCACGCGTCCATCGCCACCGTGGCTAAATAGTTGGGGTCCTGCTTGTTCCACGCCAGCCGGAGAAGGGGGGTGTGCTGTGGGTCCTAGGAGGGGAGGAAAAATAAAATCCTGGGATTTTTTTCACACACGGCCAATTTGATTCCAAACTAAGCAGAGCTTTTAATATGGTGTGTATGTATGTGTGAGAGTGATTATGCGTGTGTGGAGGGTGTATTCATGTGTGTTTGCGGGTGTATGTGTCTGTGTGTGTGGGGAGGTGTGTGGGGTGTGTTCGTGTTTGTGTGTGTGGGGAGGGAGAGAGGGGTGTGTGCGTGTACGTGTGTGTGGGGGTGATGCGTGAATGTGTATGGGATATGGGGGGCTGTGTGTGTGTGTGTGCGTGTATGTGTGGTGGGGGTGTGTATGTGTATGGCGAGGGTGTGTGTGGATGTGTATGTGTGAGGGTGCGTGTATGTGTATGTACGTGGGGGTGTTGGGGGGTGTGTGTCTGTGTGTACCTCGTAGATGATGGTGGAGTGCTCGAGATGGCGCAGGTCGAACATGCGCACGGAGCCGTCGGCGCCCACCGACGCGAACATGTCGCGCCCGCCGCCCGCGCGGCTGAACGCGATGTCGTACACCTCCTACCACACCACATACCACACAATATAATAATAAATATCCTGGAACATTTTTGACACACGTCCAAGGGTTATAAGGGCAATAAGTTATTGCTAAGAAGCTTTGCTTGAAGTGGTGACAGCTGAAAATCAGCGCTGTTGTCATCAACAGTACATTGCTTTGTTGTTTAAATAAGTACTCTGTTATTTTGTTCACAGTTTCTTTTAATAAATGTTTTCTATTCTCTTCTAATACCTAACTAAATTTTATACTGTACTTCCATTCCTCCCTATGTTTTTAAAAATAGCTACCATAAAAATGTATGATCAACAAATAAAGATATAAATCTAATAAAATATCTATAGAAAAACATCCATACCTTGTCATGAGCGATCAGCTGAGTCTTCACGTGTCCTGACACCTCATTGACCCTGCCCAGGACCTGTCCCGTCTCCAAGCCCCATATGGTACATGTGGTATCGATACTGCTGGTGCCAATCAAGTTAGGATCCACCTCGTTCCAGTCGAATGATGTGAGGGGGGCGCAGAAGTCTGAGTTCTTGTTGTTGTTTAGGACACACTCGAAGAGCGTGTACGGCTCTCCAGCTCGCCATATGCGTAGGTAATCGCCTAGGTGATGGGGAGATATTAACTTTAGTGGTATGGAAATCAGGTTTTGATTACAAAAATCGATGGACCTTGAGCTTCCAAACTTGCACTCTTGAGTTTTGACCACATTTCGTGGGAATCTTATTCTATGTTACCAACTGTTGTTTAAATCTATTCAGCCATTGCTGTGTTAAGTAACATTCACACAGGGCCATCATACCAATCAATGTAATATTATAAATGAAAAAGTTAATAAAGATGTATGGATGCTCAGTCCCTTTCACTGCCTATACAGTTGCTCCCTTATTTACAGGGTCGGCAACGCGTGAGTAACGCTTCTGGTGTTGCAAGTGTCCATAGGCTACGGTAACCGCTTCCCATCAGGTGGGACCGTATGCCTGGTTGCCACCCGTGGTATAAAAAAAATGATGTTTGATACTCTTTCACACAATAACGTCTAAATGGTTTTAGACAAAACTTTGCACTCAAATAGAAAATATTCTGGATTACATAAGATATTTTTATCCTGAGAAAGATGTATATTCAGTGGGTATGAAGAAAAAAACGAAAGGGCAGAAGCTGGTAATTTGGCACCTGTTTAAATAGCTTAAAAACGTAAGTGTTTATGTTTAGAAAGATAAATAGCTTCATACCACTAGTAGCGAGCAAGTCTGGATACACCCCCTTGCTGTCCGGTATCCACATGATCTTCGTAGTTGGGTACGGATGGTCAAATGTGCTCTTGGCACTAAACTCACTAGTCTCCTCATCTAGAGATATTATTTGTACCTGAAAAATTTTTTATGATACAATTTAATGATGGTTAAGTGAAAAATATATAAGGAAATAATAATACTAGTTGTTTTGCAGTTTATATAGTACTAGCTGCCTCCGCGCGGTTTTACCCGCGTAGTTCCCGTTCCCGTGGGAATACAGGGATAAAATATAGCCTATGTTACTCGGGGATAATGTAGCTTTCCAAAGGTGAAAGAATTTTTGAAATCGGTCCAGTAGTTTCGGAGCCTATTCATTACAAACAAACAAATCCTTCCTCTTTATAATATTAGTATAGATAAAATAAAGTAATATTCCGCTTACCCTGACGTTAAAATATTTGTAATCATGCTCTGCTTAGCATGAGTACCATGACAAGCTATTTACGGAGACATAGATTATTTAACAAAAATATCACATCTTACTATGTATTCAAGAAATTTATACTAAACTAGCTGCCTCCGCGCGGTTTTACCCGCGTAGTTCCCGTTCCTGTGGGAATACAGGGATAAAATATAGCCTATGTTACTCGGGGAAAGGTTGAAAGAATTTTTGAAATCGGTCCAGTAGTTTCGGAGCCTATTCATTACAAACAAATCTTTCCTCTTTATAATATTAGTATAGATAGAAACTGTTTTGTTTTTTAGTCAGCGACCCTGACTTTTAAGTTGCCATTCCATTCCTAGGTTTGTTGGATTTAAGTAATTCTTCAAAATAATTATTTTAAATACCTTAATGATTTATTATGTAGTGTCAGCTATCTGTTACCTTAGTGCAAGCTCTACTTATTTAGAACTCAAAATATCCATAGGAGAATAATGTTGCTGTTATTTATTTCTCATTAGTTTAGAATAGCATATAGAACTATGCCACAGGATATTTCCTCATAATTTAGTTGCTAATATAATATTAATGTCAACTATGATTAACTAGATGACAAATATCATTACAACCAGTCATCACATGTCTGTTCTAAATGTCAAGAGTGATTTAAATGTGATAATAGATATACCTTGTTGTTATATTCCTCGACAAAGCTGCCCAATGCCAAACGGAACCGTTTATCTGGACGGACGGACCAGTTCATTGAGTATAGCGGCCATGGTGCTTGATACCTGGAAATGTAAATATTGTAGTCAAAATATTTTAAAAGTATTATGTAATTGTAAGAAATAAGAAATTAACTAATAAATAATAATATTTTTACACACTGCCAATCTGATTCCAAAGTAAGCTTCAAAGTGAGCTTGTGTTATGGTAACCAGATAGTATATATACTAGGTTTTAAATACATAATTATTATAGATAATTACATCCAGACACAGAACCAACAGTCATATTCATTCATACAAATCTTTGTTCTGGGTGGGATTCAAACCCACAACTGGCGGCTTGAGGGTCAGGTCAACCACAAAGTCTGTCATTAACTGTCAATAAATATAATATTCTGGATTCCACCACACTGTTTTCCCAGAGAAGAGCTTGAGATATATTCTTCTTTCTATAACTTCCTTTTTATTGGTCAAAGAATTATTCAGATCATCCAGTAGTTTCAGAGCCTATTCAGTTCAAACAATCAAATCTCTCCTCATAATAATATTAGTGTGGATGTAAGTAGATGGGTTTAAAGTATATTCTATCTTACTTTTTGATAGTCTAGCTTTTCATTGGTGATAGAATTATTCAGATTGGTTCAGTAGTTTTGGAGCCAATACAATCAAATCTTACCTCTTGAGACGAACTTCTTAGCATTCCATGGATTCACCGTGCGGGTGCCGGGTCCATCGTGTGACAGAGAGAGAAACTACGAGCAGATCCCGAGACTTGTGACACGGGTGTAGGTTTAAGGGGCCCCTTTCCGACGTACAACAACATTCACCTTCACTACTCACTTATATTGGGGTAGAGTACATGTAATATTATAAAATTGTTCTTACTTGTATATCTCCTTCCGTTTTGTACTTGAGCTGGTCGTACTCGAGCTGCTATGTGGCATCGACATCGATATATATGTACTACGTACTAGATAGGGCGTTCCGAACACTCGCT
The DNA here is from genome assembly GCA_905147785.2 of Thyatira batis. Classification (NCBI taxonomy): domain Eukaryota; kingdom Metazoa; phylum Arthropoda; class Insecta; order Lepidoptera; family Drepanidae; genus Thyatira; species Thyatira batis. The sequence goes on from LR990492.1 coordinate 721,640, forward strand.
TTTATCAACTCAACTGAACTGCAGTCCCCACACCCGACTTTAGTGTGGCTTCGACATTCATTCAGTGCGGGTGCGCACGGAGCAGCGTTAATAACAACGATAATCCGAATCAAAGTAGACCCTGGACGAAAATAACTAGTCAGTAGTCAACTAAGTAAAATTACTACCTGTTTAAGTGAATTAATAGGTGATAATTCCGTAATTCCAGAGTAGAAAAACAATTTATCTATTTAAATACCACGCCATTCTACAATCATATACTAAAACGTGCAGATGTTCCCTTAAAACTGGTTGTAGGTAAAAATATGTAACTGAACACAGACTTGATATGTTTTTTTAGAAAGGTTTTAATTTGATTAATTGTTAATGAGTTTTTAATTAGTAGTGATAGTTTGATATTTTGAATAATTGTTTTATGTTAATTCAAGCCCTGGCCCGTACCTCTGAGTACTCATTTAAGCCATGTGAAGTCCGCCAATCCGCACTAGGCCCCCCTAATATTAATATAATACATTTTGAAATCGAGTTTTATTCTAATGAAGTTTAGAAGGTAAAAAAGATGTGTCACATCTGCGGTGTGAACTCTATAGGGACGACATCTTAGTGTAGTTAACTGAACGAAACGCGTAAGCGCCATGAAATTTGCGGCGCTTACGACGTTTTGGTCGCGAGAAAACTATACTCTAAGCAATCTAGCGCTGTATCTTTTAAAATAGTTTGGTTAGTTGACACAGCTTTATACAGCGCTGCAGCGAACTTTAGTTCTAACTCTTACCAGTTTTTAAACAAATGTTTTACATGAACGTTCTTGTCTATCGCTATACGTCGATGGGCATCGACATGATTTTTTGGATGTCAATTTTCTAAAAATATTTGTATATTTTAAGCACCATTTTAAAACTTAAAAGCTTAAAAAAAATTCACAATTACCATAATAAAGTTTCGTTTTACGTCATACTCCTTATCTCCATAAAGTTTTTAGACGTTTCATGCGTATTTAATGTATTTTAATAGCAAAAAAGTTATAGACTAAAATTGGTTTACCTACCTCGCTTTTTATAACTCCGTCGGAGTATTTCTTGAATGGAGATGAAGATTGTATTTTGATTTATTGTAAAACGAAATAATTATTTGTTTTACTGATATATTTACAATTTTATCACATGTAAAATAAACAACCAAAGCAGTATTTTTGTGAATTTGACATGAGGGAAATAAATAAGTTGACAGTAATGACAGATACTGACGCTAACTGACGGATGGATTTTTGACAAAAAAAATAGATGTTGCATATTTATTAGCGTGTAAAAACACAATAATGAGTCAAGAAAGCAAAATATGATGGATAAATTCACTCAATAAAGAAAAAGGCATGATCATTAAAAAATATAGATGAGATTGATTATAACATTAACGCAAGCATATTTTTTGTTTAAGAAAATTATACTCAGAGGTTGATATATACAACCTATTTCCACAAGATGGCGCTAAAATGTGTATCCCTTTTGTAGAAAGGGATAGTATTTCAATGATTTACAATATTATTTACTCTATTACATATATTTTCTTTATAATATAACACATTCTTCCACCACTATGTTTACGAGATAAAGAATAATATAAAAAGCTTTGTACTTTTCGGTTCGTTAATAGTAGAAAAAAGAGGATACTGAATTGACTAACAATTTATTAAATAAAATAATAAATTCATTTATTTCAGACAACTACAGTGGTCCATAATTTGTTACAAAAAAAATCTTACTTATTATGTCAGTCAGCTTAATTCTTTAAGTTCAAGGTTTAGGTTCCCTTCAGCGCCTCTAGCGGAATATTGAGGAACCATAGAGCATCATGGAACAAAAGTTTTGCTACGATGTTTACTTGTTTCTTTAATAAGAGGCCGTTATTCTCTTATTCTTATTTATAAAGTAAAATACATAAATACTTAACTAATTTTAATCATAGGTTTATTATAATTTAGGCATGTTATCTGTAATAAGGCCGCTTCATAGTTCAGTCCACATCACGACGCCTACTTTAAATCAATTTGAACATTTCAATTATCCAAAGCTGACATTCTATCAGCATCCTTGACAATTGTATTTTAATAACCAGTAATGAGATTATTCATATGTATGTCGCTATGTAGCCGCGGTATGTTCCGACCGACGACGTAATAGCGAACAGACTCCTAATAAGTAGCTATTTATTTATTCGCAATGGAAGTATTTCAGCCAACCAACTCAAGTGTGAGTAATCATAGGTCCAGCTATGATAACAAACCAATCCTACTTACTTGTCATTAATTTAACACACTGTTTATGAATAAATATATGTCTCGAATATTTTTTCATGCGTTCAGGCGCTAAGCATAGCTTGTACCTTCGATTATAACTGCTGTTTCAGTGCATATATACTATTTTCATATACCTAACTACTTACTTACTACACTACTACAAATTGTCTTGAGTGGAAAACAAACACACAAAGCCAGGCTTGAAAGCGTTAGCCCTATTTTAGGAGTCTTAACTATTATTTCATAAAGCCAACCGCTCTAAAAGCGTCCGCCCTATTTTAGGAGTCTATCAACTATTACGTCTGTGATTCTGACCTACATTGCTAGCTCTTCGAGCCGCATTCCGTTGCTGTTAGCATCGGCCTTATCAATTCAGATCATGCGCAGACCTCCGGTTAAGGACATCGCTTTCTTTCTTACATCAACCACCGTTTAGGGAGTAGGTACATGTGATATAATTGTTTGCGCAAGAGTCGAATAAACTGCCTATTAAATATAATATCCTGTGACAATAAGACCTTAGACCAGAAGGCAGGCGTAAAAGCGGAAGGCCAAAGAAATAATGGTATGGTTGTGTAAAAGATGATATGAGAGAATGTGGAGTGATTGTGGATTTGACTGGAGACCGAATGAAATGGAGAGACATGACGCACAAAGCCGACCCTAAATAGGACAAGGCGAGGAAAATGATGATGATGATCATCCTGTGGCAACCTGATTACAAACATGTTCTAAGGTCATCATCACAAGTCCCAACGCCCACCAAAAAATGTATGAATTGTGGTTTGCTACTTTGGCGCTGACCAACTTCCGAACAGCTTCAACAGCTTGAATTTTCTGGGCTAAAACATATCTATCTGTAATTCTAGCAAGCACATAACTGTGTCAAATTCTATCCAGATCCCTTTAGCAGTTCTGGCTTTAAACCGTAGCACACATTCTGTCAAACTTTCGCACTGTGGTTTTAAATGCTACTAGTATGTAATAATTGTTATAATGTTATGTTGAATATGTAAAATAAATAAATATAATGAATAATTTATGATAGTAGGTGCAAGCCTCGCTTAACTTAGAATCAGATTGGCCATATATGAGATACATATATTAGGAGTATTAATTGATATAGGTAGGTATACAAAATTAAAGTATTATGGTGGTCTATTCACAAATGGCCTGTTAGGTCAAGGCACTAATATTAATAGTATTACATTGTCCGTTCATACTGTTCACTATTCGTCATATTTTGACAAGCGCTGCCCGCGGTCTTTGTTCGCAAAGGTTAATTTTTGATATTAACTCGTTGTTAGAAACGGGTTCAAATCAATATTTGGTTCTGAGAAATGGTTTTAGTTACCTTGATACGTTCTAGATACATCAGACTTGGTTAAAAGTAAATTATAATGAAGCTCGTGATTTTTTTTAATTAATATTAACGTATCATAAATTATAGAGACTATTTGTAATTATTCGGTCATTGTTAGTTGTATTTCTATTTTAGTTTTTTTATGGACTATGGCCTATGGACTATGACTATTTTTTTTATCACTAAGGGGGTAAACACGCATACGGGCCGCTGCCGTACATTTATATAATAGACTAGCTGCCTCCGCGCGGTTTTACCCGCGTAGTTCCCGTTCCCGTGGGAATACAGGGATAAAATATAGCCTATGTTACTCGGGGATAATGTAGCTTTCCAAAGGTGAAAGAAATTTTGAAATCGGTCCAGTAGTTTCGGAGCCTATTCATTACAAAGAAACAAATCTTTCCTCTTTATAATATTAGTATAGATACTTGTGGCTCCCTGCGGTTTCACCCGCGTCCGGGGATCTTCAAATTTCCCGAGATAAAAAGTAGTCTATGTACTTTCTCAGGCTCTAGACTGTGTACCAAACTTATTTTGAATCGGTTCAGTAGTTTTAGCGTGAAAGCGAGACAGACAGACAGAGTTACTTTCGCATTTATAATATTAGTTAGGATCACGCATGAACACCAAAAGAGATTTAGGTAAGATTTGGTATAAAGTTAGTATATGTTCGTTTCAGCGATAAGGCCGCCTAAATTGTTCACACTTCATTTTTATTGTCACCTTTGTACTTATTGTTATTTTATCATGTGTGCCCAATAAAGAGTATTTGTATTGTATTGTATGTTCTGGAATAGTAGGTACATATAAGCATTTTATCCCGGGTAAATTGAATATGTGGGAAAGCTAAAACGGCGGGGCGGAAGCTAGTGCACTATAAAACTATAATTCAAATAAACATATTCAAAACCACATCGTTGCAGGAAACGACAAGAAACACTTAAAAACTTAATAATTTCCGTTACTTAATAGTTGTAAACGGTAATTTATTGGCTTCAAAACAATAGTTTGTGAGTTGCAAGTTCACGATCTCAAGTGGCAGCCATAATGCGTCAGGGAAGTGGCCTCTCAGTGATCAGATTATGTCCGAAGACAATACGCAGCGACTGGGAGTCGAACCTTGACCCACGACCTTTCGGTCCGTGCCAAAACAATTACTGAACGATGAAAGGTTGACCATTTGTATTGAGATGTTTGAGATATGGCAGTTTGTGAAGGCTTGTTGCGTATGCGCACCGTAGGTGGGTTTTCGTTGATTCTAACTTTTTATTGAGTCTAAGAATTATTTTGATCATTAAAGTAGACAATTCTGTGGAATTGATTTACATTAAAAGTACTTTTAACGGTCTATCCTGGGACATGCTTTACCATACCACCAATCTAAGCAGAGTGTGGAAACCAGATAGCTATAACACCTACTAATATTCATCTTAAATAAATATTTACATCCAGCCTTGGAACAAACAGAGATGTTCATCCATACGGATAATTATCCTGGGTAGGATTCGAAAATGAAATCACGATAACATTTGGGAATCGCAGCCACGATTAATGACGTGAAAGCTAGGGTAGCTAACCACCAAGTCAACTGCGTTATATAATATTTTTTTAATATGAGTTAGTTTTAGTGAATATGAATATCACAGACAGGAAATAATGGTTTTTCTAAACCTGAATGAATATACAGGAAGACTTTACGATCAATTAATTACTAATTATCGCAATTAAATGCGTTTTACCTTACAGGATATAAATATCATAAAACATACTGAGATCAGATAGTTCAAGGATTTTCGTATGATTCAATAATAGATTGATTTTTGCAGAAACTGATACGGATATTAGGGTTCAAATTCTAAATTAATTTCCATCATAACCTGTGTAGATAAAATATATGGAAAAATATATTACTAGCGGATCAGGCAGACTTCGTTCTGCCCACCAGCGCCACCTACCGGGCCCAAATTGATGTATTATACATAAAAACCTTCCCCCATGAAATACTCCGTAATTTGGTGAAAATCGCATGAAAATCTGTTCATCGCGTTCAGACAGACAGACAGAGGCGACGGGGACTTTGTTTTATATACACCTATAGATTAAGAAACTTACCGATAGAATATTAAAAGGATTTCATCAGCAGCTCATATACGTCTCCACGCTCGGAGCTCGAGCCTCCCCTAGCATCGAGGGGGTCTAGGCGATAGTCCACCACGCGGGCCTAGTGCGGATTGGCGGACTTCACATGGATTTCACTTCAATTTTGACATCTCGGGTATACAGGTTTCCTCACGATGTTTTCCTTCACCGAAAGCCAGTGGTGTGAATCCGTAAGTAAGTTTATTTTATAAACTGAGAGGTACAGGCCGGGGACTTGAACCGGCACCCTTATGAGCGTTCCCAACTGAGGCACCACGGCTCAAAAAGGATTTAGCTTGCTCTTAAAACATATGGTGATAGAAACAATAATAAATCGAAATACTTTAATGACGATAACGGTTTCTGAACATATCTATCGATGATTCCATATCAAAGTTTTGGTCCTTAAAGTACTTCAAGTAGACAGCTCTGAGGACTATCATGATGATGAAGAGGAATCCGGTGCATAGTAGTATATGGTGCAGGGGTACGTCGTAAGGATCGAAACCGTGGTAACCAATGGCTTTTTTATACATGTTCCTTCTGAGTCGGTAGAATTTGGTAACTTTTCGCTTTGATGCGAACATCTAGATATGTTCATTTCCTCTATTGGAAATTTAATCTCGATTCGCTGAAAATAGATGGAGTAATTGTTTAGTCCAATCTGATTGAAGCTTAGTGGAGTTTTTACATTGGTAACTTAGCTGATATAGGTACTGCAAAATCTATCAATTAGTTTAGCGGGTTTGGCGTCAAAGCGTAAGTGTCTCTTAGTTACTTTTATATTTAAAACTATTAGTAGGGATAGGCAGCATAAAAGTCCAGTCAAGCAATCCAGCTCTTTTCAATACAACTCGAAGGTCGAGTCCCTTTTCAGGAAAAGAAGCGATATCTCCCTTTTAAGTTTTTGGGGTCCAAATTTTAATTATAAGTTTATTCTTAGACAGGAAGCTTAAAACCACCCACAATCACACATTATCTGAGATAATTTACTATATAATGAGTTAAGGAACTTTAAACTTGTCCTAAATACCTTAAGTCCCTTCAGGCTTCATATACAGCAGGTACAGGGACCTGAGAATGACGGCGATGATGACCAGCGCTCCTGTCCATGCCACCGCGTGACAGAACTGGCAGACGGGCCTCCAACCCTCCTCCTTATACGGAGACTTGAGTTGGAGGCATCTTTTAACGAATTTAAGCTTCTTCCCCTTAGGGTCTGTAAACAAACTCTTTGCGTTGAACTTCTTGGTTACTTCAGGAACGTGTTCGTTCATGATTTCATAGTGTTATGCTATTGTTGTTAATGTGCTGGTCGGAGCTTCATGAGTTATTTGGTAGGGTATGAGTTTAGTACATGTTTTTTTAATTTTGCTGCGTTATTTGTGGACAGATTTTGAGGGTTACATTTGACAGATGTTTTTTTTTATTTGACGACAGTATTACAGGCTGGTAGTAAAGAGGTATTATGTATTAAGCGTCTATATATATAAAACAAAGTCCCCGCCCCCTCTGTCTGAACGCGATGAACACAAAAACTACTGATCAGATTTTCATGCGGTTTTCACCAAATTCCGGAGTATTTTATGGGGAAAGTTTTTATGGATAAAACAACCATTTGGATCCGGTAAGTGGCGCTGGTGGGCAGAACGAAGTCTGCCGGGTCCGCTAGTTTAAGTTTAAGCATAAGTATAAGTTCCATGATATGGCGAAAAGATACATATATATTGCGATAAAAAGACACCCTTCTGACAATTTTAGGTAGGTAAGTACTACATAGTCATAGCAGTTAATATCAGCGCTATAGTTAAAGGAATTCTAAATACAAGGACACGCTGGATCTTTTATCATATGTGGGTATATCTCTGCCTACACCTTTGAGGGTTGTAGGCGTGAAGTATTTCAGTCTACATAAAGCGATCGCAATTAAAAAGATTTCTATTGCATAAACAAAAATTACAATACAAAAGCTGAACAATGTAATATGATCGATGCTTCTAGGCCAAACTTGTCTAGATTTTAATGTACTAGACGTTAAAGAATAACAGACTGAATGGAAGCAACTGCGTGAGTGATAAAGTTCAAAATGTCAAATTAATAAATTGAATTAAAAAAAATCCTTACTCTTTGATCTTTTTCTTCTAATCGACTAGATTTATGATCTCTCGGGAAGGTGGGTGTAATATCTACACTAATATTATAAAGAGGAAAGATTTGTATTTTTGTATGTAACGAATAAACTCAAAAAGTACCGAAAAGACCGATTTTAATAATTCTTTTTTTATTAGAAAGCTACATTATCACTGAGTAACATAGGCTATATTTTATCACTGTTTTCCCACGGGAACGGGAGCTACGCGGGTAGAACCGCGCGGAGGCAGCTAGTAAATATATATAATTAGGTCTATCCTATACCTAAAGTCTATGCTCTAATGTAATTTAAAAAAGAAACAAACAGACCATAGAGTAAAATATACTATATTTGACTCGTCTTAACAACAAAAACTCCGTCAATAATTTGCTAAGTATACAACAATGCTTTGTCAATAGGTATTTAAAACTATTGTGTCCATCTGTAAATAAAATCCATGATAATTGTATTTACATGCTCAGACGAGGATATGCATTGAAAGAAAGTAAAAAAAAAAACAAATTTACAAAACAACGGTCCTTGACATATCTGGAACAGTTTAACATTGTGGCAACACAGATGTATGCGGCAACACTCAACCAATTTTAAAAGTACTCAAAATAATCTCTATTTACTTACAGTTAAAGTTACAAATACATTAGTCGGGGGGTTTATTTAAGTTGGTTTGTGTCCACTTACGATGCGACTCGCGGCAAATATATTCGTTTCGGTGTAAGTCTATCGTAACAACTTACTGGCTGAATAACCAATGACCATTGCCTCGATTTGGACGTTTGCATTATTGTATGAATATGTCATCTGTCATTGAGCACGCTAATTTTGGCGCGAATTTCTGGTATCATACTTTTGGGTAACATTTATTTTAATCTGTGGTTTCATTCGCGAAGGAAACTTTAGGGGATATTTTTGTCCCAGGATAAAGCCTATGTGCTATTTCAGAAAATATTCTAACTCACCAAATATTCATTTATATCACTTCAGGCGTTTTTTTTAATGGATTAGAAGGTTTTAGCCTCAGATGGCTTTTACACCGTTACGCGGACTGAACTTCAGGCGTTCTAGCGTGATTAACATCCATAGTCCATACATCCAAATTTAGTTTTAGTGAATGCAATACTAAGTATGTACCTTTTTGTATAAGTCGTGTTACGATTTTAGTGTAAGTTTTATTTTAAACTAGTCACATAGAAAAACGAAAAAAAAAACACATTCTTAGCTACTTATTTATAGATATAGATATTCCCAGGATAGAAAGTTGGTTATGCATTTTAGACCTACTGATTACTACTGAATATGCATATAAAATTTCATAAAAATAGGTAAAGCCGTTTCGGAGGAGTATGGTAACTAATATTGTGACACGAGAATTTTATATATAGGATAACAACATCTGTTCCTTAAAAAATAAATAAATAAAAGGTCTGTGTCATACCTATCATCATCATCATCATCTTCCTTGCCTTGTCCTATTTAGGGTCGGCTTTGTGCGTCATGTCCCTCCATTTCATTCGGTCTCCAGTCAAATCCACATTCACTCCACATTCTCTCATATCATCTTTTACACAATCATACCATTCTTTCTTTGGCCTTCCCCTTTTACGCCTGCCTTCTGGTCTAAGGTGCAGTGCCTTTTTGGTAACGTGGCTTTCTTCTCTTCTCATAACGTGGCCGAACCACGAAAGCCGATGGCTATTGATTTTTTCCGTAATTGGGGCCACTTTCATACTTCCTCTAATATACCCATTTCTGTGTCATACCTATATTTACTCTAAATTGTACACTTCATTCTGTCATACAGGTATTTCCCCTAATGGTATTTCCCTAAGGTTAACTTTATACCTTTGTACAAGTTACATTCATATCATTCATGTTATAATTAGTAAAGTATTATGGTATGGAATTTCTTTGTTTTCTTACAACTACCTGCTTATAATTAATAAATAAATGTTTTCAGATAAAAATGTCTGATTAATTTGAGGAAGCAGCAAGCTTTGGAAGCTTTGACTAATATACTATCTACCTGCACTAAAACTACTGCTAGTTGCATTATAAAGTTCTAATCTGACTATTGAAAACATGAATCTAACTAATATTATAAATACGAAATTAATTTCCTTTGTCCACCAGTCTGTTTCTCTCGCTTTCACGCGACAACTACTGTACACAGATAGTCTAGAGCCTAAGAAAGGACATAGGCTACTAATCCCAGGAAAATGGAAGATCTCCCGGGAATGCGGGTGAAACCGCGGTGAGCCACTAGTTAGCCATAAATAACTAGGCAGCCATTTGTATTCTCCTGCAATTTCACTTGGCCAAAGCTCTAAAGTCTAAAGCCGAGAGTGGTTCTCCCTGATTGGCCGGCGCGTACGACCTTGACACAAGCGCTTGCGCACCGAAAGTGAAATGAAAACGGACAATGGAATATACCCGTACAACTGGTGTTGCCAGAATATATTATAACATAAATTTATTAAAAAGAAGAAATTGTTTTAAACTATGCTGTGGTTCGATTTTCACTAAGGTATATTATAATTGTGTATACATGTGTGCATAGGTATGTTTTCATTCTTAATAAATCTATACTAATATTATAAAGAGGTAACGTTTGAGAGTTTGTGATGTTGTAATCTCTGGATCTACTGAACCGATTCCCGAAATTATTTCACCATTAGGAAGCTCCGTTATTGTAGTGTAGAGTGTCATAGGATATATTTTATCCCCGTATTCCTACGGGAACTACGAGGGTGGAACCGCGCGAAGGCAGCTAGGTATATTAATGTTAATCCGGGGTAGGATTACAAGTCAGGGTAACTAACCAGAACCAACTATTTAAACTAAAATGTAGATAATATTTTTGTAATAAATGCTACCTTTTTGACGACTTTTATTTTTAACCGACTTCCCAAAAAGAAGGAGGAGGTTCTTAATTCGGCCGGTATTTTTTTTTCTATGTATGTACATCGGTTACGTCGCGGTAAATGGACCGATTCGCGTGATTCTTTTTTGTTCGACGCGAAATAGCTGCCAGATGGTCCCATAAAAATTTCTTTCAGTTTGGTTTAGTAGTTTTTATAATAATATACATTAGTGGCAACACAGAAACACGTGTTAAAGGGTTTGACACAATATATGTTTCACGACATACAGTATTACAAATGTATACTATTACATATATATATGATATTTTAATATGAAAAGCGGTGTCGTTTGAAGTACGGTATGCGTATCAAATGTTTTGTCGAAATATTTATTGTTATACAAGACAATACCGTAAGTAATGTTTGTAGAAAAATTAACAATAACTTTGTATTTAAATAAGTTATTACTAGCGGACCCGGCAGACTTCGTTCTGCCCACCAGCGCCACCTACCGGGTCCAAATTGATGTATTATACATAAAAACCTTCCCCATGAAATACTCCGTAATTAGGTAAAAACCGCATGAAAATCTGTTCAGTAGTTTTTGTGTTCATCGCGTTCAGACAGACAGAGGCGGTGGGGAACTTTGTTTTATATATATAGATGATTTATTGAATAAGCTGAATAGACTTCGGGCTTAAAAATGTATGGATGATTGAGAAAAATACGCGTTGGTAAAGCATAGAAAATATCAGCAGCTAATTGAAAATTTTAACTCTACCACCGTATTAATTGTAGTATTATTATTATACAATAGCCGATAATAATAGTACATAAATAAAATAAATTGGAAAAATAATAACTACTATCAGAACCGAGCATTAATAGTGACTATTCATAAGTGCTTTATTGAGGCCTATTTGAATAAAAAAGATTTTGATTTTTTTTTGAAAAATGTAAAAGGTATTTAAAAAAAATCTGAAGGTTCCTTCCTAACCTACATAGTTCTATCAGAGGCGTGGTGTTAATTATTAGGTATACAATATCCGACTCTTTATAATGGTAGGCCCAGAACTATACATATTTATTTTAAATCCTAAAAAGTATTAAAAAAATAAATGGATCTGAAGTAACTTACTTAAGCTACATATAATATTGTTCTATCAGTGCCTTGGTGTTATGTGGTGATTTCTTTTAATATCTTCTCACAGGGGCTTTTAGTCTTATACCACTTAAAAATCAATCGATGTACCAGATTGCCAAATAACCCACTAAACTGTAGCCTACATGACACAGTCTCAACAGTATAAATACGCATGTAGAATCACCAATCAATATATTGACATCGATGTAAAGGTAACGTGCAAAGGTATGCAAATACTTGCTAAGTACTACCTAAGTACAGTCAAGTAGAAGTGCAAGATACAGATTCAAAACGGTTAAAAAAATCCTCCATCCGTTCTTAAACTATAACAAACATACTTACATCACATGCATTCTAACAAACTTTCATATTTATAATATTAGTAGGTCATTATTCTGATTATTTACTTATTAAGTTATTATATAACAGGAAAAACTATTAAAGAGAAAAGCCTTGGTTAGCGACTCTGACACTTAAGCTGCTGGTCGTGGGTGAGTCTGATTGTTCTGTGTTTCATCATCAGCTCATATACTTCTCCACCGAGGAGCACGAGCCTCCCCTAACAACGATAGGGTTTTTAGGCCATAGTCCACCACGGCGGCCTAGTGCGGCGGCGGATTTTACATGCGTCTAATTGTGACATCTCGGGCATGAAGGTTTCCTCACGATGATTTTCCTTCACCGTTAGCCAGTGGTGTGAATCCGTACATAAGTTTCAACCTCATGATCATGAGTCGGTGGGCCATCACAGCTCCTGATATTTTTTATCACATTAATGAAATACACAAAGGAACATACCGATCTTATTTTATACCATAAAGAAGATAGACAGTAAACTTCTATAGTATATACTGTACTAGCGGAGCCGGCAGACTTCGTTCTGCCCGCCAGCGCCACCTACCGGTTCAAAATTGATGTTTTATACATAAAAACCTTTCCCATGAAATACTCCGTAATTTGGTGAAAACCGCATGAAAATTTGTTCAGTAGTTTTAGTGTTCATCGCGTTCAGACAGATATACAGAGGCGGCGGGGACGCATACTAGTGGTTCCCCGCGGTTTCACCCGCGTTCCCGGGATCTTAAATTTTCCCGAGACAAAAAGTATCTTATGTCCGTCGCCTAGTTCTAATCTACTTCCCCGCCAATTTTCAGCCAAATCGTTTCAGCCGTTCTTGAGTTATAAATAGTGTAACTAACACGACTTTCTTTTATATTTATTGAGATAGAGATAGAAAGAAAACTTGTATGGTACATATACTATATTATATACTAAGTAATCATTAATCTGCCTGTACCACATACCACACAAGGCAACTAATAACAAGGGACAGAATACAAACCGCAGTGAGTTGCAACATGTGTTTGTTACCACTATATATTGTAGTCCGCCACTTGTGGTCAACAGGAGCTTAATCATATGGCTTATTGGTAATGTGGTAAGGTCTGACTAGGCTATGAAGTTGCTTTATAGTTGGGGAAGTAACTAATAAATAATCCATACTAATATTATAAATGCGAAAGTAACTCTGTCTGTCTGTTACGCTTTCACGCTGAAACTACTGTCGAATTTAAATGAAATTTGGTACACAGATAATCCAGAGCCTGAGAAAGGACATAGGCTACTTTTTATCCCGGGAAAATTGAAGATCTCGGGCGGGTGAAGCCGCGGGGAGCCACTAAAATAAATATTCTGGAACATTTTTCACACACGGCCAATCTGATTCCAAACTAAGCAGAGCTTGTGTTATGGTAACCAGATAGCTGATATACTACATATAATACTTTTAAATACATACATATTATAAATATTTATCGATATTTTATTAAAATAATTATCTCATTACTAGTCCTTTGCCTTAATAGTTGTTCATTTAATTTGGAATCAGATTGGCTTATATTTGAACAAAAGGTATGTTTAATTAGAATAAAGATCAAAAGAAACCTCAAAATGCTGTCGTCTTAAAAAAATATCAAAAACTAGATTAGAATATTATGGCAATGAATTTGTGATTACTCTAATGATAATGTCGCGGAAATAAATAATAATGAATATTGGATTTTATATTTAAGTTTAATCTGTGAATTAATTTAAAGTAGATCTCGTTGATGTCTAAAGTACTGGAGAATTTCCATTAGACGATATATCGTGGATTTTGCACAAGCGATGAGCCCCGGATTCGCACGATAATCCGTTGCATATTGAAAAGAGTGCGGAGATACATAGACAGACAGATACATAGATAGACAGACATAAATAGCGTCTTTGTCGTATGCTACTTCCAGATTGAATATACTAAAACACTATTAAAATTAATAGTATTTCTTTTTGTCTATACTAATATTATAGTACGGGTTCCCTAGAACAAATTTTCCAAGTGATTACTATCAAGCTAATTTTCCCTGAGTAGCTTCATTTAGGCGAGACGCCCAACAATGTCTTGTCGACAACTCCCGATTGTGGTAGATAAAAGGGGTAGAAGGGATCAAAGATGTTGATTTCATGAGTAAAAAAAAATATTACTAACGGGTTCTTTTTTTGTTAAATCTCAAGATAGGTATCTAAATTATTTGAAATAATGTTTCTCCTACAAAATTTATGGTTTGAACTTAGTAGTCCCCCACTTCCAAAGTGTATGGATAACGAGGTCATAAAAAACGATTACTAACAAGCTGATTTTTTATTATTTAGTTGGTATATATTTACATAATTAGAAAGCTACGTTATTCATAAATAACATAGGCTATATTTCATCCCCGTATTCCTACGGGGACGGGAACTATGCGGGTGAAACCGCGGGGCGGCGGCTAGTCCCAAATAAACCTCAAATTGTACGTATGAAGGACTCAAATTATTATGATTATTTACATTATACGGTTTATAATTAGCCCAAATTCTAGCTATAGTATATCACGCGGCGCCACGCGCGGGTACCCACACACTGGTCCAATTACCGCTCGCCGTAATATCTAACTTAAGTTGAAATACAAGTTCATTTAAGTTAGTTTTTAGGGATACGTAACACTAAGTTAATATTATAAATGCAAATGTTTGTTTGTTACGCTTTCACGCGTAAACCACTGAACTGTATTTTTAAATTATTTTGCCAAGAGAAAGCTATATTATCAGGGAATAATGTAACCTATATTTTATTCCCGTATTCTTAAGGGAATGGGAAGTACGCGGGTGAAATCGCGAAGTATATGCCAATCTATACTAATATTATAAATGCGAAAGAACCTCTTGTCTGTCTCGCTTTCACACCAAAACAACTGAACCGATTTAAATAAAATTCGGTACACAGATAGTCTAGAGCCTGAGAAAGAAAATAGGCTACTTTTTATCCCGGGAAAATGGAAGATCTCCCGGGTACGCAGGTGAAACCACCACTAGTATAAATTAAATTAATATAGTACGGAACCAACAGTGTGCAAATCAAATTCAACCTTGCTCGGGTTTTTACAGTAAAAAGTCAAGTGTCTACACGCGAACTTATGTTATTACATGCAACGATATAAATGCTCAGTTAACTATGAAAACTGTTCAAAAGAAATGGCTATAAAAATATGAATTTGTTATTGAAAACCCGAATTTTTTTTATTGCCTACGAAGCCAGTCGAGTAGTAGGGCCACCTGATGGAAAGTGGTCACCGACGCTCATAGACACCGGCAATACCGGGGGTATCACCAACGCGCTGCCTACCGTCAAAGACTCTCTTCATAAATAAATATCCTGGGACATTTTTCCCACACGGCCAATCTGATTCCAAAGTAAGCTTCAAAGTGAGCTTGTGTTATGGTAACCAGATATCTGACCTACTACATATACTACTTTTAAATACATACATATTATAGATATTTACATCCAGACACAGGTCAAACAGACATGCATTCAAATGTTTGTCCTGGGTGGGATTTGAACCCACGACCCGCGGCTTGAAACTCAGGGTCACTAACCACAAAGCCAACCGGGCTGCTAAAAACCCGTGTTAGTACTTACTACCCGCTTCTCGAAAAACTACCAGTTAATATCTATTTCTAATATTCAACATATTATGTATTTAAAAGTTGTATATGTATTTGCCCTGCAGTGGGACAACCCTTTAAGGCTTTAAATAAATAAAAAATAATATGTAATATATCAGCTATCTGGTTACCATATCACAAGCTCTGCTTAATTTGGAATCAGATTGGCCGTGTGTGAAAAATGTCCCAGGATTTTTATTTATTCAGTAGATTTTTAAAGAGTAAGAAACATCCATACTCAAAAACTTTCGCATTAATAATATTAGTAGCATTTACACCCAAACACAAAACGGATATGTTCATGCACCAAACGTTTGTCATGTGTGGGAAATGAACCCACGACACTTGAAAGTCAGGGTCGCTAACCACCAAGCCAGTTTATGGAAAACCAGTTTTCGTCTAAGATCTATGTACTTACCATTTTTGCCCACATCCTCAAAGGTTTATGAACAACTTATATTTATGTGCATGAACATGTCTGTTTGATATAAAATCCTACTACTATTATAAAGGCGAAAGTTTGTAAGTATGGATATATGTATGGATGTTTGTTACTCTTTCACGCTCCAACGGCTGAAGGGATCTGCTTGAAATTTGGCACAGAGCTAGAATATGTTCTGGAATAACACATAGGCTACTTTTTATCCCGGGAACGCGGGTGAAACCGCGGGGAGCCACTAGTAAATCTATAAAGAGGAAAGAATTGTATTTTTGTGTAAAAGTTTGAAATGAATAAACTCAAAAACTACTCTGCCGATTTCAAAAATTCTTACACCATTGCAAAGCTATATTATTAGGGAATAAAATAGGCTATATTTTTCCCTGTGTTCCCACGAAAACGAGATCTACGCGGGTGAACCCTCACGGTGACAGCTAGTGTCAGTATAAGTATGTATGTATTTAAAAGTAGTGTATCAGCTATTTGGTTATAACACAAGCTTCGCTTAATTCTGAATCAGAATGGCCGTTTGTATTGTATATTCCAGGATATTTATATATTACTAGCCTAGCTTTTGTCTCGCGGTTTTATCCGCATAGTTTCCATTTCCGTAGGCAAACGAAGATAAAAATATACCTAAGTAGCTTATTTTACTCCTTGATAATATAGCCTTCTATTAGGAAAGTAAAACCATAACAAACAAACTCACATTCGCATTTATATTACTTAGGATAACTTTCCTCATTAGCGAAAAGCGGGTGTATAATAATAATAATAATAATAATGTTTATTTTCTTTAATCAATCTTTAATTCTTTGTATAAAGGGAAAATGGTCGTCAATAAATGTAGTGGAGACAGTTTACAGTGGTAGCTTGACTACCAAGTGGTAGACTGTGGTACGATCTGAGGCTATTAATATTTATGTGGTAAAAGATCTATCTATTCGATTTTATATATGTGAGTTGAATACTTTATCTACGAGTACTCTTATATTATAAAGAAGAAAGGTTTGTCTGTAAAATAAGTTGTTCATTCGATTTAAATGTACCTAATTGATAGAAAAATATATTATTTCCGAAGACGTTAGTCAAACCGTGGGGATAGGGTAACCGAAAAAGTAGTACTAGATGAAAATTTGCTATTATCAAATACATACAGTACACTTACACTTCAATAATGGATTCAGGTTCTAGCTGGCTACTTATTCATTTATCAAGTTTAAGCCCTAATAGGTCTACTGAAGCTGCTGGCTGTTCGAAAATCAGCTTTTAACTGAGAAGAAGAGGTAAGTAAACTTGACTCGGATACAACTTCCTTTAGATATTTTATCATATTAAGTTCTAACATATGATTTCTTATTACTATTTACCATATCTCCCGTTTCTATCATGTCTACGTGCAAATTACAGCTTACTTTATCACTATTAAAGTTAAGAATCTTATATTTTACGCTACAATAAATAAATGTATATTCATTGTAATAATAGTTCATTCATGTATTATATAGTATTAGTACTTTCACTATAAGAACCGCTTTTTAACATACCAGATTTGGGATTATCGAAGTAGGAACGGATCCAGATCGGTCGGCGATCGGTGAAAACTCTGTAATGTAATTAATATAATAATAGTTTGGGGGGGAGGTTATAAAGTTAGCGCTCGGGTTCTGAAGCCATTCGCCGCGCGGACCTTACGCGCACGCGACCGCCTCGCGAGTGATAAAAAGTGACAGTTCTGATCCAAAATGGAGGCCAAATTTTACGTAAGTGTCAAAGAAATAAGTGTATAGAAATGTGGTTTTAGAACGCACCCCTAAGGATTTTGGATTGGTTAAGTGTTAAAGTGTTTTTGTTATTTTAATGTGTCTCTTACGGTGGTTCTAAGCCACATTTCTGAGCTTATTGTTTGCATGTGAATGTTATTTATAATGTAATCTTTAAATTGGCTATTGTCGCGTTTTTATTGGTAGGGTAATTTTAAAGCAGTTTTATCATAGTAAAAAATGTCGCCAGAATAAATTTATTGCGTTCTAAAAAACCTTATTGTATTTGATTGAATTACAATGGATTTTTTTACGAAACTTTTTATACATTTCGTCTAACTTTTTTCAATTTTATTGATTTTATTTAAACCGTATTTTACTAATAAATATCGTTCAGTACGCCTAGAGTTTTCTCTAAAATAAGTACTAAAGAAAGTTATTGAGGGGCTTTTGCAAACAAATGCTAACTTATTCGAAGTTAGGCAATAGGTACGTTTAATGCCTAGGTCTAGATTGTGCCTGCTCTCAGCACACTTGGAAAGGACAATTGCCTGTCCGGGTCGTTAACCTAAGCTTTTGCTTTCTGTACTTAAATGGCCTAATTCTATTTGACCTAATGTAATACCACTGCAGCGTAGGTTAAATGTCAAAATAATTTAATTTAAAAATCTTTATATAAATATTTTGATGAATGCATTATTATGACCAAAGACCTTGACATTTTACTATGATTAATTTATAATTATTTTCCGGTTATTAATACTTTAAAAATAAACTATTGTTAAGATTTTTGTATCAATGATAAAACATATTTTTTTTTTATCTAATGACCAACAAAAATATGAATTTTTAGGTTTTTAGGGACTAATGAATAATTAAGCAGACTAAAATACCGGTTCTCAAAGTCTCTGTTATTGAGATGAACAGACAAACACGACTAACCATACTATATATTTACTATACTACCAACCGACCCTGGTTTTGCACGACCAAAACACCATCATAATTCAAACCTCTTTTATAAGTAGAACAAACAGAGAAAAAGTGAGAATAGAATTTTCGACCAGCTTGAAATGCTACCAAATATAAAGACAATATTTTTTCTTAAGTATTTCTTAATTGTGTAATATTTGTCTTTTGTAATGACACGAATAACTCTCGTTAAACTTCTCGTGGGAAACTTTACTTTTATTTTCATTCGTGACCTCCACGATCGACATCCGCAGAATAATCTAGAATGTTCTAGATTTTTACAATTACGTCTCATATTTCTTGTGGATTGCATTTAAAAGGAAAGGTTTAAAGGGATTCAAAGGTATATAGGTATTTATAAACTTTTATATAAGTATTTCTAGATTTCTACAGATTGTTTTAG
Organism: Thyatira batis; assembly: GCA_905147785.2. Lineage (NCBI taxonomy): Eukaryota > Metazoa > Arthropoda > Insecta > Lepidoptera > Drepanidae > Thyatira > Thyatira batis. The sequence goes on from LR990492.1 coordinate 741,195, forward strand.
ATTTTTTTATTTTTTATTTTTTGTAGTTTCCGCTGAAAATTCTAAATTTTTAATGAAATCCAAAAAAATGAAAACTCTTATTTATTTACAAAATAAATATCGTGAAATATTTTTCTCATGCTATTATGATTCTAAACAAAAGATAGAAAGCTTGTGCTTTGAAGGAAAAGGCTCATTCTCCCACATTTGCGGCTTCATATAATAAAGCAAACATATGCCTAGATACATTAACTGCTCAAATAAATAATGATTCTTTGCAACTCTAAAAACACTGGCTTTACACAGTAGCGTCAAAAACAGTGATTAAATACTCATAATAAATCCATTACATTTAATATCATCATCAGCTCATATACGTCTCCACGCTCGGAGCTCGAGCCTCCCCTAACATCGAGGGGGTGTAGGCCATAGTCCACCACGCGGCCCTAGTGCGGTGCGGACTTCACATGCCTTTAATTGTGACATCTCGGGCATGCAGGTTTCCTCACGATGTTTTCCTTCACCGAAAGCCAGTGGTGTTTTAGCCAGCCACATTTAATAAACAAAGCAGAATTTTGGTTCACACGCTTTCTATAACGTATTATATTTAACTACACGCTTTGATTAATGAACAACATCCAATGTTATATGTAACGATCATAAACACGATTAAAAACACTATTCGATTCGTCAATCACTCGATTAAATAATGTATCGTTAACGAAAGTGAAATGCCGTTGAAAGCGAGTGTAAAGTGAAACTGGTCGAAGGAAGTGAGTAGAGGCTTAGTGTACAAATATACGTGTTTAACTCGATTTCTTACCGATAATATCGATTTATCGGTAAAATTGTTACACTTGCGAGTCGTTGTGTAACCGAACGAGTTGTTTAATCGATTTTATGCTATGTAATGTGAGAAGAGAAGATAATGACGCTTAATATTAACGGGACGGAAAGGGAAGTCAAAATTTAGGGAGAAATAGATTAATTGTATATTTATTTCCTTTCTATAATAAGTATTGTAGAATATATAATACATGTGGCTTCCCGCGGTTTTACCCGCGTACTCGGATGTTCTTCCTTTTTCCCGTGATAAAAGTGTCCTTTCTAAGGCGCTAATTTCATTTCAATCGTTTCAGTAGTTTTTGCGTGAAAGCGAGGCAGACAGACAGACAAAGTTACTTTCGGATTTATAATATTAGTTAGAATTTTACATTACTAATGCCATGTCAGTTCGCTAATCTATATACATATAGAATTAGCAGTAAAATCAAAATAAATATCCTGGGACATTTTTCACACACGGCTTTTTCATACTTATTTACATCCTTACAATATTAGTTAAGTTACAGGATTCTACATCAGTAATACCAAGTCAGTTTGGGTTAGCAGTCATACCGAAAGAATAAAGATATTTTTGCAGCCAAGCTGATTCCAAACTAAGCAGAGCTTGTACCATGGTAACCAGATAGCTCGTGTACTATGCAATAAATCTAAATTGTAACTTATACAATTTTAGCAAGAACAACAGACCATTATGCGAGTGTGGTGGGCGCATTCACGATTTACACACAGATTAAGCAATGTTACATTATATTATTATTAATCAAAGTCATATACACTATATATGATACATATATTACATTATATATGTAATGTTCGGGCCAAACCTTCACGGTGGGGAATGTCTATGTGTAAGTCATAGACACCCGCCCTGACGGTCCTCATTAAGAAGAAATAAATTGACACTTCACTTCAACTTCAATAATATTACTTTCGTCAACCGCATAATATATTTTCTCCGCATTTATATATTATTAATATTCCGCAAAATAACAACTGTGCAACTCGGTTCCCGCGCGGGAGAAGCCCCCCTGACGAGGATCCCAGGGTAAGTCTGTGCATTTATAGATAGGCATTCTTTTCCGTGTGGGGTTGACCGGAACCAGCAGCATCCGCATAGTGGAGGGTCACTCTCAGGACACAAAGCCCTAGGTGGCCGCTACATGTAACATGAGTCAAATACTGACAAAGAAGTGTGAAGGTCGAGCTAACCGACCTTGATATGAAATCTTTCCTTAGTATAAATAAACCCTTATTAGAATAGGATAAAGAATTGAGAGTCAGGGTCAGACAAAACCAACCGGACTGTCGGTATTCTAATATTAGTAGGAATTATATAGTAGGGATATAAGGGTCACGTGGCAAAATCTGGCAACCCTACGTAGGCTGCGCGAGCGCATGATTATTGTCGCAACGCGGCCTCGTTCCCAGCACCGGGGACACGGAAGTAAAACCACCAGATGTTAGGACTCTAGGACTATTAGTACTACACTAATATCTAATCCTACATTGTGATCTAAATGATTTAGATGCGCACATTGCAATTCTAATCTGATTTATATAATAGATGATTCAAATTATAGTTTTTGATTATATTTTGTATAACGCAATACGCTGGAATATTAAAGAGGTATCGTAATGTATATAATATAAATTGGAGGCTATGAAGAAAAATACTTGATACTTTGATAAATGAATGTCTGTTTGTCAATCCAATTATATTGGTTATTTTTCCAAAAATCTCAAAAAAATAACAAAATTACATAGGTAGTTATGAAGATATAGGTAAAACATTAAAATATAGGTAAATTAACTATTTAACATAGTCCGAAAATAAATCATTTCAAACATAATTTTAAATTATTATTATATATCTTATTAAAATAATTGTTCAGCTTGGTCCAGTAGTCATACAAAGAAACAAATCTAATCTCTCTTTATAATATTAGACAAGTAAATGACAAATATTGCCTAAGACCCCCGAGTGGGAATCGAACCAACGACTCAAAAACCAAAAGCTGTCGACATGTAAACATACAATTTACATTTTGTTAAACCTGTTATTACAATATTGGGGTCAACATCAAACATAATGGGCGAACAGACAGAAATCACGTATTGTTATAGTATATCTAATATCTTAATCGAAATCTGTATGTTATTCAATGCATTATATATTTCACGGAGCATGAAATACTTGAGTATTATTTGCTTGTATATCTAAGTGAGGAACTCACTGACTCACGAACATGATACAGTTTCAAACCTTCCCGTACCTCTGAGATTAAAAAACTTAAACCACTGGCTTTCGGTGGAAGAAAACATCGTGAGGAGTCCTCATGCCCGAGATGTCACAATTAGGCGTTTAAAGTCAGCCAAGGCCAACGTGATGGGCTATGGCCTAAACTCACCTAAACTCTCTCGTTGTTAGGGGAGGCAGTAGGGGGAGGCTCATACTCCTCGGTGGTGACGTATATGAGCTGACGATGATGATATCTCTGATGATGAAATAAGGGAACGCGGGTGAAACCATGGGGAGCCATTAGTAATATATAATTCCACACAGTCAAAGCTACAAAAACAACAAGTTTTTAGACTTTTGCTGTCAACTAAATAATACAATATTTTATATCATTCCCTACCTCGCAGATATTGTCAGTGAGACTAATTCCTTGAAATGTATTATAATCTAAATTTATTTTGAAAAGAGTAAATGCTGAGTTTATTGCCGGCTCTTCTCAGCAAAACCAACCTTCCGAACCGAGCGTTAGAATCTGACTATTCATAAGTGCTTTGCATATTGGCCTATTTGAATAAAATAGTTTTGATTTGATTTGAATATTCAGTTTACCAGTTTATAGTACTTGTTGTTTTTTAAAAACATAACCCAAGCAAAGTATTTTACTAAAGTAGTTTTAAATATTTATCTAAATCACACTGAGAAAACAATGTAAAACTATAATCTCACATTGTTAGGTCATCTAGATTTCGTATAAGCACTAAATGGTGTTAATAAAACACTCCTACGCATTAATTACAAAGATTTAAAGATAAAAATGTTTTTTACGATGACATTTAGACAGCCGTGAGAGTTGCAAGCGAAACTTTAACAAATACTAAACACATTGTTCTAGCTCTGATAATAACCTGTGGACAACGTTTGTTTTGTACGCTAATTGCGGTTCATTCATTCGTTCATTCATTCAATGCAGATCGTTTATTTGTTGGAATTTTACAATATTGTTGAACAAGTAATTATGATGGCAAAAAAGAGTAATTGTAAGTAGATATTGGAAGAAGTTACAGACAAATAAAACCTTTTAACTTTGTCGTTTTTGTGGTGAGTGAGAAAAAAAATATGTTTAGTAAATCAGGTGACGCTTTTTTCATCAATCTCAGATGCGTTTAACCGTTACATAAATACAAACAAATATATCGAGCATGACAGTCGATTTCAAGGCTTATTTAAATGAATAAATATATTTCATTTCATACAAAGGCTGCTAAAACCATAAACCTTTGCCGTAGTCGTGCAAAAAAAGCGCCATGTGGCAACATTAAATCATAAGTGATTACAACGATTATAGTTTTAAAAACGCCTTTCAATTCCATTAGGTTTGCCAGCAACAAGATTACCCGCTGTGCAGTAATGCGAGTACAATTAACAGTTATCGACATCGATGGAATTCTATCGATACATTGTGTAACACCTCTACATTTATTTGGACTATGGTTGTGAAAAAAGTTATGAAATGTAAAATGTTCTTTTTGGTCTTTTGCGGCCCTGACTTTCAAGCAGCTGGTCGTTGGTTGCCGGAATATTTGTACTTTTTAGGTATATACCTATAAATAAAAATTTGGACGAAATGTCTTTAACAATATTTGTTTTATTTATAATACATAGAGTCAGATTTCTTGCTCAACTTATTAGATCAGATAATTGTAATAAAATGCAAAAAAATATAAAATTTTCCTGCTAATTCCATCACAAAAACAATATCTCAATATGATATCTAAACTCTAAGCAATTATGAACTTTACAAAGCTTAAAAATAACCACAAAAAGTCATCAAATACCACTCTCCATTGTTAAAACTCAATAATTATATGAAATCGTGAAGTTTGTATACTGAACGCGGAACTTCCTAGCTTTAGGTACACTATTGTCTTACCTGTGACCTCTAACACGGCCTGAAGATACGCGTTAAATATTAACAAAGGTTTAAATAATTAACGACCATTTAATTTGGCGCTTCCTCCACTAATATTATAAATAAATAAATATCCTGGGATATTTTCACACACGGCCAATCTGATTCTAAATTAAGCATTAAAGTGAGCTTGTGTTATGGTAACTAGATACCATATACTACAAATACTACATTTAAATACATACTTATATAGATATTTACATCCAGACACGGGACAAACAGACATATTCATGCATACAAATGTTTGTCCTGGGTGGGATTCGAAACCACGACCCGCGGCTTGAAAGTCAGGGTCACTAGCCACAAAGCCAACCGGGCTGTCTATGGACTATTATAGAGGAAACGTTTTGATTTTTGTGACAAATAGGCTCCAAAACTACAGGACCATTCTGAACAATTCTTTAACCAATAGAAAGCTACATTATCAGGGAGTAACATAGGCTACATTTATCCCCGTATTCCTACGGGGACGGGAGCTACCTGAGTGAAACCACGAGGCCGAAGCTTGTATTAACAAAATCTGTTTCTATATTTGGTACCTACATGAACAAATCGCTATTTCAAAAGAACATAACGCCTATAAAAAGAAATTAAAATAATTAAAAATATTTTTTTCCCAATCAAATGACACTCCAAAAAAAGTTTGTTATAAAATCTAGATTTTAACGATCTAGACAAATAAAGGTCTAGACTTAATCTCAGATGGGTATGATGCCACATTATTGTCGTAAACGGGTAAGAGTCGTGGGAATGACCTCTGCCTTGTGTATCTAGAGCGAAGATTGCACCGGTCCTTCTTTGAATATGAAAATTGCATATTTTTTTACGCAATTTCTTTTTATTTCACTGCAAGGTTATTGAGTATTCATGTATTAACTTTAAAATGGTAAATAAAAAGGGTCTTAAATGCGTAACAACCAAAATAATAGCCCTTAATGCTGCTGAAGCTACTATCGGTTCAGAAGACTGACTGAGAAGAACCGGCTAGAAACCTAGTAAAGCAACATACTTTGTATACTTAGCCTATCTGCTCCTACACTAATATAATAAAGAGGTAACATTGGTATATTTGTAGCGAATAAACTCAAAACTACTGGATATATTTCAAACATTATTTTACTGAGCGCAAGCTACACTATTTCTGAATCACATAGGCTATGTTTCTATCCTGGGAAACATTTTAAAGCCCGGGATCGCGGGTAAAACCACGCCATATTACCTAGTCTTAGTGACTAAGGCTACTTATTTCAATTGATAGTTTTTTTTTTTTTTTTTTTTTTTTTTTGTATTATTGCAATCTGTTTTCTTTTTAACATTCAGCAAACGGTTATAAATGTTTCTTGTCTTGGAGGGCAGTCAGTCCAATGACATATCCCTTTTATTATAGGTGTTTTTTGTCTTATTGAAGAGTTACGAGGTCCTTTGGTGATTTCCTTTTTAGTCGTTTGAAAGTTGTATCAACGTTCATCAAGCTCGTGGCTAGTATATTCGGATGTTTGTCCAGTCTGGTCTTATAAGAACGCATTAGGTGTTTGGTTTCTTCTTGAACTGTTCTGATACGAAGGTCGTGGTGTAATTGTTGGTTAGTAACGAACCAGGGAGAATTGGTGATTATCCTAAGCATTTTGGATTGGAAGCGCTGTAGGATTTCAATATTTGAGTTGGATGCGGTCCCCCAAAGTTGGATCCCATAAGTCCATACAGGTTTGAGTATACACTTGTATAGTAGTAACTTATTATCCAGAGACAGTTGTGATTTTCTGTTAAACAGCCAGTACATTTTCCTCAGCTGTATACCAAGGGCTTTTCGTTTTGTAAATATATGATTTCTCCAGGTAAGACGACGATCTAAATAGAGTCCAAGGTATCTGGCATAATTTGCTTGTGCTATTTGTACTCCATTAAGCGATACGGGAGGGCACGTTTCTCGTCTCATGGTGAAGGTTACCTGTACGGATTTTGTTTCGTTGGCCTTTATCCGCCAGGCACACAACCAGTCTGTAATATGGTTTAGGCATCGTTGGAGTGTGTTACTGGCTTCCGTCGGTTCATCGTGGACTGTTAGAGCCGCTGTATCGTCCGCAAAGGTGCCTATCAGAACTCCGTCGGTCATAGGTAGATCAGAAGTAAAGATAAGATACAAAGTTGGACCGAGCACGCTACCCTGAGGCACTCCAGCATAGATCCTATGGAGTTTTGTTGTATCTTCTCCTAGCTTTACATAGAAATATCTCTCAGCAAGATATGCCTTAAGAAATATGTAATAGTTGGTTGGTAGTAGCGTCTTTATTTTGTAAAGCAGGCCTTCGTGCCAAACTCGGTCAAACGCCTGTGAAATATCCAAAAACGCTGCACAACAGTATTTCTTATTTTCGAAGGCTTTATGGATTTCTTCTACTAGTCTGTGGACCTGTTCTATAGTGCCATGGTTTTTTCTAAATCCAAACTGATGGTCAGGTATTATATCATTTTCGGCTATGACTGGGTTTAATCGGTTAAGGAAGAGGATTTCCATTACCTTTGACAATATGGGTAGTAGGCTGATCGGCCGGTAGGATGATACCTCTTCAGGAGCTTTGCCAGGTTTGAGTATCATTTTGATTTGAGCTACCTTCCATTGAGGTGGAAAAATGCCTCTGAGGAGTATAGCATTGAACAAGTGTGTCAAAAATGTGATAGCTACTTCTGGTAATTCACAGAGAAGTTTTGCGGTAATCAGATCATACCCAGGTGCTTTCCTTTTATTGAGATTTCGAATAATTTCGATTACTTCCTGTTTCTTTATTTTTCTTAACGGGGGATCGAGTTGGAAGGGCTCATCCAGGCGCTTTAGGATATCTTCACAATGCGAACTTGATATGTTATCCATTATGTTTGGTGTGAAGACATTATCTAGATGGGAAGCAAAAGCTTCACCTTTCTCTAGGTTGCTTTTAGCCCAAGAGCCATCCCGTCTGCGTATCGGAGGATTGGAGGCTGTCGGTTTTTTGAGGTTTTTGGTTACTTTCCATAAAGAATAGTCGCTAGCTGCAGAAGTATCCAGGTTGCGCAAGTGGTTCTGTATCATATCGTTTTCTTCAGTTCTTAGTAGTCTTTTAAGCTTAGCTGTTAGATAGTTCAATCGTGTTTTGTCCCTGGGAAATCTGGTAGTTTGCCACAATTTGCGCGCTTGTCTTTTTTCTGCTACAAGTTCTCGAACTGACATCGAGCAGTCAGAGTCAAGGGAATCTTTTGTGGTAGGAGTGCTGTTCCATGCTGCGTTTTGCACACTCTCATTGAAATGTTCAACCGCTATCATAATCTCCATCTCCGTTTTCAATGGCATATCTGTGTTGATTGTGGCCTCTACTAGTGAGTGAAACAGGTCCCAGTCAGTTCTGCGACCATGTAACCATGCTGTTGGTTTCACGCGTTTGAACTTCTGGGAAACCTCCAATAGTATAACGCTATGGTCAGATGAGAGGTCTTGTGATGAAGTGCATTCGAAATAATCTGTTGTAGTGCCTTTAATGACAAAAAAATCTACTAAGTCTGGGATTTTTTGGGATCCGTGGGCCAGTAGGACGGTTCACCACTCGAGATTGTATGAAGGTGTAAATCATTTATAGCTGCTTGTAGTTGTCGTCCTTTAGGAGATGTTAAACGAGAGCCCCATAGCGTGTTTTTAGAGTTATAGTCTCCACCAGCTATGAATCTAGGTCCTAGTGTTTTGAAAAACTTAATATAATCTTCCTTTTTGATTGCATGTTTTGGGGGAGAATACAATGCAGTAATAATAAGTTGACTCTGCCAATCCTCAATGACGATACTTGTGGCTTGTATCTCCTGAGTTTTATATGACTCCGCCTCATGATGTTTTCAATTGATAGTAAGAATATATTTATATTCACGAAATAACAGTTTAAGGCAAAGAGTAAACATCCTTTAAACATTTCACATCTTTTCTAATATTTATGAAGTTTTTTTGACAGTACTCGCTAATCTAGGAACTAATTTTAAATCCAATAGTATTTTATTCTTAGATAATTTATTTATTTATTTATTTATTTAATCCATTTATCGAGGAACACTATAGGCTACTTATATAAGATCACGCTACGACCGATAAGAGCGGAAATTATTATTATTATTTATAGTTCTAAAAAAAAAAATACCGGCCGAATTGAGAACCTCCTCCTTCTTTTTGGGAAGTCGGTTAAAAATAAATTAATTGACAGCCCGGTTGGCTTTGTGGTTAGTGACCCTGACTCTCAAGCCGCGGGTCGTGGGTTCGATTTCCACCCAGGACAAACATTTGTATGCATGAATATGTCTGTTTGTTCTGTGTCTGGATGTAAATATCTATATAAGTATGTATTTAAAAGTAGTATATGTAGTATATCAGCCATCTGGTTACCATATCACAAGCTCTGCTTGGTTTGGAATCAGATAGGCCGTGTGTGAAAAATGTCCCAGGATATTTAATTATTTATTTATTTAGATACATATAATCATATAATGTACCTATGTAAATAAATATCCCGGGACATTCTATCTCTCGCGGCTCATCTTTTACTAAATCTAACCAGAGCTTAAACTATGGAAATACCTGATAAACTTCTCCTGATAATATTCTACTTTGCATATAAGTACTTTTTAAAAACATTCTAATTAGATCCAAACACAAAATAGCCATGTTCATGCACAGAACGTTTGTCGTGGGCGGGATTCGATCCCACGACCACCAGCTTGAAAGTCAGGGGCACAAACGAAACCAACGGAGCAGTCAAGTCAATATAAAACATTTGTAAGACTAGTAAAATTCCACAATACCCTTTCACGACCAAATTTAAATAAAGTAAAAGTTAACTTTAAACAGTATTGAACTTTCAGTTATAACCTTGGCTTAATGAAAAACTGTATAATACGCAAAACTGTAGAATTGTGTATCCTAGTGTATTGTGCCCCTATCTCTATATCAACCTTGCTTTATGCACAGACAGACAAGCAATAAAACACTAATGTGTCCGGTACTGTGATCCTTAGATACCTGTTACTGTGTAGTTATTTAGATATGATTTTTCTAACCTTCTGTAGATTTATTTCATGAATTTATGATTCGCAAGAATTACTCAACAATCACTACATAGTATAAAACAAAGTCGCTATCCGCCGTCTGTCTGTTCCTATATACCTATGCTTAGATCTTTAAAACTACGCAACGGATTTTGACGATTTTAATAGATGGAGTGATTCAAGAGGAAGGGTTTTATGTATAAATCACTACGCTATGACAAATAGGAGCGGAGCATCAATCAAAACTGTTGCAAAAACGGGCAAGTGATGCTAACGAAGTTGCGCGGGTCACCTAGTTATATTATAAAGCTGAAGAGTTTGCCTGAATGCGCTAATCTTAGAATCTACTGAATTGTAAAAATATTTTATGAAAAATAGAGAAAGGCTATATATAAAATCACGCTACACTGATAAAAAGAAGCCTAAATGTCATTCCAGAACATAGCTTAACTATATACCAAATTTCATCACGATTCTATCATTCGTTTTGGCATGAAATAGTAAAACACATACACACAGGCTTTCACATTTATAATATTAATAGGAAGAAGATATAATATGTACCCAAATACAGTGATGTGTTACAAAACTTAATCAAAACGATTACAATCGAATGATGAACAATCGAATAATAAACAAATCAATCATTCGTTGTAAACTTAGGTTGTATATATTCGTAACTATTGCAAGATCTTGCATGTTATAATTATTATTTGCGGTACATTAATCTTGGATAATGCGTTAGTTATATAAAAGTTGATTTAAACTTAATACTAAAGTATGCTGTTACAACACTTTGAAAACATGTGTTCTACTTTTATTTCGACAAACTTAAACCTATTTATGAATATGTATAGAAAATAATCATTAAAATAATAACTAAATATATAAATATCCTGGGATTTTTTTCACACACGGCCAATCTAATTTCCAACTAAGCAAAGCTTGTGATGATGACTTGATGCCTTGATGAGCTTGTATGATATCATAGAGATGTACTAAATATAAACTTATATAGATAAATTACATCCAGAGACAGAACAAACAGACATGTTCATGCACATATTTTTATCCTGCAAAGGATTCGAACCCTCAACCAGCTTGAAACTCAGGGTCGTAATGCCGTAATTTAATTTCTATATGTAAATAAATAGTATGAAACAAAGTCTCATACGTCTCATCGCATCTGTATACCCTACTAAGTAGATTTAAGTAAAGATGTCACAAGTCATGTTTTTTGTTAGATTTCAACTCGCTACCGTCCACAACCACTGAGCTATCATCACTAACTTGACATCAAATGTCTGCCTGTACCCCAGACCCCTATTAATAAGTCACATATGTACACATAACTTTAAATCTCAACTTAAATCCAACTTGCTCTACATTATGCCCTTATAACTGGTTTGTTTTCTCGCTTATTTGTAGGGTTGTGTATATCTCTACTAATATTATAAATGCGAAAGTAACTTTCTGTCTATTACACTTTGACATCACCGAACTTTGATATAGACTAGAGCTTGGAAAAGGACATAGGCTATCATTTATCCCGGGAAAATTTAAGGTCCCCCGGGAAAGAAGTTAAAACCGCGGGCCGAAGCTAGTATAAGTGTATATTTTAACCAGAAAACTCATAAATAATTTTATTAATTTTGAATCCATTTTTCATTTGGACGCTGTAAATACATATATTTATTTTATTTACTACATAATATTATAGAATTTAGTATTTATATTTCGTAAAATTATTCTAAGAAATATTTTAGTGATTACCAAATTGCCAACCCTATATTCTGGTAGACGGTCACTCAACTGGTTTCCTTTATATAACTACCCTGCGGTTCCAGTGTTTACTTTGTAAGTGGAGTAGGTACCTTACTTAGGTATTTGATCGGAACTTGCATTTAGAAATGGAAAGCTTATGAGAGCGTTAACCCTGAAAGCTTGTTGGAAAATGTACAAGTTATGAAATATTAACTTTCGCCTCGCTGTTAAATCCAAATGCCTAAGAGTCCATAATGTTTTTGGAGATAAAATTTCTAGTCAGATACTATATCAGATTATATGATATCTCTGTACCAAATTCCAGCCAAATCCATTCAGTATTTCAGTAGGTATAACCAAACTTTTGCATTTATAATTATCATTCTCCTAAGTCAAGCTTAGTTATAGACTACAAGCCCATGAAGAAAAATTACCGGTGACATGAACCACCGTGAAAAACGCATAGAAGGCTGTTACTGTATCCTAAAATAGCTCTGAGCACTATGCCGTCAGTTCTGAGGGGTAGGTACATGTGAGTACGGTAAATGGAATTTCTTAAGTTCATCCGAGGAATTACGCTTGTAGTCTATTACTCACTCTAGTACTAAACTTACTTAATTTACTTAGCTTAGATAGATTTATATTTAAATGGTATCTATTTCATTAACTTTATTAAAATTTTAGGACACTAGGTGATATAGAAAATGTTGGTACCTAAAACAAATTGTAATTAAGTCTTACACACATCTCAAAAGTAATACATACTTACTTCTGAAAGCAAAATAAAGTCGTATAAAATTAAAAAAACAGACCTAAAACATAAAACTATGTAAATAAACAACTAGTCAAATAATATTTAACCTTATAAATAGATGAATAGACTTTAAATTCCATTGTTTCTCAAAATTATCACTTTTCAAAAACACATAGAAATCTCGTTCGCACATTATGCACTATTGTTATGTGTTACACAACACATAACACATAACCGTTACGTAAATGTTACGTTGAATATTCTTTAGAACACTAGTATATTAATTTTTATGAATCACTAAATTTATTTAATAAAAAAAATACAAAAACAAAAAATTACTCTGCGGTTCTCATAGAATGTGATATGAAATTTACCAATCGCAAATTGAATGTTGTTGAACAACCTGGAGATAGACGGACGGACGGATGGACGTAATGATGGACCTAAAAAGTAATGAAGATAACAAATTTTTACTTTTTTTCCTGGAAAATTGGTGTGTCCAAATCACCATTTTATTTACGGTAATGAATTTCCTTCACGCAGCGGCCTCATAATTTCTGTGACTTTGGTACTAAGTTAAGGATGCAGGAGCGGACTTTAGGCATAGGGCCCTAGGCTATATAACCACTTGGGGCCAGTTAAATTAATAAATTTATTGTTAAGGAATAGCAAAAAATAAGGACAATGAAATATTAGCTTTCCGCGATTTCACCCGGACTCCAGAGGATCTAAAACTTTGTCTAGATAAAAAGTAGTCTATGTGTCATTCCAGAACATATTCTAACTCTGTGCCAAATTTCATCGCTATCTTTTCTGCCGTACGCGCGTGAACGAGTAACATACATACATCTATATATTCTAACAAACTTTCTCATTTATAATATTAGTAACTAGGATATATATTATTTTATTTTGATTATTGTCCATTTTTGCCTTCAATCTTAGGGCATTTATATGCACAGGGCTCTAGGCTGCAGCCCAAAAAGCCCTTGTATAAATCCGTCCATCATCGGATGTTAAACCGGTATTAACCTACCTCAATATTTAACGTATTGATATTTGGACGAGCGTCGGAAGTAAAATGTCGACGAAACGAGCACATAACACCTTTTCTGTCGTGACTATGTATGGTTCGATGCAAAACTGGATTCTTTAAATAAATAAATATCTTAACACTTTCCGAATTAAACAGAGCTTGTGTTTGGTAACCAGATAGCTGATATACTACGTTTTAAATACATACTTATATAGATAATTGCATCCAGACACAGAACAAACAGTCATGTTGATGCATACAAATACTTTTCCCTGGGTGGGATTCAAACCCTCGTACCTCGTACCTATAACTTGAAAGTTATGGTCTCTAACCTAACCCTATCAGTTAACTTTAGTAAAGATTTCACAAGTCAAGTGTTTTGTGGAATTCAAACTCTTACCCATCCACAACCAATGAGCTATCCTCCACCAATTCGACATCAAAATGTCTGCCTATAATATTTGTCTTAGGTGGGATTCGAATACTACGGACTTGGAATCAGGGTCACTAACCACAAAGCCTGTCTGTAAACAAATATGTTTATCACCATTTCTGTCATGATAATAAATAATAAATATCCTGGGACATTTTAGACACGGCCAATCGGATTCCAAAGTAAGCTTCAAAGTGAGCTTGTGTTATGGTAACCAGATAGCTGATACACTTACATATAAGACGTTTTAAATACATACTTATATAGATATATACATCCAGACACAGAACAAACAGACATATTCATGCATACAAATGTTTGTCCTGGGTGGGATTCGAACACTACCGACTTGGACATCAAGGTCACTAACCACAAAGCCAAGCAGTCTGTAAATATGTTTATCACCATTTCTGTCATGACTATATATGGGATGATGCGAAACTGGATTGTTTAAGTATAAAGACTTTTACTTCATGTTTGCCTTGATACTCGTTTTGTGCGAAGAAAAAAAAGAAAATACTACCTACTTACCTTCCTTGATCGAGCTTTATGGATAGCTATCTGGTTACCTTAGTAGCTTTATTTGGCAAAGTGTATAAAAATGTTCAAGAATTTATTAATTTATGCATTGTTTTTTTTCCTAGAACCAGGGATATAAAAGTATGGTTTATAAATACATTATTAAACGAGGTATTCCACCAAGCGCACCCAAACGAAGCGCACCCAGACGAAGCGCACCTAAAACAGCCCGCGTGAGGGTGTAAAAGCCATCTGAGGCTAACACCTTCTTATCCATTAAAAAAAATACATTAATCTCTGTCAGAATAAATAATAAAGCATTTTGTAAGAAATAATTCATTCATATTATTTTATTGATCTCAAGCACGAATAGTCAGACTCTTAATGCTATATTCTGAAATTAAGAGAATAGCAACTAAATTAAAAAATAAATAAATGTGAATATTTACAACTGTTTTATGACTAACGTAGCTTTAAGTTGCACTATATATATCTATATTACTAGCTGCCGCCCTGTAGTTCCCGTTCCCGTGATCACAGGGGTATCAAAAATGGTAGTAGCCGATTCTCAGACCTACTGAATATGCATATAAAATTTTATAAAAATCGGTCAAGCCGTTTCGGAGGAGTATGGTAACTAGCATTGTGACACGAGAATTTAATATATAAGATTTTACCTACTTTAGGTAAACTTTTTTACTAAAATTTCATATTTTTTTGCAAAACCCACGTTGTAAAACTTGATACATTTGCCAAAGCAACTTTCCATTGTCATAGCGATGATTCTTGGATTCTCGTCTTCTCACGCAACTCTCCGTTAACACTTTCAATGGGCGCGAGGAAGGTCGTGTGACGAAACTAGTGTGTTAAATTTAACATACAATTTGTGACAATATTTCCAACAATGCATATTATAAAACGTATAGGCCAATTAGGCTAATTACATGAATAAAATGCAAATAAAAATTCACTTTAAGACTGTAAATTACTCGCGATATTGTTTTAAATTTAATTAGCTTTTGTGGGCTTAAGTTACTTAATTAGAACAGTTATATAAAGCTTTCGGAATGTTTGTAAAGTGATAAATTATACCTATATTGAAATTACAAACAAAATCTTACAGATGAATAAAGAGAACTTACTTAATGTAGTGTAATTTTGACAGCCAGTTCTTGCAGCCAGGCTTTGTGGTCAGTGACCCTGACTTTCAAGCCACCGACCGGTTCGAATCCCACCCAGGACAAACATTTGTATGCATGAATATGTCTGTTTGTTTTGTGTCTGGATTTCATTATCTCAATAAGAATGTATTAAGAATATAGTATATTTAGTTTAACAGCTATCTGGTTACCATATCACAAGCTCAGTTTAGTTTGGAATTAGATTGGTTGTGCTCGTGTATGAAAAATGTCCCGGGATATTTATTTAATTAAAAGAAACTTTGTTGATGATGATGCAGTATATAGAATTTTAAGACTAACTTTTATAGATTTGCTTTTTGCACTATGCAACAGATTTCAAATAAAATGGCGTTTTCATTAATAGATAGAGTGATTTATGAGGTTGGTTCATACCTAGTAGAAAAGTATAGACTTAAGTTTTAGTATAAATTATAAAGTATTGTTTCTATTCACGAAAAAAATATTTATATCGCACTAGTGGCTCCCCGCGGTTTCACCCGCGTACCAGGGGATCTTAAATTTTCCCGGGATAGTATAAGTATCCTATGTCCGTCTCCTGGTTCTAAGCTCCACCAATTATCAGCCAAATCGGTTCAGCCGTTCTTGAGTTATAAGTAGTGTAACTAACACGACTTTTTTTTATTTAAACTAATATTATAAAGGAGTATCATATAATCTATAATCTTAGGAACTACTAGACCGATTTGAAAAATTCTTAAAGCATTAGATAGTCCATTTATCGAGGAAGGCTATAGGCTATATATCATTACGCTATGACCAATAGGAGCGCAGCACCAATGAAGAATGTTTCAAAATCGGGAGATTTCTTTTCCTGTTGAGAGCTTCCGCTGCGTACGCGGCGTAAAAGTTACGCTAAAATGATGTATGACAGAATTGTTCCCCTTTAAAAGTTCTAAAAAAAAGTCCGCGACAGCATATGTCTATCTATTAAGGTTGGCTCACTGTGACCATTTTTATACTAACCAAATTTGCTCGAAAATTAAGTATTGTTTGTGAAGGTGTTTTTATAAAGATGATATTAATCCTTATCCAAATAAATACGTTATTCATCACAAGTATTTAATTTAAAACAAAATTGCCCTTTGCATCATTCGATTTCAATGAATATCTTAGGAGATATCGCAAATTTAAAATAACATTGCAGCAAAATAATGTTCAAGTACTGTACTGCGCGCGCCTTTATGTGCATCAGCTAACTGATGCTAATCAGTTAGCTCTGCGAGACCATCCTTCTACGTATAGGAAGGGGGTTGAAAGATAGCGTTAGCCCAAAGTAACTATTCCACGCGGACGGAGTCGCGGGCAGAAGCTAGTATATTATATATAGATTATATTAAATAAGTTTGAGTACAAACGCATGTTTTAAATACCTATTTCATATGTGAAATATCTAATTATAATTTTCTTTTACAGGTAAGTAACACCTTAAACGCAACTTCATTGAAGGCTTGACACATTCCTCCATGATACTTTAAATGGAGTAGTTGCAGGTCAATGAAGGCAGGTGAGTGAGTCATGCATAATTAACTTCACTCAGACCTTTTGCATTTTCCTGAACGAGGAACCTGTTTGGTGTTGATCTACACTAATATGATAAAAAGGTTTAATTTGTATGTAGGAGGTAATCTCTAAAAACAATGATCCAATAAAAAATATTACTGGTACAAAGTTACATTATTCCTGAGTGCTGTAATAAGCTATTTTTTTTTCCCACATTCCTTCGGGAACGGAACTCCTCGGGTATAATAGCTAGCGCCTAGCTAGTCTGTACTGATATTATCAAGAGGTAAATTTTGTATGGTAGTTTGGGGTAAGCTCTGGATCTACAGAAACAATTTGAAATACTCTTTTAGGTACCAATAGAAAGCCACGTTATTTGCGAGTGTCATAGGCTTTTTTTATCCCTGTATTCCAACGGGAACTGGAACTACGCGGTTAAAACCGCACTGTAAGATAAAATGTATGAACATGTAGGTACCTAGGACATTATGCACAAGGCTACTTTGATTCAAAACTAGGTAAAGGGTGTACTTAGACATTTTAATATACTACACATTTTAGCAGTAGAGGTGAACGTACCAACTATCATGTAGGTGCAGGTTCATATCCCTGGTCCTTATCCTGATCTTCTAGCTTATTTTACGGATTCAGACCATAGGCATAGAAAGTTCCTCAATGCACAAGGCAAAGGTTGGACTATGTCCTACTGTTCTAGAAATATCACGAGGGCAAACTTAAGGGCAGATTTTAGTCAATAATTTCCTTCGTATCAATGACAATTCATAACTAATACTTCTATTCATAAGTTCATGTAAAACAAGTTAACTATGCGTATACGCATACTTGGTGTATGTGCGCGTGCGCAGTGGCGGACACGGGACAACCTTGCAGCAGATCCTTTCTAATACCCGTTCTCGGTTCATTCCGACTGGCTGTCTCACTTGCGCATTAATTAGCAGTTTACCTGTCACGTGGTTTTTGTCTATGGTTGCTGTTAGTTTTTGGGATGGAAAATTCTGCTTTTATATATCTACACTAAAGAGGAAAGATTTGTATTTTTGTATGTAACGAATAAACTGAAAAAGTACAGAACCGATTTTAATAATTCTTTTTTCATTACAAAGCTACATTATCACTGAGTAACATAGGCTATATTTTATATGTGTATTCCCACGGGAACGGGAACTACGCGGGTAAAACTGGTACTATTTTGTTTTTGATTAATGTTGTTCCAACTGGACCACATCTGCACAATCGTACGAAAGTTTGTGACTATGTAGCAGCGTTGCCAGACGTCCCGCTTTTGGCGGGACCGTCCCGATTTTTATACCAAATTGTAATGTCCCGCGCGGGACAGCCTCTGTCCCGCTTTTCGGGAAAAACTCGACCGTGTGTGCAGCGTACTGAGAAAGCGTGCAATGAATTTTTGTGACGTTTATAAGGGCACCAAATTGAGAGACACGACTAAAAAAAAAAAAAAAAACGACGTCAATATTTTTGTGACGTCTATAAGGGCACCAAATTGAGACACGACAAAAAAAAAAAAAAAACGACGTCAATATTTTTGTGACGTCTACAAGGGCACCAAATTGAGAGACACGACTAAAAAAAAAAAAAAAAAACGACAATATTTTACTATGTCCCGCTTTCGACAATAGAATCCCGCTTTTGTCACTCAAAAAGTTCCAAAATCCCGACTTGGCAAAACATAAATCTGGCAACGCTGCTATGTAGATATGAATGTCTGCATGCATGTTTAATGTTAACTTAACTGTTTGTTTTTGTCTGCATGCATGTTTAATGTTAACTTAACTTTCGTTTGTTACTCACTTAAACAATGTGTTAAGCCTCGCTGTTTCACCCGAGTTCATGGGGGACCTAAATTTTCCCAAGATGAAAAGTGTGTTATTCCAGAAAATATTCTAAGTCTGTGCTAAATTTCATCGCGATTCCTTCAGCCTTCTAAAAGAGGTACACCTGGCAAACTTCGTGGCACCACATTTTTAAAAATTGATTGATTTTAATTTATTTGGATATAAACCTTGCCATGCCTATAACGAAAACAAAATCTCCGTACATACATACAAACATTTCGCAGATTCATTTTTATATATACCTATAGAAGTAGGATCGTCTACGGGAGAGAAGTCGCGGTAAAGGCTAGTATTGTATATAGCTTAGGCTCGCATATAACAGGTTTTTAATCTTTACTAATATTATAAAGAGGAAAGATTTGTTTGTTTGTTTGTTTGTAATGAATAGGCTCCGAAACTACTGTACCGATTTCAAAAATTCTTTCACCTTTGGAAAGCTACATTATCCCCGAGTAACATAGGCTATATTTTATCCCTGTATTCCCACGGGAACGGGAACTACGCGGGTAAAACCGCGGGGAGGCAGCTAGTTAATTATAAATGCGAAAGTTTGTGACTATGTATGTTACTCACTTCGAAAATATATTAAAACAGTGGCTCCCCGCGGGTTTACCCGCGTCTCCGGGAAATCTTTCATTTTCCAAGGATAAAAAGTAGCCTTTATGTACCTAATTGTAGCTTATAAAATATCTATGTTAGGTACACACGTAATAATTTAAATTTAGTAAGTATACCTATATATTTTACATATAAGTTTTGTACATATTTATACCCGTTATTTAATATTACGTTATATTAAAATATTGTAAATAATCGGGTTTTATTTTATCTTCTTTCACAGTACGTTAGGCAAATATTGTACACACGTAATCCAAATCCATTAAGTAGTTTTTGCGTGAAAGACTAACAAACATCCATCCATCCATACAACCATTGCCACAAACTTTCGCATATATAATATTAGTAGGATTTTCTATACGAGAGAAGTCGCGGTGAAAGCTAGTATTATATTTAGCTTAGGCTCGGATATAACAGGTTTTTAATCAATAAAAGCTAGTTTTGACGATGACATTGATTTCGAAACAGTCATGTAACCGGCCAATATTAAATATTATTATTTTTTACACAAATCTAGGTCAATGTTAAGCGTTTTTGTTTATTGAATAATCTATTATTTTATTCAGAACATGATAAACTAGGTTTTTTAGTGTTTAAATGTAAATAAGGATGTTTTACTTAACTAGTGGAGGAAATTATATAGATTTTTTTCATTAAAACCTTTTTTTTCCTTTTTATGTAATGATACTCGTAACAATAACTCGTCAAAAACAAAACATGAACTTAAACTAAAAAACAAAGCGATTTAGTCTGACTATAAGTGCTTGTAAAGGTCTATGTGACTGTCAGTTCATTTCAAACATTTATATTGGGAAACCTCGCAAGAAATCACGTGCAATCATGCGGAAGACAGATAGACAACATATGGCTGAAACCATTTAATAGACCATCCTTACTTCTGGAGTAATATTATAAATGGTAAAGTAACTCTGTTTCGTTTTCACGCCAAAACCACCGAACCGATTTTTGATGACAGTTGGTATAAAAATAGACTACCTACATACATCTTGGGAAATGACGTAGGCTACATTTTATCCCGGGTAAGTTGAAAGTCACCCCAGAGATCGTGGCCAAAACCGCAGGGCATAAGCTAGTCTATACTAATATTATAAAGGAAAGATTTGTTTGTTTGTTTGTTTGTAATGAATAGGCTCCGAAACTACTGGACCGATTTCAAAAATTCTTTTACCTTTGGAAAGCTACATTATCCCCGAGTAACATAGGCTATATTTTATCCCTGTATTCCCACGGGAACGGGAACTACGCGGGTAAAACCGCGGGGAGGCAGCTAGTGTTAAATATGAGTAGGTACAATATAGAAAGAGTTACGAGAAATGTCATATTAAAATGAAAACGTAAAGTTGAAAAAGAAATCATGAGAAACGTAACATAAATCGTCTTAAAAACTCAACCATAAAACGGTAAACTAAAAACTCTTTAATCCTACTTTCTCAACAATTTTTATAAATTGTATGCGCTTACGCAGTCACGCAACTCTCATTTGAATACGAGTAAGTGAGCATATAATTCAGTGTTACCATTTTTTGTTATGTTACCAGCATATGACAATTTAATTGGTTTACATGTGAAAGTAACGAATAATAATGTCTCAAGGAAGTTTGTTATTATTACTTTGGTTAATGTCTTAGAACAATTACATTTTGTTTGATAATTAACTTTTTCGGAATAAAAAAGTCATTCCAATTTTCGTCTTCCTAACCTTGACTCGTACACTTTCGCATATATAAGTAATATTAGTAAGAAATATGTTAGAACCGTAGTGTCATGAGGGTGTTTTATAATAAAACTCACGTACGGATTTACACCACTGGCTTTCGGTGAAGGAAAACATCGTGAGGAAACCTGCATGCCCGAGATGTCACAATTAAAGGCATGTGAAGTCCGCCAATCCGCACGCGTGGTGGACTATGGAATAAACCCCCTCATTGTTAGGGGAGGCTCGAGCTCCTCGGTGAAGACGTATGAGCTCATGATGATATTAGATTCAGTTTAAACATTTGTCATTAATTTCAGACAATTCATATCAAAAGACAGACTAACTATAGACTACTATTATAACTTTTAATCGATCCTTAATTGTCATTCAGAAAAAAGCAGCTGCTATTTCGAGCTGTCAGCCAAGGTTGCGTGAAAGCGATCTATTGTATCGATGAGCGTAATTCAAATCGATCATTCGATTGTTCCAATCTACACTAATATTATTAAGAGGAAAGATTTGTATTTCTGTATGTAACGAATAAACTCAAAAAGTACTGGACCGATTTTAATAATTCTTTTTTCATTTGAAAGCTACATTATCACTGAGTAACATCTATACTAATATTATAAAGAGGAAAGATTTGTTTGTTTGTTTGTTTGTTTGTTTGTTTGTTTGTAATGAATAGGCTCCGAAACTACTGGACCGATTTCAAAAATTCTTTCACCTTTGGAAAGCTACATTATCCCCGAGTAACATAGGCTATATTTTATCCCTGTATTCCCACGGGAACGGGAACTACGCGGGTGAAACCGCGGGGCGGCAGCTAGTAAGCTATATTTTATATCTGTATTCCCATGGGAACGGGAACTAGGCGGGTAAAACCGCGCGGAGGCAGTTATCGATTTATAAAGTTTAAAGGTCGTGGTCGGGCACGCTAATTATTTTATTATAACGCTTTGATAATAAAAAACATATTGTTAATATCAGTCGTTTATCACAAGGTTTCTAAGTTATTGTAGTTTATTACGAATGAATACAGATTTTGGAGGTTTTGAAGAGGTTCATTGATTTACTCATTGACTGGGTCTGTTAGCTTGAAGGTTAATGGCCCTGACTTTCAAGCTGTTAGTCGTGGGTTCTATTGCCATTCAGAACAAACATTTATGTGCATTAACTTGTCTTGTCTGTTTGTTCTTTAGATTAAATGCAAAATTTCGATGATAACTTTGCACTGTAATAATTTATATAATTATACATTTTAAAGTAGCGTTCAAGTATCAGCTATTTGGTTTTCGTGGTGTAAGCTCTGCTTTACATGGAATAAGATTTTTGATTGATTTGATACTTTTTACCAAGCTACTAGAACATATCATCATTGTCAGCTTATATACGCCTACCCTAACTACCAAGGGATTAAGGCCATAGTTCATCACAAGGACCTAGTGAGGATTGCCACATTTCACACTTCTTTATATTTAGAGTCTAGCTGCCTCCCCGCGGTTTTACCCGCGTAGTTCCCGTTCCCGTGGGAATACAGGGATAAAATATAGCCTATGTTACTCAGGGATAATGTAGCTTTCCAAAGGTGAAAGAATTTTTGAAATCGGTCCAGTAGTTTCGGAGCCTATTCATTACAAACAAACAAACAAACAAACAAACAAACAAACAAATCTTTCCTCTTTATAATATTAGTATAGATGGAACATGGATTTTCGTGATTGTGACTTGGTTCTTTCACCGCTGAACGTCGTTAGCGGCTTAGCCACTTTATAGATTCAATCGACTATTTATTATTTACTTAACACCCGTGCAGATTAATAATTATGATTCCATAGAGGCAATATGGCGCCCTTGATACCCGAGTGTGAGAATATAACTCGATTGTGGCTCTCACAGATCGGTTACGATAATGTACGATAAAGATTAAGAAACAATACATGATGTGGCGTAAGTCGGGTAGTCTTTACTTTGTACGGGTTTTTATTAGCTTATATTCGCGGATTTCAGCAGGGATCATTGATTTTTCCCAGGGAAATGGTAGTGTATATGCTAAAACCAAAATCCAACACATTTTTTTTTTATTCAACAAGCACTTATGAATAGTCACTCTGATGCTAAGTTCGTAAAGTTGCTTTACTAAGAAGAGCAATATACACACTAATAACTCTTTTCAAAACAAACTTAGATAGTTATTTTAGGATAGCCTCTGTCATCACATACTTCATATTTGTAATATTAATAACATACAATTACTTAATAAGATGTTTTTAGAATAAATATAACATCTATGCAAGTTGTATAGAGAGTATATAATACTAGCTACCGTCGCGTGATTTTACCCGCGTAGTTCCCGTTCCTGTAGAAATACGGGAATAAAATAAGGTGTATGTTATTTTCTGATAGCTTAGCCTTAACTTTGTGAAGGAATTTTCCAGATCGGTCCAGTAGTTTCTGAGACTATTCAATACAAACAAAATAATCAATTTCCTCTTTTTAATATTAGTTCTTTTGGTTAGGATAGTAATTCAGAAAATCTAAACCAACATAAACTTAGAAAATGGCGTCACACAAACCACAATGAAAGAAAATATTATTAATGAATCGAATGATACATTGCGCAAGTGCGAGTTGGCAATCGATGTGTATCGATATCATGATGGATGCTGATATGTATCGATGTTAGCTTGTATAGTTTAAATCGATTGTTGCAAATCAACAATATCTTTTGATCTTCCAAGCCTTGATCTAAAAAGAGGTTATCTCGTGTAGGACAAATTCATAGAAAATTATCTATAACATTAGTTTTGAAATGGTAATTTAATGAGAGTTAAGTACATGTAACCAAAATTTCCGCGATAATTATGTACTACCCTATGTTTTATACATTAACATAATTTAATTCCTACGCTTTTGTGTATATCAATTGGAATCTTCCTCCCTACTTATAAACTAGCTTTTAACCCGGTTTCAGCTGCCATCATCGAGCATATAAATGAACCCTTTGTTACTGCCTAAGAATGTAGTTTTTCATTGGTAAAAGAAATTTAAATAACTTTTCATTTTATAACGCAATGTTAGTTAGGATGCGAATGTTTGTGAATATATCTATGTTTGTTACTATTACTGAGTAACAGTTGATTAGATTTAAATAAAACATGGAGCACCGAAAGTGTTCAAGATTAACCTCTCTACAAATATTACATTTATAGTTTTTTTAAATGTAAAAGTAACTTATATTTATTATATTATACGTATGCTAACAAAGCGAAAAGGAAAAAAGAAAAATACTAAATCAAAATTACAAATAACGACAAACTTTCTCACATCAACAATGTTTCGAGTAAAGAGATTATCCCTAACAAAGCTATTAAGTCGCTGTTATCAAAAACTGACCAGCTAGTCTAACGGTCAACAGTCAAGCACTTGTGCGGTGAAACCTCGGAGGCTCGGCTTTCTAACGTCACCGCGTACGCAACGCGACGTGCGCCCGCGCAGCTCATAACAACATGGCCGGAGAAAGTGATCTAGGGTTGAAAATGTGCTCTATTTTATAGGCTGTTTAAATTTACGGCTTTTGACTTTATAAAATTAATATTGTGGGCATGATGTATTAAATTATGTTAAGATAGTCAAAGCTCTGGTAAGTTTGGGATATTCAGTAGGTACTGTGTGTGTAAAATCATTAGCGCTACAAATATTACAAATGCGAAAGTAAGTCTGTCTGTGTGTTCCGTTTCCAATAATACCTTAGAAATTTGGTACAGAGCTAGACTAGATCTTGTCCTTAACATAGGCTACTTCTTATCCCGAGCAAGTTTAAGATCCCCAGGAATGCGGGTGAAACCGCGGGGCGGAAGTATATAGAACTGAAGCTGACTAATGTCTTAAATGTATTTTAAACTACTTCAAACTTCCAGTTAAACCCTTATTCCTATTTGCAATCACAACCACAGATTAAATAATAAACTGGCACACGACAAAGGTATTACAGCCACGAAATTACTGTCCAAGTGACTCATAGACGGTAAACGCTCACGATTATCAAGAATACCTTCTAAATTAAGGGTCGAACTGCAATTATATTGTACAATTGGTAACGTAGAAACGTTATTGTTGAACTTATTTGAATTTAGGATACAGTCAAATCCTAAGGATATCATAAATGGGAGTTTGGATGGATCTGGATGCTATATCTACAGAATTAGCATGTGTTAAAGGTTAGGCTCGGGAAAATTTACATGCTAGTAAGTACATAATTCTCTTAGAATATATATAGCCCCGACTTTCGATCATAATCATAATGATTTTTACACGTAAACTTTTATAAATAAATAAATATTCTGGGGCATTTTTCACACACGGCCAATCTGATTCCAAATTAAGCATCAAAGTGAGCTTGTGTTATGGTAACCAGATAGCTGATATACTACATATACTACTTTTTAAATACATACTTATATAGATATTTACATCCAGACACAGGACAAACAGACATATTTATGCATACAAATTTTTGTCCTGGGTGGGATTCGAACCCACGACCCGCGGCTTGAAAGTCAGGGTCACTAACCACAAAGCCAACTGGTCTGTCTGGTTTATCACGGAGTTCTGAAATAACATAATATATATTATGTTGCTGAAGAATGTACAAAACTCTAACTAGAGAATCGAGTACCATCTTAATCTAGAGTCTAGATATTGGGATCTATCACAAGATAAATGTTTTTACTTCTCCAACTCAACTCATACAACCTTTCGTCACAATATTCGAGACAAACGCAATTTCTACCGAGAAACGTCAAATTGTCATTTGATTGTAGCGATTTATTTGCCATTTGCAACTCTTCCCTATATTCAGTAAAGGGCATAAACTTTCGACACTTATAATGTCCTATGATTACTGATACTTGTCAATATCATGCATTTAATCTATCTCTACTAATATTATAAATGCGATAGTAACTCTGCCTGTCTGTTACGTTTTCACGCCTAAAAAAATGAACAGATTTTTATGAAATTTGGTATAGAGATGGACTAAAGCTTGGGAAAGGACATAGGGACGGGAACGCGGGAGTGCGGAGGGACAGAGTTAGAGTATGTTCTAGATAGGTGACTATTAACGAGAAAACGGGTAAAGTCGCGGGGCAGACTAGTACGTTTATATACCACAATTTATGCTAACCTTGACAAAATGTGTATTAGAGCGGACAAATCTGCTTTTTTATGTTTTGATGAAAGTAGTGTTGCCCAAATGCAAGAACAAGACGAGACTTAGCCAGTCTTGGTCTTGGTCTTGCGCCAATACACCTGGTCTTGGTCTTGGTCTTGGTCTTGCGCTCCCAGTCTTGGTCTTGGTCTTGTTCTTGCAGCAAGAGTCTTGCAAGTCTTGCAATTACCTATTAGTCTTTTACTATTTATTAAAGTTTACTTTAAATCTTAGAAAAACGTATTAGAATTGAAACATTGTGAGCTTGAATTAACATAGCCATAGTAAAGATCAAGCAGATTAATAAATAACTGAGGATTTGATAAGAAATTCGAAAAATCAACTGACCTATATGTCGTTTTCCATGGAAGTAACTGTTTCTTAATAAACATTTATGATTTACAAGCTTACATTTGCTAAAACATGTAAAATACAAATTAATTACAATAACTTGACTGTATTTTAAAGAACAATATATGTCTAGAAAGAGATTGAACTAAAGTAAGTACCTACGCTTTTTATATTACTTTATTAGTTTTGTAGAATTTTTTTACACGTTTCAAGTATATTTAAAAGTGGCTACAATATTTATCAAACGGATTTGAACACTTTTTTGCAATTTTTTCTTGTAAAAACTTAAGAAATATAATGACTAAATGTACAATAATAGTACCTAAGTAATTAGTTTAAAACCATATAATCAATATTATAATATATACTTACTAGAATAAATTATTATGACATCTATTACCTATTAACATTTTTTCCTATCATAATACTACTTGCGTGATCAGTATAATGTATTCATTTTCATTCTAAGCACTCTGAAACTTATTTATTCTTTGGAACACCTGTAGGTACTCTTAAAATTCGAAATTATTTTGCATGAGTATACCTACGCCCTGTGGCGGCAATCAAATAGTGTCAAATGTTGTGATTTCGGCGCGGCGGCAACGATTGTTGTATATGATTTCAAAAGAAGCCGCCGGCGCGTGTATCATAACCATGTACTTCCGAAAAGCGGCAAATTTCTTTGAGAAGTAAGTACAAAACCTTTGATGCCGCATTATCAAAGTGCCGATGGTTAAAACATAACTATGCATGCACTCAGTTTGATTTTAATGGATATTTTTTTATTCGCTATGTAGGTATGTTTATGGTATTAGTCGTAATGCGCATAGGTCCAGTTTTTCATATTCTTTGATACAGTTTTTTGCGTCTCATAGAATTCCTAAGCGTACCTATACACCGAACTGTTACACCTAACTACTCCGTGAAATAGCGCTAAGTCCTAGCTGCAAGACGCAAGAGTCTTGCAGGCTTAGTCTTGTTCTTGCTCAAGACTTGCACGGTCAGTCTTGGTCTTGGTCTTGCTAAAAATACGCGGTCTTGTTCTTGGTCTTGGTCTTGCAAAAACGCAAGAACAAGCCCAAGACTGCAAGACCAAGACTGAATTTGGGCAACACTAGATGAAAGAGTTAAGTTAAAATTTATTATGTAAAGTTGTAATACTTAGAAACTAGCTTCCGGGATTTTATTTACTTGCGTATTTATATGACGTGAATAATTTAATATTGTGTAAGAGAGACAAACGTAGTGTAGGACGCTCTCCAGGTCAGAGTGCGGTGGTCCGACGACCTGCGTATGGTTGCCGGGAGGGGCTGGATGAGGAGAGCGGAGGACCGGGATAAGTGGCGCGTATTAGGGGATGCCTACGTCCAGCAGTGGACAGAATAGGCTGAAGATGATGATGATGTTGAAGAGAGACAAAGATATCGATATTTGTTTATCTATCCTAATTTATACATCTAACTTTTGTTCCACGGTTTCCGTAGTTCTCGTTCCCGTAGAAATACGAGATTAAAATATTGCCTATATTACACAAATAATGGTGGTGAAACAGTAATAAATAAACTCACATTCATTTTTACGTTTATTAGTGAGGATGTATGTATGTGTGTTACTCATGCACGCAATAACAGCTAAAGGAATCTGGATGTTTTAAGGTACATAGTAAAATGTTCTGGAACACATAGGATGTTTTTTTTATCCCGGGAAAATTTACGTTACTCGAGAATGCGGGTGTAACCGCTAGTACATATTCTTTATCTATACAATACTAATATTACAAATTTACAAAGCTGATGACTTAGTTTGTTTCTTACTTTGAACTATTTCATATCAGAAATTACTGGTGTGAACGGAAATAAATATTACATGATGGATGGCCTATTTATCGAGGAATGCTATACGCTATATTACATTACGCTACAACCAACAGGAGCTAAGAATCAATGGAAAATATTGCAAAAACGGGGATTGTAACGCTGACGCAGTTTCGGGTCAGCTAGTTTTTAATAAGAGGTATTTTTAATACAAAAGTACTTAACAGTGTAAAAGTAGTCAATGGGGAATGTGGTAATATTTTTATCCAATTGCTCAACAGTACGCCGCATACCGATCATGCAACGCCCTGTATTTAAATATCTGTAACAGCCTGTACCTACGGCATTATTTAATTGCACAGTGTTTTTGCTTGGGGCCTAAAGTGATTACATGATACGCTAAATCTCCCTAAAGTACCTACCTACTATTCTACATCTACACAAATATTATTAAGAGGAAAAAGTTTTTTGTGTGTATGTTTGTTATGATTAAAGTTACTACTGTGCCGATTTCAAAAATTATTTCACCAATTCTAAAGCTACAATAACTCAGTCTGTCGGTCTCGCTTTCAAGCAAAAACTACAGAACCGATTTAAATGAAACTTGGTACATAGATAGAACCTGAGAAACATAGGGATCAACACTATCTTTATAAAATTATTAATAATATGGTTGATTCGCCATTTTTATTGAATCAAATATATTTTTGCTGCCCTAATCTCTCAACTCGTAGTACAAAAACCTTCCATATTCCGCTCTGTAAGTCGAACTATGCTCAAAATAGATTTTTAATCAGAACTTGTAAAGCACACAATAGCTGTTTTCAACAGGCGGATATATTTAATTTAAAGTTTAACCGTTTTAAATATCAAATTAGCAATATCTAAACTATCACTTGAACTTTGTATGTTTGAAACTTTTATGTATGTATTAGGATATAACAAGTTGTACATATCTGAATGTAGAAACATTATTGGCTTTTGTGTTATATATTGTGAATGTATCTATATGTATTATTGTCGCTGTTTGTTTCTCAATAAATAAATAAATAAATAGGCTACTTTTATCCCGGGAAAATTCTTCCATTTTCCCGGGTGCGCGGGTGAAATCGCGGGGAGACACTACTATTATATGTTTTAGTCAATGTATACCAAGCCTCGTCGAGATCCACTCTTTCAATCAGAGAGAGATTAATCAGGATAAAACTGTTACCTTTACAAATGTGCTGTCAAGATTAATTAAAACATACATACAAATGTTGGTCGTTAAACCAGTTCAAATGCCATGTTAGTGATAAGTGAACTTTCATTGAACATTAACCCATAGCCCGGGGCTGTCATCACCATAATGTCGTGACATTGGGTGATGAAACATTACTGGGGTTTGGACTGATTTGTATCAAGTGGGCGGTATGTATATGACTCTATCTACACTAATATTATAAAGACTAAAACGTACATACTATTTATTATATGTTAACTACGGAAGAGCGAAACCTCCTATGACAGGTATTTCATACTTAAAAGGAGGTTTCAAATAATTACTGTGCTGTGTATGTATTTTGTTAATGAATAAATGATTTGATTTGATTTGAAAGAGGAAAACTTTGTTTGTTTGGTTGTAATGAATAGGCTCAAAAACTATTGCACCATTTTTTAAAAAAATTCACCATTTATAAGCTAATGTAGCTTCATATCAGGGAGTAACATAGGCTATATTTTATCTCTGTTTTTCCGCGAGAACGGGAATTTCGCGAGTAAAACCGTGCGGAGGTAGCTAGTTATAAATAGGTATGTCAGTTGATTATTTTCGTCATCTACACTAATATTTAAGAGGAAATAAAAATTGTGTGTAAAAATATATATATATATATATATATATATATAAGTATGTTTGTAATGAATAAACTTAAAGCCGAATTCAAAAATTATTTCTTCATTGGAAAGCTACATTTTCAGAGGCTATATATATTTTATGCCTGTTTTTCCACGGGAACGGGAACAACGCGGGTGAAACCGCTTGAAACCACTAGTGTTACAATAAATTGGTACATTACAAGACTTTGTGTCTTTCGTCGACAATAGCTCGTTAGTTCAACCATGTCACAACACGCCAAATGAGCTGATTTATCAACTAAAATTGCCCGTTACTTTAGTTATATATGAAATTGATCTATAATGATGTCCATATGTCTGTGGCCATGACATTAACTATACCTATCATTATACATAATGTACGAGCTGTGATTTATCATTGTTCTAATGGAAGTCCAACTGTCTGGACTATAATTAAATTGTATGTAATTTTGATGCCCATGATTTTTGACATAAAGTGACCTTACTGACTGTCAAATGATCAGGGACTGTAGTAACGTTGTTTTAGAATTTCATAATATAAAACTTTACATAGTAGAACTTGTACTAAATATAGGTATAATCTAGGACCTTCCACCGCGCAGTTTCATATGCGTAGTTCCCGTTTACGTGGGAATACAGGGATAAAATATAGCCTTTGTCACTCCCTGATAATGTAGCTTCCCATTGGTGAATTAATTATTCAGATCGGTTTAGTAGTTTCGGACCCTATTCTTTACAAACAAACGAAAAATCAAATCATCCTTATTTTATTAGGGTAAGTGTATTTTTTTTTTATATATGAGACATACTGACAGACATCTTTATTAACTCAAATGTTTGCATTATGCGAGACCCGATTCAAAACTGACGTTGTCAGTTTGTGACTTTGTAAAGTGTTGATCTACTGAACCAATTTTCAAAATTATTTCACCAATGGAAAGCTACGTTATTCATAAATAACATAGACTATATTTCATCCCTGTATTCTTACGGAAACGGGAACTACGCGGGTAAAACCGCGCGACGGCAGCTAGTACTTTATATGAATAACAGGTAGGTACTGCCCAACATCGTGGCCAAGCATTTGCCAATACCTTAGCCAAACATTTGCCCATTCAGTCAATATACAAATCTCCTAGTTTCATACAACAAAAACCGCATGTAACTAGACAACAACGCCTCAACGATTTCTACCATTAATCTTATAGCAAGTGACTTTCAAAACACTTTAGATTTGACCAACTTGATGACCACCTGTTTGCAACTCGTTAGTAATATATCACTTGTTTAAGTATGTCTTTTTGTTTGAACTGTTTCTATCTTCTAAACTACATAAATAAAAAAAAAATTAACAAAATACAAAACTGACTTAATAATAAATAGCACTAAAAAGTACCGATTAATTTATCGATTCACAAAATTATATTTTGTGGATGCAAATGAATATATTGATGAAAATACGAAAATCATTATAATATATGAAGAGATTCCTCAATCTTAATAAATAAATATAAATTAAATTAAACACCTCAATTTTCCCCGGGATAAAAATTTGCCTAACTATGTCTGAATCTATGTTATAAACTATCTGTCTAGTTTTTGCTTGAAAGAAAGACATACATGATACATCCATACTCACATTTTTTGAATTTATTATATTTTTAGGATATTTTTTTTTAAAGTACAGTTAGCCACCTTACCTTGTACCCATCTATGTTTGTTACAATTACATATATACATGGATCTATTTAATATTTTAGAAGCGTATCACTTTCGCTACGTTGGGTAACGTCTAGCAATGTGGAATAGTTTTTAAACATCTACTATTGTGTGTGGTAATAGTACATTATGCGAAATTTCTCATTTTACTGCACTTATTCTAAGTAGATCTTTATTTTAACTCGTTTTTGAGCTTCGTTCCCGAATGCATATTAAAGCAATTTTATTATAAACTTAGCTACTTATGTAAAATAATTCGGTTTTTTGTGTTATGTTTTATATGTCTGCTTAAGATTTAATAAACATAAATTCAGCTAATTACCTACTTCTATTACTTAGTTTTAATACCTACTAAGACATTACCACCTCTATACTTAGAAAAATACTATTCCTTGGTACAAAAAGAAAAGTACAAGAAAAAAACACTAAATACAATACTAATTATATAGATTATTTATAAGTAGGTACTTTTAATTTTAAATGCCATTCTCACGACATTTTAAAAACAAATTATATTAGTAATAAAAATACTTAGTTACCTTTACGTAATAACTTCTACGTAAATAAATAAATCAATGTTAATTGCCAAAAACTAGATCACCCAATGCTATTACAAAATGAAGTATTTATTACATGAATTTATTACTTATTTCTTGCAAATGTCAATTTATTTAATTGATATCTATTTAACCCGAAAATTAATCAGGTTTCTTAATGTATATAATAAAATTGAAGGTTTATAGGTTAATAATAAATAAAACGTTAATGGCCCTATCAAATAATTACAAAATTAATATGTAATTTAGTAAACCTATTAATTTAAACAACTAATTAGTTATTAAGCTACTGAACTTGTCCTTAAAAAATAGCGGATATTGAGTAAGAAATAAATAAATTTTTTCGTGACAAATCTATACTAATATAAAAAGCTGAAAAGTTTGTTTGGATCGCTCTGATCTAAAAACTATAGGTCCGAATTGAAAAAAATATATATTGTTAGAAAGCCCATTTATCGAGGAAGGTAATAAGCTATATAACATCACGCTACAACCAATAGGAGCGGAACATCATTGACAAATGTTGCTGACTAAGTAGCGCGAGTCAGCTAGCACTAATATATTTCTACGACTACAGGTACTTTGTATCTTAAAATCAGATAGTTGACCGTACCTACAGATTTATGTCGAAACAATGTAGGCACACCATTCTTTAAACATTTTATAAGACACTTTCACAACATTTCCGGGTACAGTGAATTGTCTAAAAAGTGACGTCATTCCAACAATTGCTCTAACTTGCTTTCACTGTTTATTGACTTGTATTATGCGCATGAGTGGCTAGGGTGGCCATGTTGTTGGAAAAATTGGGACAAGTCCGGTTCGAAAGGCTCATTAGACAATGCCATTTGTGGACATTAGTAATTTTGCTGTTAATAAAGCGCTTTGTGCTGTGTAAAGTGTGTTTTCTGTTTTAGGTATGTGCTAATGATGTTGCGGTAAGAGAAACAGGTGTTTTAAAAATAGCTTTTATGTAATATTGAAATACTAAAGCTATATACTTATATATAATAATAAATATCATTTACATTAAATTATGTGGGATGATTGTACGTTCTTCATATTTAGGTACTATTCAAACGCCATTCATGATCACAGAAAGGTGACAAAAAAATTACATAAATTACCAACTTACCACAACTTCACAAACCTTTACCAATTTAAATTTTTGTAAAGATATCTAGATTTTTGATTATGACGTTAATAAACGACAGTATTGACTATCAAAAAAATAATGAGGTATGTTGGAATATTTAGTACAATTACCTATTGATTTTTCGATATAATTTAAGTCATATAATCTCTTTCCACATACATTAACTCTAAAAGTAATTAAACAAGGCGATAAATATTTATTAATGTGACACAACAGACATAAATGTCACAGTTGCTCAAATGTACATAGGATAGGTCCCGAGGCAGCTATCTATCACTACATAGTATAAAACAATCGCTATCCGCCGTCTGTCTGTCCCTATGTATGCTTAGATCTTTAAAACTACGCAACGGATTTTGATGCGATTTTTTTTAATGGATAGAGTAATTCTTAAGGAAGGATTTTTATGCAAAAATCATTACTCTATGATGAATAGGAGCGTAGCATCAATCAAAACTGTTGCAAAAACGGGCAAGTGACGCTAACGAAGTTGCCCGAGTCAACTAGTATATATAAAAGAAAGTCGTGTTAGTTACACTGTATATATATTAACGGTTAAACCGATTTGGCTGAAAATTGATGGAGAGGTACCTTAGAACACTTTACATTTTATCCCGGGAACATTTAAGGTCTCTCGGGAACGTGGGTGAAACCGCGGGAAGCCACAATTATGAAACTGTATCACTTTTCATTGCGTCATGGTCGCTCTAGCGGTTATGTCAGCGGCGCGTGCGCATGTGGGTCGGTATGCGGCCATGTTTTGTAATTAGCTCGGATTATTGCATTATCATGTACTCAGGGGTTAGTAGAGATACGATCGATGTAATTATAACATTAATATAATAATTAATTGCCCCCGTCACGGCCTCTGATTCTGAGGAAAGTTAAATTTTAGGCATTATTTTGAGATTTACATCATCTAGTAGCTACTCTATCTTGACGTCGTAAATTCGACTTATCTCTCAAGATAAATAATAAATTGTATATATAAACATACTTCGTTCCACCCAGCAGTTTTCGCGGGATAAAAGGGATGTCCTTTCCAAAGCAAGTTCATCTAAATCGTTTCGGTGGTTTAGGCTTCGAAGCTCAACAGACAAACAGAGTTACTTTCGCATTTATATTAAGAAGGGATTTTTTTGTTAGTTCTTTATCAGCTGGTTACTTTAAAAGCTCAAAAGTCTTAATCCTAAACGCATTAGCACGAGCCTCCCAGCCCCCGTAGTAGCATGGTTTAATTCACGGGGAAGGGAAGGGAAAATACTATTCCACTCTGTCAATTTTATCTACCCTCCGAGCATGGCGACATGGGTGGATAAACTAGTCACAGTGGATGAAACAAGGGAAACGCTTGTTTCGGAAATTATTGCCATTATAAGAAACTCTTCCACTAGTCTTGCTATAGGCGGGGGGTGAGTATCCATGACTATCAAAAAGTGATATAATTCTCTTCCCCCCTGTTGCCGCGCTTTGGCAGGTGGATAAAATAATTTTGTCCCTTGTCAGTGGAAATAACCGGTGCATAAAAGTTTTATCCCCAGTCTGTGCTAGGGGGGCAGTTTAGGGGAGGACTATAGTCCACCACGCAGGCCTACTGCGTTGTGCCGGTCCATTACGCGCATTATAATATAACTTAAGTAATTGGTTGCGTGTCAGGTGAATGTCCGAGCTGGTCATGACCTAACGACCTTGTTTAACCTTGCATAACGTGAGGTGAAAGGTCAACCAATTTGTCCAATTGAAGGGTCATCGGGTATTTGATTTATTACCTATAGGTCATTATTTTTTATCTTGTTTTGACTATGCAGTGTGAGAATTGATGTAACCTTGGAGAAATGTGACTGCTGGATCGGCTTTGTCTTTGTTAATGCTCCATGTGTCATGGATTATACTTGTTTTGGTAGAAGGTTTAGTGAATTAATTTGCAGTAATAGTTTTGTATATAATGTTAATGGAAATGTATGTAATCCCTTATACAGAAGTCTATATCTACTTTAACTTAGTTATTATCATTGCCTATATATAGTAGAACCTCGATAAGGTAAAGTCCAAGGGAAACACAAAATATTTTAAGTTATAGAGGTTTTAAGTTATCGAGGTTCTACCGTATAAGCAATTAGTGAAGTAATTTTGATTATCGTTTTTATCGAAATGATGTTATTTTAAGTTCCATAGTAGTTAGGTAAAAAAAAAAACAAAATATGAAACTGGCATCTTGGGCATATTTTAGACGTTTGTTTTTAATAAGACACAATTTATGGTAATAATAATAAATTTAATACATATGTCATAACAAACAGACATCATAATTAAATTCATTATAAATTATGATTATTATAAAACCGCAGAGTCTGGTCGTGAAGGCTCGTAATATTCTGGTAAATTACATGATTAGAACATTAAGAATGCCTAATTTATTGTCTAGACATCATTAGACTTGTCATAGTACTGAGTTATGCTATTGTTCAACAGGTTTTGCACATAAGTAATTTGTTTAGATACAACCTTGGATTTTAGCATGAGAATTTGAGTTGAACTGTATGCGTTTAGGTGTATGTGAAATGAATTTTCAGTTGTAAATTTACTTAATAGTATATAGAAATATATATGTACTAGTGGACCAGGCAGACTTCGTTCTGCCCACCAGCGCCACCTACCGGGTCCAAGTATATGTAAGCTATCCTATCTCTCAAGTTGGATCGAACTGCACATGGTGTGCGAATTTTATTATAATCGGTTAAGTGGTTTAGGAGTCCATTGACGACAAACATTGTGACACGAGATTTATATATGTATATTAAGATAGTCCATGGCTTTAAAAAAAAACTCCCATTGTCAAAAAACCCTTACGTTTAAGTACATTAAATTGTCAAATATATATGTATATACCTACAGTTTTAAATTGTCATTATTAAAAACAATGAAAGAGTAGAATCTCGATAATATTTCTATTTCCTTAAATATCACAAAATGGTAAAAAACAACGAACATAATCTAACTATATCCGTCTCTGTCTTACAGGTTCTATGTCTGGTGGTAGCGACGGGGATGGCGGCAGGCGCCCGCCCCCGGCCGAGGCTGCAGCAGCAGCAGATCGAAGATGCATACGACTATGAGCCGCAGGCGCAGGAACGAGGAGACCAGGTAACTTCACAAATCTATACTAACATTACAAATGCGAAAGTAACTCTTTCTTGCTTTCACACTAACTGAACCGATTTACCTAAATGAAATTTAATGAGCCTGAGAAAGGACATAGACATAGGAAGATTAGATAGTAGGGTTCACCATAAACGTCCCATCTTAATTATTTGGTCCTTTAATTCTTCCTAGTAGAGCCTACACGAATAAAGGGTATTTCTATTTATCGTTGCCCAATTAAGTATATATACCATTAAGTATGATAAAATATTTTAATAAGAATATTTGAAATGTTGTAATTGTTTCAAATCAAAAGTGTTCAAATGAAAAAGCCGTGGTGGCTCAGTTGGGAACGCACCGACTCACGATCATGAGGGTGCCGGTTCAAATCCCTGGCCCGTACCTCTGAGTTTATAAAAACTTACGTACGGATTCACACCACTGGCTTTCGGTGAAGGAAAACATCGTGAGGAAACCTGCATGCCCGAGATGTCACAATTAAAGGCATGCGAAGTCCGCCAATCCGCACTAGGCCCGCGTGGAGGACTATGGCCTAAACCCCCTCGATGTTAGGGGAGGCTTGAGCTCCTCGGTGGAGACGTATATGAGCTGTTGATGATGAATTGTTTCAAGGTTACAGTTGGAAACTTACGTAAAAGAATCTAAAGAGTCTATATACACAAACAAACAGCACACAACATAAAATCCATCCCTCAAAACTTCCACGAAAGCATGCTAAAAATCCCCTCCATCTTTCCAGGTGGTGCTAGTTCCAGCTGACGCGTACAACCAGTTGTACCGGGCCAACGACCGCCTGGACGCGGAGTACGAGCCTCGAGCCCTCCCCCGCGCCCCTCCCCGTCTGAAGCAGCAGCCCATACAGGAGGGTCCCAAACAACCCCCCGTTCAAACTATCAGGAACTACAATAAGGTATGGTAAAATGACGTTGTTCTGATGAAGAGGGCGTGTGGAACAGCCATAGGATCTGGGGCCTGATTGTAACTATTTATCACACATTAGATAATACAAATCAAGGCCTAGAAATAAGCGTCCCCTTTGAGACATTAATTTATAATTAAGGTTACCAATAATCTAACAAATGTAAATACATAAATAAATATGTGGGTTTCGGATACTGTTCTGCTAATATATGTATTAAATTATTGACAATGGAAACCTTTTATGTGACACCAGAAAATTTTAAGAATAAAAAGTTATTTACAAGCAAGCAGACGGTCGCAAATCGAGAGCGCCCTAAAATATGACACTGTTTAATCATCATGTAGCAAAGATCCACTATTTTTTGGCAGAAAAAAACAGGCAATGATAAATGAACTCACCACTAATGAGTCTAAAATAATTTCAGGTTAACGATGACGGCAGTTTCACGTTCGGCTACGAGGCAGCTGACGGTTCCTTCAAAGAGGAGACCAGAGGCACAGACTGCGTCGTCCGCGGCAAATATGGCTACGTAGACCCCGATGGCAACAAACGAGAGTTCACTTACGTTTCCGGCAACCCCTGTGACCCCAACAAACCTGATGATGAGGAACAAGAAGCCCCTGCACCAGACTCTGCTGAAAGAGATGACCCTGAACCCAACTACCCGTCCAGACCAGCAGTCAGGCCAACAACAGCGAGACCACCGACTACTTTCTTCCAGAATGACTTCAGAGACGCCGATGAGGATGAGGTAGAAGAAGAACCTCTTCAGCACATCAGACAGAGAGTAGTCCAGCGCCCAGTGGCGAGAAGACCCACTTACCAATCTCAGCAGATTGCCATCACTCCACGACCACTGCCGGTAACCACCCCTCGGGCTCTACCACCAGCGACTACTTTCAGGCCCCAGCTCCTCCAAGTGACAGCGAAACCTCAGCTACAATACAGCCCAGAGCCCAACTACTCTCCATCACCAGCTCCTGCTATCCACACGACACCAAGAACGTCCCCAGGACAGATTGACTTCGCGGCGGAATTCGCGAAATTCCACAGAGAGAACCAACAATCGACCACGGCAGCCAACCCCACGAAATCGACCGCCGGCGGACCAGCCCCCAGCGGAAACCCATTATACTCAACCGAGTTGGTATACGATCCTTCAAGCGGACAATACAACACTCAGCTATTCCAGACCCTCCCTCAAACTAAGGGAGAGTTGAATTTGAACCAGAGACTGCAGCCTTACGTCGCGCAACAACAGCCTCAGCAACAGAGGCCGTTCATTCCGTCTCCACAAATCCCATCGGTGCCTTCATCGCCTGCGAGCGCACCTCTATACAGACACCAACTCCAGCAGGTTAACCCACAAGAAGTATACCAGAGACAGCAAGCCGAGAGTCAATTCCAGAACTCCCAGCAGTTGTTTGCCCAACAGCAACAGCTCCAGCAGACCCAGCTGCAGAGAGACAGGGCAGCGGCCAGGGCTCAAGCCCAGAGGCTCTCCATAGGCCAGGGCCAGCCCCAAGCCCAGAAACTTGCAGCTCCTGCCCCTCAGTACTACTACGTCGCCAATCAAGGGGAATCAGCATCGACCGGCCAAATCGACGCCTTCTTGAGAGGGCACGGTATCCAGTTTTAGTTTCTAGATGTAGCATCTGAGTTAGATAATTCTACTATCGACCAGTCATTCAAAGTCCCCCAGTCTGAGAAGGCCATATACAGTACAAGTCTCAAAATTGGCTGGTCGTTTAGTATAGTCGAGTTAGTAAGTGTCTTCATGGAAATCTAGTTGGAAGGACAGTGGCGGCCGGCCGCACCGTGTACATATACGCTGTGTCTAATCAGTACCTTAATGTAATTCTAGTAAATAGTTGTTAAGTATAAAATAAAACGAATTGATAAACGAATAGATTTTTGTGCGCGATAGTCCACTGAGCGCGCGTTCTGTAAAATACTTACAAAATGTAATTTGTAATATTTTTTTTGTTTAAATAATAAATTATATTTTTTACAATAGTGTGTTTTTTTATGATATCACCACGAATTCTTAAATAAAGTGAATATATAATGTAAAAATATAAACGAAAAAAAATTCTTAGGACATTTTTCACATACGGATTTCAAACTAAGCAGAGCTTGTGCTATGGTAACCAAATAGCTGATTTACTACTTTTAAATACATACCTACTCGTATATAGATATTTACGTCCAGACACTGAACAAACAGACACAAATATTTGTCCTGGGTGACTTAAAAGTCAGGGTCACTAACTACAAATTCCTCGAGTATGTGGATAGCTCTTAGCCTATCATATCAGTAACTTGAAACAAAATCATTTACACTAATAAAGAGGAAAGATATGTATTTTTGTATGTAACGCGTTAGCTTAAAAACTACTGGACCTATCTCGAAAATTATTTCACTAATGGAAATTTAAAAAACCTACATTATTTGGGACCCGCATACCCGGGAGATCTTCCATTTTCCCGGGATAAAAAGTAGCCTATGTCCTTTCTCAGGCTCTAGACTATCTGTGTACCAAATTTAATTTAAATTGGTTCTGTAATTTTAGCGTGAAAGCGAGACAGACAGACAGAGTTACTTTCGCATTTATAATATTAACTAGCGACCCGCCCCAGCTTCGCACGGGTGCAATGCTTAAAACATCACATTAGAAACCTCCAAAATTGACAGCGTTTCTCTAACATTTTATGGTTGTATTGTATATAAAAACCTTCTTCTTGAATCACTCTAATCTATTAAAAAGAACCGCATCAAAATCCGTGGCGCAGTTTTAAAGATTAAAGAAGACTTAGGGACAGACAGGGGAAAGCGACTTTGTTTTATATTATGTAGTGATTAGGATTAATAGGTAGGTACATACTATTAGAAGGACCATCTGCCTGCATGACCTACTTTAGAACATGCTTTACTCTATAATTACTGAAAAATAATTCTAGTAATTCAAGTTTTGCATAATAACCTAAACTACTATTACCGTCATATACATAACTAAAATGGTCGAGTTTTTATTATTTGTGGTTACCAGTTTCTTATTGTGAGGTAACAAGTAGATTTATAAGTTCTACCACATTCATTAGTGTGTTTAAATGAGACAGGTGGTCAGTTTTATTTACTTTATCATGAATACGCCTTCATTCGCACGAGAGGATTTTTAACGTACGTAAAAAAAGCGTTCAAATACTACAAACGTATTATCACAGAACATATCATGTATATGTTCACGCGACAGCGTTTTTAAAACGCGACGCTTTTTTATCGAGTGGTGTTGCATTTTCATATTTGGAAACGTTGGAAATAGAGCATATTATAGGGTGAACAGGCTTAAGACAACCCTTAGAAAACGTATCCTTCTTTTCCTATCCTACACTTATTCCAATCCCGCGCATTCAAATTCCGCGCCATCTACTCGAACATTTAAAACCTCAAGCAATGTGAGTGTCGCCCTCCCACGGCGAATGGACAAGACTGATTGGATCCCGATCGATGGTATCGTCCATCTTAAAAACGAACAAACCGGCCGCAAAACTGTCTCGCGCGAGAAATACTCAAAAATATTGAAAATCAAAGAAAAAACATTATATAAGTGTTGTGGTGAAGTGCATCTCAACTTGTAAGTACCTTTTCCCGTTCATACAGTCCACTATCCTGTTTTTTGCCAAGTTCCAACGAGGTTATTGGGGTTAACCGGCTTTTTCAAAAACTAATTGTTTAAAGTCGTAACATAAATCTGGTCCATAACGAGCGCGAATATCTATGGAAAATCAGTAATTTGCTATTCTCAGGTTCAAATTCAATCGAAAACTCTAAGAAATTTGCAAATTAATGCAATTCATTGTAAAAGTATAACCCGACCAATTAGCGTTGGTTATACGTATAGTGCAGCTATTCAGATACACAAGTCATCCCAATTTAGTAGTATTATATTTTCTCTAGAACATTGTTCAATCTTACTGTTTCTACCTACTTATTTGGTTTAGAAAAATTATAAATTTGCTTAACTAAATGGTAATTCTGGACTAAACTGTATTATTATTAAGCATATATCGTGTATGAATTTTAAACCAAATATTCATAGGTACCTACTTATAAACTTACCCAACACAAATCTACCTAACTATATTAAATAAGGTAAAAATTATACCTATTTAATACTTATCGAAGTTATCGATCTCATTGTTATTTTGTTTTACAATCATTCAAGTTAAATATGGAGGCAAATAAACTTAAAATATTGCAATCAAAACGCGAATATGTATTTCGAGCTATGCAAATCCTTTTCGACTTATCAAATGAAATGGTTCAAGATCGTTCAAAGGTATCGGCGTTCAAGTCTAGATATACTCGAGTGCATTCAATTCGGGAAGAATTTGTTGCGATTTGTAACGAAATACAAACATTGGAGTTAACTATTAAACCTGACATACAAATTCACCAAAAATTATTGAGTTCATTCGACGAGCTATACTATGCGGTTATCGACGCGGCAAGTACCTTGTCGGCGGGCGAGAGGAGCGTCATCGTCGCCGAACCATCGGGGAGCGCGGCCGGAACAGCGCCGCCGTCGCCGGGGGCGCACTCGGACGTCAAGCCTACACTCAATGCGCGGTTACCGAAACTTGTGTTACCTAAATTCGATAGTAAAATTGAAAACTGGCAATCGTTTTATGATACGTTTCTTAATTTAATTCACGAGAATAATTCAATTACTCAAATAGAAAAATTCCATTACCTTGTTTCGTGTTTACACGGACCCGCTTTGTCTATTGCTAAGGGAGTCGAGATGACTGCGAGTAATTATGATATTGTTTTCAATGCTTTGGTAGAACGTTATCATAACAAACGTATCTTAACTTTAACTTATTTAGATAAATTCTTAAATTATCCACCAATAAAACTAGGTAATTTTCAAGAATTACAGGCGTTAACCAACGTGTTTTACGAATCGTATCATGCACTTCAAGCCTTAAATATTGATGATTTAG
This sequence comes from Thyatira batis, assembly GCA_905147785.2. Taxonomy (NCBI): domain Eukaryota; kingdom Metazoa; phylum Arthropoda; class Insecta; order Lepidoptera; family Drepanidae; genus Thyatira; species Thyatira batis. The sequence continues at coordinate 784,454 of LR990492.1, forward strand.
GTAACTTTATTTTATTTATCTTAGCTTCGCGTAGTTTAGATCCAGATACACGCAAACGGTTTGAATATCAAAATACTTCACAAATACCTACTTTTAGTGAACTACTAAAGTTTCTTCAAGATTACGTTAAGATCTTAGAAACTAGTCAACTATCTTCGAATACTGTCATTCCTACCCGTAATCCTGACGGAAGGAAACCATCGCCGGCAAATATTCGGCCGGTAAGCAGCGGCTCAAAACGCTCCAGTTATCTTACAAAATCTCAACCTACAATATCCAATTGTTCGTGTTGTAGTGAAGCGCACTCCATATATAGGTGTCCTACCTTTCAATCATTAGACTCATGTGCTAGAGTCGCGCTAATTGAAAACAAAAAAATGTGTACGAACTGTTTACGTACTAATCATGTCATTGACAAATGCTTCTCAAAAATTAGTTGTACGATTTGCGGATCGCGTCATCATACCTTACTGCATACCGATCAAGAGCCAGTGACCACTCGGGCGAGCACCAGTGCTCACGTCGGAAGTAGTCGCGGTATAGTGCTACTAGGTACATGTCAGCTGCGCGTGTACAACCCCGCGGCTGGCACACATCGCACCGTGCGCGCACTGGTCGACAGCGGTGCGCAGGATTGTTTTATTACAACAGCTTGCGCCAAGACACTCGGATTAAAGCTCCGCCGCTGTAATCTTACCGTCGCTGGTTTAGGACAAAACACCGTGTTTCAAGTTAAGGGTGTGACAGAATGCGTCTTAAAACCACTCGATGGTGAACATCCGCTATTTAATATTAAACCAATCGTATTAGACAATATCACATCTCAAATGCCTAGCATTCAAGTACCGTCAGTCGTTCGTAAACATTGCAAACATTTAATCTTAGCAGATCGAGACTACGATATTCCCGCGGATGTCGACTTACTGATCGGGGCCGAACTTATAAATGAAATATATGACGGTCAACGTATCAAGCTGGGGCCCGGCCTACCGGCCGCTCTGCATAGTATTTTTGGTTGGATACTTACCGGTCCAGTTCATGCAGAATCTTTATTACCTCCTAGTACTACGTCTGTTTTGTTATCTACAACATGCAGCCTCGACGAACAAGTTAGACAGTTCTGGGAAGTAGAGGAACCGCCACGAGCACCTATTACTGTTCCGGAAGATCAAATCTGCGAGCTTATGTTTACTCAATTAACATATCGAGAATCTAACGGCCGCTACGTCGTACCACTCCTCGTAAAGGATCGCGATTGCCCGTTAGGGGATTCGTACAATAGATCTTTGTCGCGTTTAACTTATCTTGAAAAGAAGTTTAATCGCCAAAATCAACTCAAAATCGAGTATATTAATTTCATGCGCGAGTACGAAAGCTTAGATCACATGTACCCTGTACCAAATGATAGTTCAAAATTAAATAATCGTTATTTTATTCCACACCATTGCGTCATCCGCCCTGAGAGCACAACGACAAAGCTGCGAGTAGTGTTTGACGCAAGTAGCAAGACCACAACCGGTATCTCTTTAAACGATAATGTGTTTACCGGACCAAAACTTCAAGTTGACATTGTAGACATAATAACAGGCTTTAGATTACATAAAATCGTATTCACCTGTGACATATCTAAAATGTACCGACGTATTTTAATTAGACCTGAGGACCGTAACTATCAGCACGTATTATGGAGAGAATCTCCTAGTGACCCAGTCAAAGAGTACGAACTCGCAACTGTCACCTATGGAGTTAGCAGCTCACCTTATCTAGCTATCCGCACTTTACATCAATTAGCTCATGATCATGGCTCTGAGTATCCACTCGCCGCTGAGGCTCTTCGTCATGAAACTTTTGTTGATGACGTCACTACTGGTGCGTGTTCCTTAAAAAATGCTATTGACTTGAAGGATCAACTTGTAAAGCTGTTAGGTTGTGCACAGCTTGAGCTTCGCAAATGGAGTAGTAATTCAAAATCATTTCTCGAAACCTTACCGGTTGAACATTGTCAAACCCCAAAACCCTTTTCTGAAGAAAACAATAAATCCACGCTAAAAATCTTAGGAGTCCAATATGATCCGAATGGTGATAACTTTACTTATTCTCATACCCCGATTAAAGATAGTGATGTCACCAAGCGTTCCATTTTATCCAATGTGGCTCGTATATTCGATCCTCTTGGGTGGCTTACACCGTTTATTCTTAAAGCAAAGCTGCTTCTTCAAGATATATGGCGTCTTCATCTTTCTTGGGATGATCCTGTCCCTAGAGATATATCTCACGAATGGAAAAATTTCATTTCCGATCTCCATAATTTGAATCTTATCGAAATACCCCGTCAAGTAGTACCGAGTTACTCCACTGAAGTTCAACTCATTGGATTCTGTGATGGCTCAACCAAAGCATATGGTTGCTGTCTCTATCTCCGTATTGTTGATCATGGTGAAGTTAAAATTCACCTTTTAATCGCTAAATCCAAGGTGGCACCATTAAAAGTCCTCACAGTAAATCGTTTAGAACTTTGTGGTGCCGTCCTACTTTCCAAAGTAGTTAATCGCATGTATGCAGTGCTTAGTAAGAAACTAAATATAAATCAAACAATTTTATTCACCGACAGCTCTACTGTGTTGTCGTGGTTGAACACTGAACCACACAAATTGAAAACCTTTGTAGCTCACCGCGTTATAAAAATTACCGATAGTCCCGTTTCAACTGTGTGGCGACATGTGTCCACTCACGACAACCCAGCCGATATCTGTAGTCGTGGCCTATCTTGTTTACAGTTAGCTACTTGTGAAGCTTGGTGGTCCGGTCCACAGTGGCTGACCACTGAACAATCTAGTTGGCCTGTATTACCCATGGAAGAGCAGGATAATGTTAAAGAGCTCAAGTCATCGTCACACTTGCGTTACGCAAATCTAGTAACACAAGAAGCTGACGTGCTTGACACACTTATGGAACGTTCCTCCTCTCTTTCACGCGTGGAAAGAGTAGCAGCATGGATATATCGTTTCATAAATAATTCAAAAATTAATCAATCTCAGCGACTTTTATCAACTTATCTCACAACTTTAGAACTTGATTACTCTTTAGACCGTTTAGTTAAACATGTACAACATCAACACTTTAACGATCTCATAATTCAACTTAAATCAAATAAACCTATTTCGAAACATTTATTAAGGCTATCTCCCTTTATTGATAATAGCGAAATATTGCGAGTAGGGGGACGACTTAAAAACACTGACTTACCTGAACGTGTCAAACATCCATATCTTTTACCAAAACTATCTCGGCTGAGTACCCTTATGGTTGACCATTATCATGCTGCTTATCTACATTGTGGACCTCGTCTTCTTCAATCATTAATTCAGCGTCGATTTTGGATACTCGGCATTCGAAATCTTATTAGATCTAGACTATCAAAATGCATCACCTGTTTTAAAATAAAACCAGTGTCTCTTCAACCTGTCATGGGTGACCTTCCATCTTCCCGACTTAAACCAGGTCAATGTTTTGAGACAGTAGGAATTGATTTCGGAGGTCCATTTATGATTAAGGAGAGTAGACGTCGGAACGCGAAAGCACATAAAGCATATCTTTGCCTAATAGTATGTCACGCAATTAAAGCCGTACATCTTGAATTAGTTACGGAATTGACCACGGAAGCCTTTATAGCGGCCTTAGACCGTTTTGTATCTCGAAGAGGTCTTTGTCAATTCATTGTTACTGACGGTGGTACCAACTTTGTTGGTGCAAAGCGATATTTGTCCGAGGTTTCCGATATGCTAAACAATGATCGCGATAATTTGTCAAATAAGCTTGCCGCTCGCGGTATAACATGGAAGATTAATCCGCCATCAGGTCCTCACTTCGGAGGTATTTTCGAAAGTGGGATAAAATCCACCAAATATCATCTAAAGCGTGTAATCGGATCCCAGCTTCTCACGTTTGAGGAGTTCTATACTATTCTGACCAAGGTCGAAGCAATGCTAAACTCTAGACCTTTAGTAGACCTCTCAAGTGATCCTGGTGAAGTTGACGCTCTTACCGCTGGCCACTTCCTTATAGGCCGACCGTTAGTATCACTACCTGAGCCGGTCTATACTGAACACGTATCTTTAAGAACTCGCTGGCAATTATTACAGAGATTATCTCAAAGTTTCTGGCGAATTTGGCAAAGAGATTATCTGCATACGTTGCAGCAACGGATGAAATGGTTTAAAGGCGATAACCGCCAACCAAAATTGAACGATCTTGTAACTATTTATGAACCTAACCTACCAGCCAACGAATGGCGCCTGGGTCGCATAGTTCAACTCCACCCAGGTAAAGACAATATTATACGCGTTGTGACGGTTAAAACTTCCAAGGGCTTACTTGTAAGACCTGCGGTTAAAATTTGCCCACTTCCCATAAATTAAATTCAAACACTCACGCATCTTATATTAATATAACATTATATATTTTAACGTATATATATATATATATCCCATATTTTACCCTTGATAACTTTAAAATAATAACTTAGAGTAGTAATCGAAATATTCTTACTTATTTTATATGTAGCCTCATGCGTATGACTTATGTGTATCTGCATAGTAGTTAGTAAATTCTTTGAATCTTGTTTATCATATGAAATACTTGGTTTATTTCAAGTAGGGGGATATGAACAGGCTTAAGACAACCCTTAGAAAACGTATCCTTCTTTTCCTATCCTACACTTATTCCAATCCCGCGCATTCAAATTCCGCGCCATCTACTCGAACATTTAAAACCTCAAGCAATGTGAGTGTCGCCCTCCCACGGCGAATGGACAAGACTGATTGGATCCCGATCGATGGTATCGTCCATCTTAAAAACGAACAAACCGGCCGCAAAACTGTCTCGCGCGAGAAATACTCAAAAATATTGAAAATCAAAGAAAAAACATTATATAAGTGTTGTGGTGAAGTGCATCTCAACTTGTAAGTACCTTTTCCCGTTCATACAGTCCACTATCCTGTTTTTTGCCAAGTTCCAACGAGGTTATTGGGGTTAACCGGCTTTTTCAAAAACTAATTGTTTAAAGTCGTAACATAGGGTACTAGGAAATGCATTTTGTGTTTGAACGCTTTTATAACGTCGGGTAAAAAAACTGTCGTGCGAATGAGGTCTAACAGACTTTAGCTAGGTAGTTAGGTGTCCATAAAATTAAAAGGCAGATTAGGAATGGAAACTACGCGAAGATGAAGGGGGTAGGGGGAGATGGGGTAGCCTCATACAGTTTTTATACTTTGTCGTATAGAATTTCTGTGGTATCAATATTTACATCAATTTATCAAAATCGAATAGTCTCCCTTTCCATTAAAAATACGTAATTTGTGTAAATGCGCATGTGTGGCGCTCTGTAGAGGTAAATATTAAATATGAAAAATGTATGAATGTACCCCACATGCGGGGCACTTTCATACAGTCTATGGGGTAGATTCATACACGTGACAAAAAAAGAAGCGTGAAACGTTTAATTATTATTTATCAAAATACAACTTTTTCGAAACAAAAACAATTACTCTCTTTGAGCATCTCTGACAGCCCGGTTGGCTTTGTGGTTAGTGATCCTGACTTTCAAGCCGCGGGTCGTGGGTTCGAATCCCACCCAGGACAAACATTTGTATGCATGAATATGTCTGTTAGTTCTGTGTCTGGATGTAAATATCTATAATATGTATGTATTTAAAAGTATTATATGTAGTATATCAGCTATCTGGTTACCATAACAAGCTCACTTTGAAGCTTACTTTGGAATCAGATTGGCCGTGTGTGAAAAATGTCACAGGATATTTATTTATAATATTAGTAAGAAGTAAGATGATAATATTACCAGCTCTATCTACCGACATATACACGAAACTACACAACAAAACTATATAATTTTCTCACACACTTTTGCGTAAGTCGTACACATGTGATGCATGTTTAAACATTTTACTATAGATGTCGTGAAAGTATAAATCTCTACTAATATTTATAATTGTAATAGTAACTCTGTCTGTGTTATAATAATAATAATAATAATAAACGTTTATTTCAGAAAAAATTCCATATTTGTTAGTAACAGTACAAACTTATACAACTAGTGTTAGTAACATACATACAATTATTAGTATTAGTAACAGTAAGAACTTATAATACTAGTGTTAGTAACATTATTATACAAGCGTGAGCCTCTCCGGTCCTGGAAATGTCTACTTGACTGCATGCAGTCGTATCCACCGCCCCAAGATCGGAGAGTCCCACCTGTCAGCGAACGTTTTGAGAATGGTGTTGGGGCTGCCGCGAACACGGCGTAACAGAGATGTACATCTCTTACGCATGATGGCCGAGAAACTATCCACATCGGCGTTAGCAAACATGCCGGATGCGCTACAAAAACGCTGCAGCCCCATCAACACCCTGAACGTATTATTGTATTGGATGCGCAGGCCACTATATGCCTTCTGCGTAAAGTTCACCCACAGGCTGCACGTGTAAAAGGATTGGCAGTATGCTTTGAAAAGCGTCACCTTAACCTGAGCCGTACAGCGTGCAAACCTGTGGGCCAACATCCCACATCGAACAGCCAGCGACCTGCGCTCCCGTTCAATATCAGTATTATCCTTTAAGTCGTCTGAGACCCAATGACCCAGATATTTAAAATTGGCAACTCTATTAAGAGGTCTGCCGCAAAGCATTACTGGTGGGATTGTACTATAACATTTGCTACCTGCTTTAAATACCATGAGTTCGCTCTTTGTTGCATTATATTTAAGCCCATGAGTCCCGGCGTAAGATTCACACACGTTAATCAGTTTTCTTAATGCCCTGATCGATGGGCTCAGCAGAACCATATCGTCAGCATAGCTTATATTATTAATGCATATACCATCAACATGACAGCCTATTCCGGTTTTGCTCAGCTCATCGATCAGACCATTCATGTACAGATTAAACAACGCTGGCGAGGACAACCCGCCCTGCCTCACCCCACATTCAAGCCTGTACTCAGCTGAAAAGGAATTTGCCCAACGAACACGGTTCTGTTGATTCGCATACCAAAATTTAAATAAATTAATAATTTCCTTGGGCAAATCCGTCTCATGCTGCAGCTTACCCCATAGCACATTATATGAGACAAGGTCAAATGCTTTTGACAAATCTAAATAGCACGCAAATATTGGTGTTTTTCTAGCAGTATAGTACTTTTTATGCTTTCATGTCAAAACTACAGAACTGATTTTAATAAAATTTGCTACACAAATAGTCTAGACTTAGATAAGGAAATAGGATACTTTCTGTCCTGGGAAAGTTAAATTTAAAGGAAACTAGTTTTATAATTAAAAAAAAAAAGTGTTGAAAAATGCTACTCTAGAACATAAAGCCAAATTCTATCGCATAGTATGGATGTTATTTTTATGGGAATAGTAAATAAATTACAATAGTATGACCTGTGAGATAAAGGCAAAAATACATACCTAACATTTTACGGTACCATACCCAAAGGGTGAACAACATGACCTAATGACAAAGCATCCCTTGACCGTCCGTCTGTCCATCCATCCCGGGATATATCTCATGATCCAATAGGTGGCCAATTGAAATGTTTGTTTCTAATTTTCGCATATATTCGTTCCGCGGTTTTACCCGCTCCCTTTCCCGTAGGAATAGGAGAATAAAATACAGCCTATGTTACTGCCTGATAATGTAGCTTTCTATTGGAGACACAATTTGAAAATCTTATCCCTAAAACCGTACATACACTCACATTTATCTAATTAGTAAGAATATAGAGTAGTATTATCATTGAACATAAGTCATTAAGTAAAAACTTTTTCTAAACTTACCATCTTGATTAAGTAGGTATTATGAACAATGGAACTGATACACACAATTATTGATGATGAAACAGCAAGAAATGTGTGTGAATTAAACTTTATTATGTCACTGATAGAGTATAGAGATTAGTAGGGCGTCAAGATACATTTCTTAGTAAGAATAACTCCTCTCCTTGTGATTAAAAACTAAGCAAAGCTTGTTTATACTATACTAGCTGCCTCCGCGCGGTTTTACCCGCGTAGTTCCCGTTCCCGTGGGAATACAGGGATATAATATAGCCTATGTTACTCGGGGATAATGTAGCTTTCCAAAGGTGAAAGAATTTTTGAAATCGGTCCAGTAGTTTCGGAGCCTATTCATTACAAACAAACAAACAAACAAACAAACAAATATTTCCTCTTTATAATATTAGTATAGATATAGAGTAGTATTATCATTGAACATAATTTAGTTAAAACTTTTTCTAAACTTACCATCTTGATTAAGTAGGTATTATGAACAATAGAACTGATACATATAATTATTGATGATGAAACAGCAAGAAATGTGTGTGAATTAAACATTATTATGTCACTGATAGAGTATAGAGATAAGTAGGGCGTCAAGATACATTTCTTAGTAAGAATAACTCCTCTCCTTGTGATTAAAAACTTAAGCAAAGCTTGTTTATATTTTACTAGCTGCCTCCGCGCGGTTTTACCCGCGTAGTTCCCGTTCCCGTGGGAATACAGGGATATAATATAGCCTATATTACTCGGGGATAATGTAGCTTTCCAAAGGTGAAAGAATTTTTGAAATCGGTCCAGTAGTTTCGGAGCCTATTCATTACAAACAAACAAATCTTTCCTCTTTATAATATTAGTATAGATACCAGAAATCCTACTAATATTATAAATGCAAAAGTTTTTGAGAATGTATGTAAGGACGTATGTTTGTTCGTTACTCTTTTATGCCAGAACAGCTGAAGGGATAATAATAAAAGCTGGCACAGAGTTAGAATATGTTTTGGAATCACACATAAGCTACCTTAAACTTTAAAATTCATATTTGAATATATAGATATGCACGTAAATGTTTGTCTTGGCAGGGAATCAAACCCTTGACCAGCGGGTCGATAACTATCACGCCAAACAGTTGAGGTTTGAATGGTATGATCCATGTTCTATTTTAATAAGCATCAATTTTAGAATATAAGCAATTTAACTGAAATCGCAAACGCTTTTTTAGCAATGCCTTAACTGCTAATCGTATTCAACTTTCCACATTGTGGACAAATAAGTACTAAAATATACATATTAAGGTTCTTCAAAACAAATTACATATATTAGTAAGTAAGTATGTTATAATTGATTAAATTGATTAAAATGTCATTAAAATTACATTTACGAATATTTTTCCAGAACAAAATTATTAACAAATATTACAAGACAAAGATAACAATGAAGCCTTTGTTTGTTCTGACAATGACAAGCTCCCAGATGGGATATTAGCGAGGAGTGGTGGCTTGCCTTCCCACGTTAATAATAATGTTCCAAACACCATAACTCACACCACAAAACAAATTATGGGAAGTAATAATCTAGACTTATACGGACACGTTATGAAATACCACAAAAACTAATCCTTCATGTTGGTACGGCAAAGGAGATGCTATGCTGTAAAAGTTAATTTCATCCAATCTAAAAACCGCTCCAACACTTAATTGTGACATTGACTGCCGTGGGAACAGACGAACAAACCAGACGCCCCTGAATTTATTAACCAACAATATTTCAAAAAATAACAATTGAGCAATTAAAACCGCTTCACAATAGTTATTTCAAATTGCTATTTATCTTTACACCCTAAAACGCCCTAAAAACATGTCAACACAAACACAAATTTTAGCAAAACGACTTGGACAATTAAACAATTGGGATCTTACGGCACAAGTAGATGTGTAGAAAAAAAGATTTTCCGTTTCAGATAATGAAATGACAACAATGGGTGGCGCTTGCGCAAGACATTCGCACGCCGAGGACGCGAGTGGGGCTATATTTTATATAGGGGACCGGCGTGCGCCCGCGCAGCCGTAGCGCCGACATGCCGCTGCGGCTGTTCTACCGAGATGATCCTCCTCATCTTGCTCGCGTGCCTCGCGACCGCCACAGCGAACAACGCAAACAACACATCAACTGAAGCACCAACTAATTCCACAGAATTATTAAAGGCCAGTGAAACCGGTGATCCATCAAAACGAGAAATAGTTAAACAAATAAGACGTGTCAATGACGATGGATCGTATACGATTGGTTACGAAGCCGATGATGGAACGTTCAAGATCGAGAGTAGAGATGTGCTCGGTAATGTGAAGGGGACGTTCGGATATGTGGACCAAGATGGAGAGATTAAACGTGTTACATATACCTCTTCGAGTGACAGTACACCTGTACCAGTGACAACACCAAGTACCACACCAAGCCCACCAACAATGATTGTAAGAGTTAATAAAACAGTTTCTTCGACGACCAGAAGACCTCTCCCAACAGTAGTGTATCCAACTAGAAGCAGCTATACTACCAGAGGAACAGTCATTCAAGCGATACCCAGAAGGCGGTTGTCAAGCTCTACACGATCACCAAATATTGCCGAAACGACCACAGATAAAACAAAATCTGTTGAGACAACGACGAATATTTTAAATTTATATAGACCCAAAATCGAAGATAGTGCCAAAACTAGAACGCAAATCTTGAAACCAATGCCCACGATACCAAAAGATGATCTGGTGACAAAACAGACGTCAACAAAGTTACCTCAAACTGTGAAACCTGTGTATGAACATATAACTGAGAAAGCAGCTGAATCGAATGCCAATAAAGCTAACACATTTAGACGGGAGCTATCTGGTACGAGTCCCAACCCTCGAATGATAAGCTTACAGCAATCAGTAGGAGATGATTCCACCGATGTGTACGGAAGCCATTTATCTCTAGGAACTGTTCGTCCATTGTTCACCACGACAACTCCTCGACCCAGACTGGTCCCTATACACTCCCTCGTGGCTGCAAGGCAGAGAATCCACCAGCAGTACCAAGACGCGCCACTCCAAGACCAGGAAACCACCATCGAAGCGAGTACAGGGCGTGTTTTCGATGAAGAAAATGTAGTGACCACCAACGCAGTGCCAGTGATTCATATACCAGCTCAAAGAGACCCTGACGACCGGATATACCAACAGCCTTTATACAGAAGACCAACGCCAGCCATCCATTTCCGTACCAGAGAGTATTTAAGAGACAACCCCGGTGCAGCTGTGCCAATTGGAAACCAGCGGCCCTTTCTCCAATATGAGCTCCAGAACAAAGTACTGGAGCCACAGTTTTTGAAGGAGACACAACCACCACAGCAGGTAAAAACTACTGAAGCTTCAACAGGACAGTATGATGTTAGGCCAGTGACGCGGATCATACCGGTACCGGTAGACGAAAGGGGTGTTCCTATCCAGGGTTACCAAGGAAGATTCGTAAATCCATACAGACCGACTCCGCAACCTTTCTACCAAAGATACGAGCCCCTAGATGAAGTAGGACCAATATCAGCACCAGTGAGTACAAGAGACTTGAAGCGCTTACTCCAAGTTCTGATTCTCAGACAGAACCGATTGCAAGCGATCATGGATCAGATGATGCCGGGCCCTCCGCTCCAACCTTTACCTCTCTATCGTCAAGACGATTACCGGTACCAAATGTCTCGTCAATACGACGACGATCGATACGACTATCGCTACGACCCGCAGTACAGGCAAGATCTATACTCCAACCAGATTGGTTATGATAATCAGCAGTACGAGAGCCAGAGATACATTCCTCGAAGGAGGTACAGCAGACCTTATGACACAGCAGGATCCTCGTCCAATCGTATTGAGGATACTCCAGAGTTTTTGCCACCAGACGTGAGGGAAGCTTTGCTGTTGAAGATGCTGATGTTAGCCATAAGCCCAGACTATATGCCCACCCCTGCGCCACCCACGGAGTTGACCACAGCTTCACCGACGAGGAAACAGGTGAGGAATGTCCAGATACTTGGTGAAGAGGGCTCGACGGAAAACAAACTTATGCCACGGCATTAAGGTACATTTTAAAATACGTTAGTTTAACTTATGTGAGTGATGATTAACGAATACTCATTCGATGTAAATATTTTTTTGGAAGATTTCGTGGTAAAATGATTTTTAATACAAATTTTGTTTGATTGAAAAATGACCTGTCGTTTAGCCCATACCACATTGCTTAGATTTTGTTAGGTAAATATTAAGTAGGTAAATAATTTAGGTACCTACATGAGCTAACCCAGCAAATGTTGTTTTGCCATATAACAAATAATAAAATCGAGATATTAAAACGGGGAGTGGATACGAGGGTGAAATTTACTTCACATCCAATTCTCATTACTACCGAATATACACACGAAGACACAGCATTTTGATATATAAGATTCGACTTTTTTAAAGTCCATTGCATAATTGTGTGACATTACAATCAACTTTTAGAATGCAAACATAAATACCTACCTAGGTACCTACTAGACTTAATTATACTTCAATTTGAACACTAGTTTATTAATTACTACCCAGCTTTGCTGCCGAATAACAATTTGCTTTGTGGTTCATATCATAGTCCTGACTTTCAAGGCTCCAATCATAGTCCTAACTTTCAAGTCTTCAATAATGGGTTCGAAACCCACTCACAAACATTTGTATGCATCACTATGTTTGTTCCGTGTTATATAGTTTCCGTTCCTGTGTGAATATAGGAATAAAATATAGCCTATGTTAATCCCTGATAACGTAGATTTCCAATGGTGAAAGAATTTTTGAAATCGGCATTATTGTTTTGAGTTTATTTAATAGACACACATAAAAATACAAATTTTTCCTCTTTATAATATTAGTGTAGATATGAGGATAAAACAAAATCATAGGATACCTACTTATTACCCCGGGAAATGTAAGTTTTCCCAGAAACATGCATATCGTAATACGACGGAAGCTAGACAATATGTACAATGTTACTTATTATACTAGCGTTAGTGATTAATCACTCTAAAATCTATTTACCAAAGCTTTTGTTCTATTATATTTTAATATCTCACGGTTGTTATGGGAACCCACATTTTATCTATAGAAATATTGTAAAGCGGAAAGATTTGTTTGTTTATTATGAATAGCCTTCGAAACTACTGGACCGATCTGAATAATTCTTTCACCAATAGAAAGCTACGTTATTTATGAGTATCATAGGCTATATTTTATTCCTGTGTTGTTACGGGAACGGGAACTGCGCAGGTGAAACCGCGGGGCAGAAACTAGTTGGATATAAATAAATAAATATTCTGGGACATTTTTCACACACGGCTAATCTGATTCCAAACTAAGCAGAGCTTGTGATATGGTAACCAGATAGCTACTACTTTAAAATACATACTTATATAGATATTTACATATAATCTTAGATCTATTACATTTACTCATCATCATCATCAGCTCATATACGTCTCCACCGAGGAGCTCGAGCCTCCCCTAACATCGAGGGGGTGTAGGCCATAGTCCACCACGCGGGCCCAATGCGGATTGGCGGACTTCACATGCCTTTAATTGTGACATTTCGGGCATGCAGGTTTCCTTACGATGTTTTCCTTCACCGAAAGCCAGTGGTGTGAATCCGTACATAAGTTTTTATAAACTCAGAGGTATGGGCCAGGGATTTGAACCTGCACCCTAATGATCGTGAGTCGGTGCGTTCCCAACTGAGCTACCACGGCTTTTTTATTACATTTACTACTAAGTACTTACTCCATATGTTTACCCTCAAATTTAATTTCTATATCAATATAATCAGAAACAAAATATGCAGATATTTTATGAATTCCATTCATACAAAACTGCGCAATGACAGTTTTCAATATAAAACACATCTCAGTCTATTAATATGACAAAAAAGAAATCACTTTTTTAATTTTATTATAACTTCGATTTGGTACAACTATTTTGCTTATTGCCATCTATTTATCTTTTTTTTATGTATGTAAATATATTTATAAAGGTTGTGTTTTCGAAATACATCTATCTAGCCAGTAGTTATATATTTTGCGTCGCACAATAGACGGCCTTCACGGCTGCGACTCTTGCGCATTAATAAAGAGGGTAATATGCGAAATTAGTAGCTAGAAAAATGCGTGGTTCAGTTAGGACACTTATGTGAAAATTGTCTACTAGAAAAATAATACATATGCAACTGTTTTTTCGATATATAACTCTAGTTTATCGTAAAAACTACGTCTTTATGAAAATTTATCAAAGCTGCTGAAACTTCCAACACTTCATTCAAAATCCAAAAATCTAAAAAAATCAGTAACAGCTCTGCGTATATATAACTTCTTACCTAAACAATTATCACATACTAGGTATATATCATACTTTAAATGAAAAAGTTTGCTACTAAATTATGCCAGAACTGCTGAAGGAATCCGTTGAGTCAAAATATATTCTAGAATACAATCATCATCATCAGCTCATATACGTCTCCACCGAGGAGCTCGAGCCTCCCCTAAAAATGAGGGGATTTCGGCCACAGTCCACCACGAGGGCCTCGTGATTGGCGTACTTACATGTCTTTTTTGTGACATCTCGGGCATGCGGGTTTCCAAACGATGTTTTTCCTTCGTCAGTGGAAGAAAAAGCTCAAAACGACGATAGGATGACATTTAGTCTAGTCACACACATCTTCAGTCAAACCTCACCCACCTTTACTTATAAAACCCTACTGAAACCATTTTAGAGAACATTCTAGAATTCAGTCTCCCAAGGTCACAAACACATACCATATTCGAGACATTACACAAGCCCCTGAGAAACGCATGTTCTGTAAGCCGTTCATTTCCCATGTTATTCTTTCTACCAATGGAGGTCCCACGGCCTCTATTACATACAGTAATATAACAAACAATAGGTATACATATGGTTTGATATGTTGTGTAATTGTCTAGGGAATGGGTATTGTCCTTGGTAGGTAGGATGTCTTTGGGATATATAATTAATTTATTATATATATATATGATAAATATTAATTTAAGACAGCCCGGTTGGCTTTGTGGTTAGTGACCCTGACTTTCAAGCCGCGGGTCGTGGGTTCGATTCCCACCCAGGACAAACATTTGTATGCATGAATATGTCTGTTTGTCCTGTGTCTGGATGTAAATATCTATATAAGTATGTATTTAAAAGTAGTATATGTAGTATATCAGCTATCTGGTTACCATAACACAAGCTCACTTTGATGCTTAATTTGGAATCAGATTGGCCGTGTGTGAAAAATGTCCCAGGATATTTATTTTTATTTTTTATTTTTTTATATTTAAACCATTTAAAACCATTTATTCTACACACAGAAAAGAGAGTACATATTAGAGAAGAGAAGCAATATGACCAACGTGGCCAGTTCAGTGTACGCTGCACATAAGGTACAGCACTGATTTTCAGCTGGCCCCCGTTACTATTGCGCATCAAAGATCACAGCAAACAAATACAAGCAACACAGATAAGACAAACAATAAAGGCTAATTTATATCTATATTTAATTATATCAGCGTTTCCCATTAGATCACGACCCACCGGGCCATCAAACTATGATGGAGAGCCCTCAGCGCTCACCGATTGTCCGCGTAAAGGTATAACAGCCATCAGAGGCTAACACCTTCTAGTCCCATTAAAAAAAACCGGGCCATTAAATAAAATAACGGGTCGCATTAACATGGTTTAAAAATAAGCAAAGTCAAGTAAGTCAGTTAGCGTTGTCGAAAACGGTAAAGCGTAAAGAATCTACACTCATTTTATAAAGAGGAACGATTTGTATTTTAGCATGGGATACTGCAAAGTTAGATTCAA
Organism: Thyatira batis; assembly: GCA_905147785.2. Taxonomy (NCBI): domain Eukaryota; kingdom Metazoa; phylum Arthropoda; class Insecta; order Lepidoptera; family Drepanidae; genus Thyatira; species Thyatira batis. The sequence continues at coordinate 800,226 of LR990492.1, forward strand.
TTTATATAACAAATAAAAGTTCTAAGTACTCACCGCACTAACGGCTTTTGAAAGATTTTACTGAAGGTGTAAAAAACTGAATATCCTCGGCACTTGACTAAATTTTACGGGTCTTATTTCTTAAATTTATGTTACCGGGTAAATTACAAACAAGTTAAGTACTACGTAGTTCAGCCCATAAAATATAGTCAATTATAAATATGTATCGTTGCTATTTAATACCTTTAGGCATTGTTTATATTCACGAAGAACCGGTATATAAAAAAAAATATGGACCTTTGCGGCATAATACGAGATTGAAATGTCAAAAATGACATTTGTTACTTTAGTTTTTTTTCGATTCGTTGGAATCAAAGTTATACAAGTTACATTTGAATAAAAACTTCTTACTCTAAGTCTGACTGTATTTTTAATACCTACATTTAAATGAGTTGAGAGTTTTACGCCAAGTATTGATTTTATTAATATTATAAATTACAGTATTTATTTAAACTTTACCTATTTGCATCAAGTGTCTCGTTTAATAAATTACAAGTTTATAATTAAGTATCTTCATACTTTTCTTAGTGGATACTAACAGCCTATTAAAATTCGTTTTGAAACAGGATCTAACAGTTAAGATGTACAAAAAAAATATATAACTCAAATTACTTTTTTAATTATAAAAAATATATATTCTACATATTTACAAAGAGATTTGAAATTTGACTTAAAATTAGTAGGATCCAAATGTGATGTCATGGAGGGGGGCGGCTCCACCTTGGGGTAGAGAATACTCCTTCAGCAGCTGATCTAGCATTGAGAAGGACTGAGTGTTCCTTTGTTGGGGGAACTGTTGGGGTGCGAAGCGATCCTGGGCCTGATTATTGAAGTCCTGGTACTCAATTTGGGGTTTTGGAGCGAACTGTGGGGCTGGTCTGAAGTCCTGTTTAGGCTTGTATTGTCTCTGAGCTGGTTCGGGACTGAAGAAGTTATTATCTACTGGGGCTGGTGCGGCGCCGGCGAAGAATGCAGGCTGGAATTAAAGACGTTTTTCAATGGTTGTTTATATATGAAGCAGGGAGGTTTTATGTAGGCAGTATTTATGGTGGAAATATATCTATAATTAAACCTTTCAAATGGTAATAAAAAGTATGCTTTTTTTCTAATTTAAATTAGGTAGATACAAGCAAAATATTATTATATACCAAAAAAAAAAATAAGTACCGAATTGAAATTAGGATTTACGATCAACAAGTAGTTATAATAACAATTTAACACCAACTAAAAAGTTTTTTAAATCATGAACATTACTTTTTTTTATGGACTAGAAGGCCTTAGTTAGCCTCATATGGCTTTTACATCCTTACGCGGACTGATAAATCTTAAACTTATTTTAAATGTTACCTACCTTGGGTGGTGCGGGCGCAGACTGCGGCTGTGGCCTGTACTGCGGCTGCGGCTGTGGGCGGGGTTGCGGCTGCGGTGGGCGGTACTGCTGCTGCGGCTCCGGTCGGTACTGCGGCTGCGGCTGCGGGCGGGGCTGCGGCGGCGGCTGCGGGCGGGGCTGCGGCTGCGGCGCGGGCCGGTACTGCGGTTGCGGGCGTTGGGGAGGTGCGGGATCTTCGTAGTCGTAGTCTATGGACTGCGAGCGACCACCTTGCTGTAATATCACACATGGAGAGATTTAGATTAAGTTATGTACTGAAAGAGCAGATAATACTTTTTGTCAGTTTAAAAGCTACTTTATAAAATGAAAAATTTGATTTTAAACAAACCATACTACATATTTACTATATTAAACGATTTAGCCTAATAACTTGAATAAAGGTATCATTAGGTATACCTACTGTACATTTGTAGTCCCTTGGAGGGACAACTATCCTCGAAATGGAGATCTAGGCCACTTTTTAAGCGAGTTCTAGCAATAGTACTTAAGACCTCATTTTCTCCAACACTTTCTGCTTTCCTTCGCCCTCATTACCATGATGAGATTTTGGTCACACACATAAAGATATAGCTGGATATTGCTGATGGACTAACCTTGCTGGGTCTGGTAGACTCATCGACGAGGGTAGGAGGCGCCACCGTGATGCCTTCACCGGCAGGCTGGAAACCGAACTTATTGGCTCCGTACTCAATTACTCTAAGCTGGAAGAAAAATAAGTATAGGTTTAGTTAGTTATCTTTTAAAACTAGGTGATTCAGCCTGCATTACATTACACTTAATGAAAATTATCTCTAAATAAAAAGTATAATATGATAATCCAAAATATCTCTCGGTGTGCCAATTTCATTATAATACTTTCAGATTTTTTTACAAACATTCATACATCAATCTATTCAACCGCATTAACTGTTGCATATTTAGATATACATTACTATACACTCGCGGTTCGACCTACATTCCCCGGGGGTACTTAATTTTTGCCCATATGTGTAAATCCAGAAAATATCATATTATTTACTTTCACCCTTGATAGTCCCACTGGAGTAAAAATGCTCCCATACCTCACTGTTAGTTCAAATACATATAAATCAACGTACGTACGTACTGTCATATCTATACTTGTTCTTGGCGATCTATTCAATGCAAGTGAAACGTCGATGTACAATATTTTTTTGTCGCAAATTACATTGATCCCAAGATACACGCGTTTTATTTTACTTCCGCATCTACAAGCGATTGTGAACCTTACTGGCCATAACACTCACTATTCTATAGTTGTATCTTTGCACTAGATCTTTTCAGCCATCTTCGTAGTAACAAACACCCAAGCGTTCATACAAAATATTAGTAGTTAATTCATAATTACCTTGCCAGTATCATCCTTGTAGCCATATTTCCCTTTCACATCTCCTGCAGGAGACTTAGTCTCAATTTTGAAGGAACCATCAGCGGCTTCGTAGCCATAAGTGTATGATCCGTCCTCATTGTGTCTGGAATTAAAAATAAAATTTAAATAAATAACTGCGTACGTAAATAGTCACTGAAAAGCTTCTATACTATTCTAACTTCTATATCTATTAATTATATATGTACTTACGTACGTAGGTAATCTCCGAGAAATATGTCTGGCAAAGCTCATAATTATTCGGGATTTTAAGAGAAGTGGAAGCTTGTTATTAGAAAACTTTCACACCTAAATTTTAGACTCATATAAATCAAAAAACATAATCTATTTCTTACAATAAAATAGAATAAAAAGCATCTTATCAATATCTATCTATAATAATATTATAAAGAGGAAAGATTTGTATTTTTGTATATAACGAATAAACTCAAAAAGTACTGGACCGATTTTAATCATTCTTTTTTCATTAGAAAGCTACATTATCACTGAGTAATATAGGCTATATGTTATCCCTGTATTCCCACGGGAACGGGAACTACGCGGGTAAAACCGCGCGGAGGCAGCTAGTCAAGTATAAAGTATCCTAACATCAAAATACTATTAGCCGTTGTTGCATTAAAGAGTAACAAACATCCGCATATACCTACCCATTATATTCTCACAGACTTTCCCATACATAAGTAGGAATTATAGAATAGTAAGGAGTTGTTTACCTATTGATCTGTTTAAGTATTGGCACTGGAGTGGTGTTTTTAGGCTCTGAGGCGATATACCGCGGCGCGCGCTCTTCAGCGTACTGCGCCAGCGCACACGTCACCAGGCCAAGCACCGCCTGAAATAATTAATGAGTGAATGAATTAATGAGTAAATGAATAAATGAATGAAGTGTAAAAAATAAAGTGTAACACAAAAACATCGTGATCTTAAATAGATAGTGCTTGCGTAAGCGGCCCGCCCCGGCTTTACACTGTGAGCAAAACCTCATTGTCATATTCCAACAAATTAACACAAAACAATTTATGTCAATCATGAAAATATTTATAATTTACAACAATCAACATAAGTACATACATTATTAAATTTAATTATATACACCTAAGACTAAATAATAAAAAGAAGAGAAAAAATAAACATAAAAGGATCATATATAGAAAATATGTCCCAAATCGCTACCCTGCGGAAGCGTGCCAATGAATTGCCATAGCAATTCTTCGCGCAAAGTTTGCCCTCAAAATATTAATTAATGATATCATATCAACTTAAATGGGAAATTATAAAAATGAAATGATGAATGTTTTTTATTCAAATAGGCCCTCATAAGCACATAGGAACAGTCACACTAACGCTCGGTTCGGTCGGATGATTGGTCTTGCTGAGCGCGCTAAAACTTAGCAATTATGTACTCTTTTCAAAACAAATTTAGATTTCAAGTAATTGGTCTCACTTACAATATCTGTGTGTTGAGGAATGCAGAATGTAAATGAATATTATTTAAGCACCGAGAATTGTTTCGTTACAAATAAAATATGTGGTTCAACTACCGAATAAAATAAAACTAAAGCAGCCGTGAAATATTTCGCGGCCATGACACCGCCCAACGTTGCGTTTTTATACATTTTTTTGTTTTGCACAAACATTCCAAGTTATGAGATGTAGCGTATTATGAATGTAAAAGATAAAGTTGAAAGAAGTAAAAATAATATAGATAAATGATAGAAGTTTAATAAATGGAATTTTTTACTGACTTTAAATTAGGAAGTTCTTTGTTCCGATATATATTTATGTATGAAGTACACTAAATTACGTACCTAAATATATGGTTAAAAGCTTTTACTGCATTTTTGTGAGCTTTTTATGTTGCTAAAATTTTTATCTATTTTAAATAATAGCTATCTGCTTTCCGTAGTAAAATAGGCAATTAGGTCTCCTGTATGAAACGACATAGATTATTTATAAAATAATGTAGTATGTAACTAAACTTCTAAGCTAGCTTCTAACTTATACCAACTTATGTTGTAAGTTCACGCATAGATGCATTTACGTGTCAAATTGTACTATTTCCACATGCCTACCTACATTATATTCTCGTTATTCATTGTGAGTTATTGGTTTTGATTGTTATTGGCCAACAAATTTTATTAGAACAAAATTTATTACACGAAACTATAAAATAATTTTACTTATTCATATTAATATGTCTATACTAATATTATAAAGAGGAAAGATTTGTTTGTTTGTTTGTAATGAATAGGCTCTGAAACTACTGGACCGATTTCAAAAATTCTTTCACCTTTGGAAAGTTACATTATCCCCGAGTAACATAGGCTCTATTTTATCCCTGTATTCCCACGGGAACGGGAACTACGCGGGTAAAACCGCGCGGAGGCAGCTAGTATGTATTATAAAAGGAAAGATTTGTTTGTTTGTAACGAATAGGCTCCGAAACTACCGGAACGATTTGCACAATTCTTTCACCAATAGAAAGCTCCGTTATTCATGAGTAACATGGGCTATATTTCATCCCCGTATTCCTACGAGAACGGGAACTACGTGGATAAAACCGCGCGAGGGCGGCTAGTTTAGTATATATTTACTAACTACCGCCAAACAGTATCACCCGCATAGTTCCCGTTCCTATTGGAATACTGGGATAAAATATTTTTCCTTCACTCAGACTATCGGATTCAAACCTGTACCTACCCTATGTCACCGGTGTACAGCAACAATCAAGAAATTATGCAATAAATAAATATCCGTTATTCTCACACGGTTATTTAATACAAAACTATGGAAACTAGAGCATGATAATTATGTTTTAATACTAGTACCTACTTTATTCGGATAATATTAGCGATCGCCCCCGGCTTCGCACATGCAATGCAAATTAAGAAAAAAAACGGCCAAGTGCGAGTCGGACTCGCGCACCGAGGGTTCCGTAAAAAAAATATATTATGTGATGTAACTAAAAATTTATGGTAATTTTTCCTTTATCTATGCTATAAGACGTTGCTTCGTACCAAATTTCAAGATTCTGAGTTCACGGGAAGCACCCTGTAGGTTTTGATTCCCTTGCAAGTGTCGAAAATTTGCGGCATAAACGGCTGTATCTTTTGATTGCGTTGGCTTAGAAGTTTGATTTTTTCACAGCTTCAAGGGACAGTAGACCTGAGTAATTGATATAAATTTCAGCTTCATACCTCCACGCGTTCCTGAGAAAAAGGGTCTTGACAGACGGACGGACGGACGGACAGACGGACAACAAAGTGATCCTATAAGGGTTCCGTTTTTTCCTTTTGAGGTACGGAACCCTAAAAAATGACAAACCATCTTAGTATATCGCTCTTTATACTTATCAGTTGAAATCCTATCAAATTCAATTGCGTGGTTTTAAATAGAAATAGACAGAGGCAAAGAGCAACTTTATTTTCCCAACTTATGCTCTCTGTCAGAAAAAAAAACAACTTATAATCTCCCAAACTTAAAAGTTCACATTGAACCATAAAATACTGTTCCCTATATAAAATACTAGCGGACCCGGCAGACTTTGTTCTGCCCAAAATTGTAAATAAAAACCTTCCCCATGAAATACTCCGTAATTTGGTGAAAATGGTTTCACCGATGCGATTGAAAATGATCTGTTCAAAAGTTTTTGTGTTCATCGCGTTCAGACAGACAGAGGCGGCGGGGACTTTGTTTTATATATATAGATGACAGATCAAAATTTATATAAATCCCGCGTGGAGGTGGACAACTATTATAATAAGCGACACAAAGGGACTGACAGTTGGAAAGTGTCCGCATTTAGAGGCCACGGTCCGGTCCGAGCCGCGAGCCGTTCACTGGCTGCGTGTGCGCACTACCGGTACTGATAAGGGTTGCCAGATCGATAAAATTAATTTATATACCTACTATTTTTATATGGCGACATCTGATTCCAAAGTAAGAGCTTGTTATACGAATTATATGAATACAAGAGTACGTTTTTTTTAAAGTAAGAGCTTGTAAGACTATTATATGAACACGAGATTAATTTTTGTAAAGGAAAACATTTTCGCTGTTTATGATAGAAATAAGTTCTGGTTTAAAACCAGGTGGATCATATTTGAATCAGACTGAAACTAAAACAAACTAAAATCAAAGCAGGGTATTATAGTTTAAAATTGAGATTAAAAAAAACTATAGGAAACCCTAAAGGAATGTGATTTCTTAACAATTGACAAAGAAGGCTTCTAAATTAAATTATTATGTATCAAAATGATCACATAATACTCATATAACGCTATAATGAGCTATTCATATTTCTTAATTGACCTAGAAAAGTTATTAATTTTGAACATTCTTCAAATGTTTGAGAATATAAGTAACTAGCTGCCTCCGCGCGGTTTTACCCGCGTAGTTCCCGTTTCCGTGGGAATACAGGGATAAAATATAGCCTATGTTACTCAGTGATAATGTAGCTTTCTAATGAAAAAAGAATTATAAAAATCGGTCCAGTACTTTTTGAGTTTATTCGTTACATACAAAAATACAAATATTTCCTCTTTATAATATTAGTGTAGATATGGTTATTTTAATATTAAACCTGGCAACCCTAGATATATTAAGGATCAATTTACATGATTATCGTTGGGCGGTAACCTGATAAGAGGCGAATATAAAGTTATGAACTGCATTGCGATTTGCAACCTTATTCAGTTCTAATAAAGTATACGTATAATATATTTGTTAAAGCTTCAAAACCGGGAATCGAATGACTAATAAATGATTAATACTGCATTAAGAGCAATGAAAATGAAAACTAGATATTGTGAAATACTAGATTTTACCACCGAATTGATTCTAAAAACAATATTAAATTTAATTAATTTGATACATGCGAGAAATTAAACTGCTAATCATATAAGGAAACCTCTTACGAAAGTCTTTTTACATATCGGTATATAATATACCTAATAAAAAGTTAAATATCACTTATTAATAAGTAAAGATAAAGTAAACGAATCGCAGGTTAAAGTAAGCATTCGCCCAGAGTAACTATTCCACGCGGACGAAGTCGCAGGCAGAAGCTAGTATATCATGAAAGGCAAAAGTTTTAGGTCACTTATAGTTATTACTTGAATATATTTATGTAATGTTGTATGTCAATGTCACAGAAAAGATTAATTAATTTATAAAAAAAAATTGCTAATTATTTGGTTTGGTAAATATACATCCTCTTTAAAAAGCTGCCTACAGTTAGTTAAGTATTAAATCCTAAAAACTTGAGTTAGAATATTCAGTAGGTCTGAGAATCGACTATCTATTTTTGATACCCCTGTGATCACGGGAACGGGAACTACGCGAGACCACGGGGCGGCAGCTAGTGTTATATAGAATACTAGCTGCCTCCGCGCAGTTTTACCCGCGTAGTTCCCGTTACCGTGGGAATACAGGGATTAAATATAGCCTATGTTACTCAGTGATAATGTAGTTTTCTAATGAAAAAAGAATTATGAAAATCGGTCCAGTACTTTTTGAGTTTATTCGTTACATACAAAAATACAAATCTTTCCACTTTATAATATAAGTGTAGAAGTAACTTCCATAAAAGGTAATAGACAAGACATTGTTTTTAAATGATTACTTATAAAAAAAAAACAGAGCGGAAAACTAGGTTGTAGTAAATCTAGTTTAACTTGCGCAAGGAACTTCGGCTCACTTTACGATTGAAATACCATAGAGTTAAGCCTTCGGTTGTACTTATTATTTGGCTGTAAGAAATTACCTTTAAGTCTATATTTTTATAAAAAAAAAAACAAATTAACGTTTAAAAAAACCACCACAGATTACACAATCTATCTCTATATATATAAAAGAAAGTCGTGTTAGTTACACTACTTAAACTCGAGAAGGGCTGAACCGATTTGGCTGATAATTCGTGGAGAGGTAGCTTAGAACCAGGAGACGGAGATATGATACTTATTATCTCGGGAAAATTAAAGATCCCCGGGAACGCGAGTGAAACCGCGGGGAGCCACTAGTGTCAATAAATTTCACATAAACTCTATATAAAGTTAAAGCGAACTTCGTAACACAGAACTATTGCATGTTTGGTGTTAATAACACTTTGTAGGTCCAATTATGAGTTAACAAAGAAACCGGAGCACTATGACGTCACCTTATCACTTATCTTGCGTTCATATTGAAATTAATTTTCACTTTTGACAATACAATCATTTGACACGAAACACTGTTAATAAAAAACAATTAAAAATAAAACACAGTCCACAAAAAATTACCTACAAAAAAAATAGGCAACAAAAAGGCACATGCATTGAAATTTTGAAAAAAAAAAAAACCATTTAAAAGTAAAAAAATTAAATGCGTTCGGAAATCGACAAATCCCAAACACTAGAAAAAGGAAAGGGATTAAATTAATTTAATTTTAATGAAATTTTAGAACGTAATTTTACACGTACCAATCGCACTAGCGGCGTCATGTTGTCAAGTCGGAGGCGCGACGCGGGCGCCAGTTGCTTTTATAGTGTTCACGGGGCGGACCTTTCACTAAAATATATATATTTTAATCAGAAGGGTGCTGTAACTAAAATAAAGGGGGTAAGTCGAGCTATAATTAATTATATTGTTATCAAAAACGTATTCAAATTACATCTGTTTTTGCGTCAAGGTTGTGAAGACGCGCACCTGAGTTTTCGAATTTATGTTTTCAGACGAATTTTCTCTTAAATTAGTTTTTAACAAGTGAGCTTTATATAAACTTCACATAGATTATTATGTAATACAAAAAAATACACAAATACATTTATGCCTAAACACATCGCACAATTAAAGGCATCTGAAGTCCGCCAATCCGCACTAGGCCCGCGTGGTGAACTATGGCCTGCACCCCCTCGATGTTAGGGGAGGCTCGAGCTCCTCCGTGGAGACGTATATGAGCTAATGATGACACAAGTCTGCGTATAAAAATTCAACCAGTTATGTCGGAAGACTTTGAATAAGATATCTCAGATAACTTTTTACTTTTGCACCCTTACCTACGTAGAAAACTCAAAGCAATGCTATTCTAAAATTAAAACTCTAATAATTTCTTAGACGACTAGAATAGAGAACCGGTAGCTTTGTCTGTCTTAATAAATTATTTTCATCGAATATATAAAATGCTCGTGTCGCGGTGTTTGTGATTAAACTCCTCCGATACGGCTTGACCGATTTTTATGCGCATATTCAGTAGGTCTGAAAATCGGCTACTATCTATTTTTCATACCCCTGCGATCACGGGAACGGGAACTACGCGGGTGAAACCGCGGGGCGGCAGCTAGTAATATTATAAGTCTTTCACTCAAATTATCCCAGGAAAGCTTTTTTCACTACATAAATTTAAGCAGGTAGTGAAGAAAGCTTTATATCAAAAGGGCTTCTATAGTGTATCGGATTACTTGTTAGAAAAAGACCTTTGGCAGTAAAATGCACGGTTATTGTATTAGATCTAAGTTGGTTTTAAAAATAATAATTGCCGGCTTTTCTCAGTAAAAGCAACATTTAGAACCGAGCATTAAGTGTGAATGAAAATGAAAAATGTTTTTTATTCAATTAGGCCTTCACAGACACTTAAGAATAGTCAGACTCTCACGCTCGGTTCGGAAGGTTGGTTTTGCTGAGAAGAGCCGGCAATAAACTCAGCAACTACTCTTTTCAAAACAAACTTAGATTTATTTACATTTCAAGGAATTAGTAGTTGGATATAAATATATTGATTTTAAATACAATGTTCTCAAATATATTCTGGAATAACACAGTTTTCTTTTCAGGGAAAATTGAAGATAGCCAGGATGAAAGGGAAAACAGCAGCTTGGGTATGTACAAAGATTATTATGAACATATAACATTTTTATACCACTTATTAGTATAGATTGCCCCGCGCAACTTCGTTAGCGAGACTTGCCCGTTTTCGCAACATTTATGATTGACGCTCCGCTCCTATTCGTCGTAGCGTGATGATACATAGCCTATAGGCTTCCTCGATAAATGGGCTATGTAACACTGAAATATTTTTTCAAATCGGACCAGTAGTTCATGAGATTAGCGCGTTCAAACAAACAAACTGTTTAGTTTATTAGTATAGATTTAGTATGAAAATAAATGCGTCTCATTTCTAATAGTACATGACTTCCGTCCTTTTACTGATGAATTTCCTAGTCTGTCTGTAGTGCACGTATGGTCTAGATGTAAGTAGGCATTGGTTTGTGAATACAAAAGGATAGTGTTGTGGTACACGCTGCGGATATACGATGCGGATATTGATTTTTTTTTGGGATTAAAAAATTCTTGCTAAAAAAATGCTCTTTCTGATAGCTACCTTTTGCCAAGAGACTGCAACGGAAAACTACAAAAAAAGTATTTTTAAATTTTTACGACATTTTTAAGCTGAAAGGAATTATACTTTTTTTAGAAGGATTTTGTCTAGAAATAGAAATATTTATTTGTATAAATTTGGGTAGGATAGGTGTAATTTATACAATGGTAATTTATACATTACATGTTATATACAGTTCATTCCAAATTCTGCCTTTCCAAGCATATACAATGTCATATACAAAATCTATACTCTATAGTACATTTTTGGAATAGATACCAAATAGGGATAGCCTTTTAAAACATAAGTTTCTACAATCTCCTATACTAACACCAGCTTCAAGCCATTTTTTTGGACTTTAGCCACATTAATGACTACATTCAACAAACCTCATGACAACCTACATTATTTAAGTTCAATGGCGGGTAGTCTATTTTTAGGTTATTTATTTGTCAACAAAAATTTTCGGATATTTATCCGAATAAAAAACAAAAAGGTTACGTTGAATGTTTTAATACAAACGCGTACATGCATTTTAAATCAGACAAAGACACATGATCAGATTTTAATTAAGTATATAAACTTTTATTCTTAGTCCTTTCTAATAATGTGCAATGCTTTATTGAATTTAATAATGACATGCTATTAATCTTGTTTTGACTAAATGTATTTTAATAGAACTTGCAACATAAATAAATATCCTGGAACATTTTTCACACACGCCCAATCTGATTCCAAACTAAGCAGAGCTTGTGATATGGTAACCAGATAGCTGATATACTACATATGCTACCTTTTAAATACATACTTATATAGATATTTACATTCAGACACAGGACAGACATATTCATGCATACAAATGTTTGTCCTGGGAATTCGAACCCACGACCCGCGGCTTGAGAGTCAGGGTCACTAACCACAAAGCCAACCGGGCTGTCAAAATGAGAAACATGAGTAGAGTAAGTTTTGGATGTGACCAAATTTAATACTAGCTTCCGTCCCGAGCTTTCCCCTGGGGATCTTCAATTTCCCCAGTGTAAATAGTAGCATATATGTTTCATCATCAACAGCTCATATACGTCTCCACCGAGGAGCTCGAGCCTCCCCTAACATCGAGGGGGCTTAGGCCATAGTCCACCACGCGGGCCTAGTGCGGATTGGCGGACTTCACATGCCTTTAATTGTGACATCTCACGATGTTTTCCTTCACCGAAAGCCAGTGGTGTGAATCCGTACGTAAGTTTTTATAAACTCAGAGGTACGGGCCAGGGATTTGAACCGGCACCCTCATGATAGTGAGTCGGTGCGTTCCCAACTGAGCCACCACGGCATATATGTTTATAAGCGTAAATGTCTTAACTACCAATCAATACCTATATGATGAATTTCGACAATTTAGGTATGATTATATTCGTTTTATAAACCAAAATGGCAGATTTTTGGGGCAAAATAGAAAGTTATTAAAATACATAAATATGCCTATGTATTTTTTTGTATAAAGTTTATATTACACAGATGGGTTTATAATTTTTTTATTTACGGAAAAATGTTCTTACTTTCCTAATTTATGTCTCAATAGTAACTAATTTACATTCAGAACGCGTCGTATTAGTTGGCAGACCCTGCAACCTCCCCAGGGCCGCCAACCACTGAATATTCGATTTGACGCAGAAAATTGTTCAAAAAAAATTCAAGTAGGTACATTCAAGGAAATACCGAAAGCAAAGACAAGAGCCACTATTGTTATAAATGGAAACGTTCATTGGATTTATGGATGTACTAGTGGCTCCCCGTGGCTTCGCCCGCGTTCCTGGGGTCTTAAATTTTCCCGGGATAAAAATTAGCCTCTGTCCTTTCTCAGGCTCTGGATTATCTTTATATTTAGTTCACACTAAATTTCATTCAGTAGTTTTAGCGTGAAAGCGTAACAGACAGACAGACAGAGTTACTTTCGCATTTATAATATTAGTATGGATGTTTGTTACTCTTTCACTCCAGAACGGCTGAAGGGATCGCGATGAAATTTGACTTAGAGAACATATTCTGGAATAACATCTAAGCTACAATATATACAGGTAAATTTTATGATTCGCCGGGAACACGGCTAAAACCGCGGGGTGATACTAGTTAGTAAATAAACTATGATTTTAAAAAGCTAATAGAAGAAATCGCTTTTAGCGATAATACCGCCACTAAGTAATACCCTAAGTAATGCCATGGTATTCCCAATTGAGTACAGTATGGGGTTCTTCAAGAAGGGAGTGAAGAGATTTTTACAGGGTCGGCAACGCGTGAGTAACGCCCCTAGTGTTGCAAGCGTCCATAGGATACGGTAACCGCTTCCCATCAGGCGGACCGTATGCCTGTTTGCCACCTTTGTGGTATAAAAAAAAAATACAAAGTTTTACTGTTATTTTTACCGGTTCTCGTTTGTGTACAATAAAGAATTATCTATCTATGTCATCATCATCATCAGCTCATGTACATCTCCACTGAGGAGCTCGAGCCTCCCCCAATATCGGGGGGATTTAGACCATAGTCCACCACGCGGGCCTAGTGCGGCGGCGGACTTCACATGCCTTTAATTGTGACATCTCGGGCATGCAGGTTTCCTCACTATGTTTTCCTTCACCTAACCAGTGATATAAATCCGTACGTAAGTTTTTTATCTCAGAGGGATTTGAACCTGCACCCTCATGATCGTATGTTGGCGCGTTCCCAACTGAACCACCACGGCGTTCTTATTGGACAACCCGGTTGGCATTGTGGTTAGTGACCCTGACTTTCAAGCCGCGGGTCGTGGATTCAAATCCCACCCAGGACAAACACTTGTATGCATTAATATGTCTGTTTGTCCTGTGTTTGTATTTAAAAAGTACTTTAGGTAGTATATCAGCTATCTGGTTACCATAACACAAGCTCACTTTGAAGCTTACTTTGGAATCGGATTGGCCGTGTGTGAAAAATGTCCCACGATATTTATATTTATTTAGGATATTATCTGACCTTATAAAATAGAAAGATAAATAAATAAAAGTGCAGAGATAGGTGCAGTTGGTGACCTCTGGTGTAAAGAATGCCGACTTGAGCCGCGCCGAGGTGGGCAGGCTTAGCAAATTTTGTACCGTTCCTAGAGCAACTTAACCGTAATTCTACTACTATTATAAAGGCGAAAGTTTGTAAGTATGGATGTATGTATGGATGTTTGTTACTCTTTCACGCAAAAACTACTGAACGGATTGAGTTGAAATTTGGAATACAGATAGCTTTTAACCTTGATTAACATATAGGCTACTTTTAATCCCGGGAAAATGGAAGACCTTCCGGGTACGCGGGTGAAACCGCGGGGAGCCACTAGTTTAACATAAATGGTTTATAGTTTACGAGTAGCTTCCCGCAGTTTCACCCGCGTCCCCGGGAGATCTTCCATTTTCCCGGGATAAAAAGTAGCCAATATGTTAATCCAGTTTATAAACTACTAGCTGCCCCCGCGCGGTTTTACCCGCGTAGTTCCCGTTCCCGTGGGAATACAGGGATAAAATATAGCCTATGTTACTCGGGGATAATGTAGCTTTCCAAAGGTGAAAAAATTTTTGAAATCGGTCCAGTAGTTTCGGAGCCTATTCATTACAAACAAACAAACAAATCTTTCCTCTTTATAATATTGGTATAGATATGCGTTACAAATTTTATTTAAATCCGTTTTGTAGTTTTTGCGTGAATGAGGAATAAACTTCGATAAACAAACTTTCACGTTTATAATATTAGTAGATAATTAAATTCTTTTGTTCATTTATATACTAGCGCCCCGTCTTGGCTTCGCACGGGTTAAGAGCATCATTGTAATTGAAAATAAGGAACATCTCTACAAAAATTTTAAAAGTAAGCCCTCATTGGCACGAGTTTTTTTAACGGACGTTAAAGAAGCGTTCAATCAACAAATGCATTTCCAAGTAGGTACCATAATATGATCTCCAACGCCCAAAGTTAAAAATGCAACGCCGCTCGATAAAAAAGCGTCGCGTCTTAAAAACGCTGTCGTGTGAACATATACATGGGAATACATTTGTTGTATGTATTTGAACGCTTTTTTAACGTACGCTTAAAAATCTCTCGTGCGAATGATGGCTTAGTATGCAGTACAAAGCGTTATTAAGTACGCAATTCTTTCATAAAATAAAACAAGAGATTCTTACTTAGATAGTGGTATGTTATCTATATATATAAAACACAATCCCCGCCGCCTCTGTCTGTCTGACTGAACGCGATGAACACAAAAACTACTGAACAGATTTTTATGCGGTTTTCACCAAATTACGGAACATTTCATGGGGAAGGTTTTTATGTATAATACTTCACTTCAATCATCAATGTTTTGTATAAATCTGTTGAAATATGACGATAATTTTTCGAAGAGGTCGGAAAAATAATCTAAACAATATTCATAGTTATGACACTTATGACAGGACAGGACAGGACAACGTCTGTCGGTCGGGTTAACTAGTAAATTAATTTAACTGTTTAACAACAGTCGTCTGTAACAAAACCTTCTTGAAATAATGAAGGTCTTTACAAAAATATCATAGGATGGTATGGACCTATTTACTTTATGGTGTTTAAGTAATAGTTTATTTTTACTAAGTGAATCGCTGAGAACGAAACCATAGCTCGTTTAAAATCGAGTCAGCGACATCTGTTATTTTATTTTGAAACTAAACGCAACATATGCTTTATTATGATGATATCCTAGTTTAGGAGTCAGGGTTTAACATTTGTTCGCCTTTTATCAATAACCTTGTGAACTTTAGCTAGATATTAAGGATTTTCTAAAGACTTGTATCAATAAAGCATTATTATTATTATATTCAGAAACAGTAGTAAGTGAAAAAATTATTACATTCATACTAGCTTTTAAATTACAATAAAATAAAGACATATATGACCCACTTTGCCGAAGGTTTTTAGCATAAAGTCTAAACCTGACCTTAAATAGCCTATAAGTTATTCCAGAATATAATCCATCTCTGTGTCAAGTTTCATCTAGATCCTTCCATACGTTATTGTGGGAAAGAATAACTAACATCCTTACTTTTGTATCCTAACCTAATTCATCAGCTCATATACGTCTCCACCGAGGAGCTTCAGAGGGGGTTCAGGCCATAGTCCACCACGCGGGCCTAGTGTGGATTGGCGGACTTCACATTTTTTTTATACCACAAGGGTGGCAAATAGGCATACGGTCCCACCTGATGGGAAGCGGTTACCGTAGCCTACGGAGGCTTGCAACACCAGAGGCGTCACTCACGCTTTGCCGACCCTATAAAAAAGGGAGCAACTGTATAGGCAGTTAAAGGGACAAAGCGTACTTTTCGTCGAAAGGCTAAACAGGTATCACTCCTGCATACCCCTACGACGCTACTCTATCACTGCCGCTACAGCGTCTCCTCATGGAGCTCTGGCTACCTTACTCACTGCAGGAACACAACACTACATGTGCTTGGCTGCGGTCTTCTGTAAGGTGGAGGTACTACCCCAGTCGGGCTACTCCAATTTCGAACGGACGAATCCGTTGCGCCCTACTTCCTTCATGCGCTTCATTGTGACATTTCGGGCATGCAGGTTTCCTCACGATGTTTTCCTTCATCGAAAGCCAGTGGTGTGAATCCGTACGTAAGATCGAAGTCAAATAAAAATCTATTAACGCTCGGTTCTGAAAGTTGTTTTTACTGAGAAGAGCCGGCAATAAACTCAGTAATTACTCTTTTCAAAAACCAACTTACATCTTATACAATAGTGATTTTAACAAGTATTTTTTATTTGACAGCCCGGTTGGCTTTGTGGTTAGTGACCCTGACTCTTAAGCCGCGGGTCGTGGGTTCGAATCCCACCCAGGACAAACATTTGTATGCATGAATATGTCTGTCCTGTGTCTGGATGTAAATATCTATATAAGTATGTATTTAAAAATAGTATATGTAGTATATCAGCTATCTGATTACCATAACACAAGCTCACTTTGGAATCAGATTGGCCGTGTGTGATAAATGTCCCAGGATATTTATTAGGTATTTATTATTATTATTTCTGCGGTATGGGCCAGTGGTTTGAACCTGCACTCTCATGACTGTGAGTCGGTGCGTTTCCAATTGAGCCATATCCTATTATGTAATATTATGTAACTAAAAGTAGAATTACTTAGCAAGCTCAGTTCCATACTTAGATAAAAGATGGCACCACTTCAATTATCACTTACAAGAAAAATCTTTTGTAGTCAGAAAGTATAATTATTATAATTAGCTTCATCTTGAAACTACTTTAGTTTACTTCGAATGACTCTTTCATGGCCTCTATATTTCGGCATATATATATTTTTTTATTTACTTTTCTGCATTAAGGAATGAAAAGAAAGAAAGAAGAATGTTAGTTGCCATACTCCTCCGAAACGGCATGACCGATTTTTATGAAATTTTATATGCATATTCAGTAGGTCTGAGAATCGGCTACTATCTATTTTTGATACTCCTATGATCACGGGAACGGGAACTACGCGGGTGACACCGCGGGGTGGCAGCTAGTATTAGTATAGACTAGCGGACCAGCAGACTTCGTTCTGCCCGCCAGCGCCACCGGGTCCCAATTGATGTATACATAAAAACCTTCCCCATGAAATACTCCGTAATTTGGTGAAATCCGCATGAAAATCCGTTCAGTAGTTTTTGTGTTCATCGCGTTCACACAGACAGAGGCGGCGGGGACTTTGTTTTATATAAGTATATAGATATTAATAGAATGTATGCCTGTGCACCCGCAGCCCACGGGCTGAGGTTATTGAAAAGGAAACCAGTTCATTCTCGAGTCATTCATATGCAATCACTGTGCCGGAAGTTCAGGTTGGCAGCCTTGATCGCACTTTCATATAGGTTGATATATTACAGTATATATACCTATATGTATATTTATAGTTTGGTAATATAAGCTATTTATAGAAGAAAGACAATAAGGAAATGATTCCTACTTAAATGGAAAGGAAATGATCCAACGCAAAAATACAATTCAATTCGAATTATGGTTTCTGAGATTACAGCGGAATAAATGAACTATACACCTTTTTAATACATATAAGTAATAGATTTCTTATTATATCATATTAATTACTACTTTCCACCCCGCGGTTTCACCCACATTTCCAGGGTACCTTAAACTTTCCCGGAATATAAAGTAACTTATGTCCTCTCCCAAGCTGTAGTCTATACCTGTTTTATAAACATCGGGTCGGTAGTTAAGGTGTGAAAGCGTAACATACAGATGTAGTCCTTTGCTTTCGCATATCCCCGCGTTCCTGATAAAATGTAGCCTATATTTTAATCCCGGTAATGAAATATCTTTGTGCCAAATTTTATCCACATCCTGAACAGTAGGTACATCCACACAAACTTTGGTATTTATAATATTAGTAGGGATATAACAATTCTGATTATTCGTCATTACATACCTAACTTACATATAATCAAGGGCGTAATCTATACTAATATTATAAAGAGGAAATATTTATTTGTTTGTAACGAATAGGCTCCAAAACTACTGAACCGATCTACACAATTCTTTCACCAATAGAAAGCTACGTTATTCATAAATAACATAGGCTATATTTCATCCCCGTATTCCTACGGGGACGGGAACTACGCGGGTAAAACCGCGCGACGGCGGCTAGTGTATATAAAAATCTCTCGAAGACATATTAAAGCTACGCCTTGTCCAAATTTTAATGTCAAAGTGAACATGTCTTACTGCCGATTCTGTGGCCTTGAACGAGTTAGGTAGGTATACTGTATACCTAGTTACTTATGAGAGGCATGAAATAAGTATTGGATAATTGAAAAGCCATCTAAAGAATGCGGAGACGTTTAGAAAGAGGGACAATAGTTATTTGTTATACAAGTGTGCAAAGTTGCTTTTTAACCGCGTGTTCAATTTCCAACAAAAGAGCACGAGGTGAAAAATCTTTGCACTCGAGTGCAACACGTAACTTTTCATTCCACCTCAGCGAGGAAATGACTAAATGCAAAAAAAAGCAAATTGAAAAAAGAACACCAAGAAGGTGCCGAGTCTGAGTTTTTAACAAATAAAAAAAAAGTTGTATGATATATTCGGCACCATAGAGGTAGCAGTAAATAGGTTTAATGTTTTTTTTTAATTCACAAACTTAGTGCACACGATGTTCCAAATTCAATTTACTTTATCCTCTAGAGAATAAAAACGGCTTTTCCACTCAGATATTGAAGATTAAAAATACTCTTTCCGAGATGGTGGGATGAAAATATATTTTTTTCTCAAAAGCTTAGGTATATGACTTGGAAATATTTAAAAAATCGTATTTTTCTGCCTCAATTCCCAGAATCAGAGTATGCATCCTGGCTAGACCCTGGAATTGTACTAGGAACCCACAGTCAAGTGTTTTTAATTAGGTATATCTAGGTAATAGGTACCTACCAGTTGACCCGTGCAACTTTGTTAGCATCAGCATCACTTGCCCGATTTTACAACATTTTTGATTCATGCTCCACTCCTATTCATTATATACCTTTTTTTTTTCGTGGGGAAATCCTCATGGATACCCTGCCGCCCTGGGGGAGAGCGGCCGGGCTATGCCGGACTCGACCGGCTAAAACCCCACGGTGGTCGCCATCAGCGCTGTAGAGGGGTCAGGGTTCTCCGTACGGAACACGTACCGTGGACCCCTTTATGCGCGACGCTGATCGCCCGTCTCGGGGGAAGCGATTGGTAGCTTCCCCAGCACCCTCGCTGTGCTCTCGCACGATGGATCTAGACCACATCGATCCATCGTCTTCCTCAGGTTTGCTTACTGGGCGCTCGGGACCCCCGTTCCAATCGCCCGCAAACCCAGGGTCCCCGTTCAGTCGCCTTTTACGACAGGCAGGGGAGCGCCGTAGCTGTTATTCTTTGCCCCAGCTATAGGGATCCATTATATACCTAGTGATGATATACATATAGCCTATATCCTTCCTTGTTAAATGCGGGATCTAAAATATTTTTTCAAATCAGACCAGTTGTTCATGAGTTTAGCGCGTTCAAACCAACAACGCCACCTACCGGGTCCAAATTGATGTATTATGCAATTTATGCAATAGTTGACCCGCGCAACTTCGTTAGCGTCACTGTTTCCCGTTTTTGCAATAGTTTTGATTGATGCTCCGCTCCTATTCGTCATAGAGTAATTATTTATACATAAAAACCTTCCTTAAGAATCACTCTATCTATTAAAAAAACCCGCATCAAAATCCGTTGTGTAGTTTTAAAGATCTAAGCATACAGAGGGACAGACAGACGGCGGATAGCGACTTTGTTTTATACTATGTAGTGATAAAAACCTTCCTCATAAAATACTCCGTAATTTGGTGAAAATCGTAACAGTAGTTTTTGTATTCATCGCGTTCAAACAGACAGACAGAGGCGGCGGGGACTTTGTTTTATATATATAGAAGTAAAGATTAAAATATGTATCATACATGCACTTGTTTATAGTCTGGTACTTATGTTACTAGGAAGTGACATTTCAAAACTCCAGTATGGAGCTTTATCGCCATTGGGCGATTACCACAGAGTACGCGAGAGAGACAGATAAGATATTATATTAAAACTAGTGGCGCCCCGTGGTTTCACCCGGGTAGTTCCCATTCCGTTCATAGATAGTAGCCGATTCTCAGACCTATTAAATATGCATATAAAATTTCATAAAAATCCGTTAAGCCGTTTCGGAGGAGTATGGTAACTAATATTGTGACTCGAGAATTTTATATATATAAGAGTATTGGCACCTCGTGGTTTTATCCGCGTACCGGGGAGATCATCCATTTTCCCTGGATAAAAAGAAGCCTATGTCCTTTCTCAGGATCTAAAGTCTTCTATAGGCTTCTTTTTATAGAGTCTAGACTGTGTACCAAATTTCAATTAAATCGGTTCCGTAGTTGCAGAGTGAAAATATATATTATGCGTTGAAATGAGTAGCTAACTAGTAAATTTATTTCAGATACCACCTTGTAAGGATATTTTTGGCAGAAGTATTTATACAATTTACTGTGCCCCTAAGAGTACTTACGTAATATATGTGTTAAGTAGTACATATTATTTAATGGCCTATATATACAGTAATGGTTTTAACACACTCCACATAAAAATTTCATTCGATTTCATCAAAAACCTAAAACAAAATATTTTTTATTCAAAAAGGCCTTTACAAGCACTCGTGAATGGTCTATATTCCTACGGGAATGAGAACTATTCGGGTTAAGCTGTGGGGTGGAAGCTAAAAATATAAATCGTCCCTTAGCTTACAACACCGCACAAGTAATTTTTACCAACTTTTCAGGAGACGAAAAAAACTGTTTATTTTAAAAGGCCAACCGGCTTGCGCGCTGTCACTGCTTTTTGAATTAAAGCCTCTTATTGACTTAAATCTAAATCATGGGTGGTTCGACGCGCAATGAGCAGCTCTATCCAACGGCATTAAAATGTAGAAACTGCCAATTTTCGACTTGAGCGGTGTTGTAAGCTAAGGGACGAAATCGACACCAGCTATTTATACTACGCTAACTCGAAATTTGGCAAAAACGTTTTTTTGTGCCAAGCTTCTTAGAATTAGGCTTTTTATATGTAAAAAAAAAATTGTGAAGAAATATACAAAAATAACGAAGTTACAAATTTTATAAAACGCTAAGTGCAGGTACTTTTTGAAATCACACGATTTAAACCACGCCAACTAGTGTTAGCGGAGTGTCCACGGGGAGGGGGCGCATAGATTATATTAAGTATTACAAAGTATTTAAATATATATTATAGTAATACGCTACGTATTTCTTAAATTTAAGCGCTTTTATAAAAGTCCGTGTATACTACGCAAACACTAGTTAGCGTAGTTTAGAACGATCAGGTATATTTGTTCATTTGTAGAATGCGCTACTTAGCGACTTTTACTAGCTAAATACTTATGTCAAAATACAATTATATTTATTCGTTTTCGACGGTAATTTCACCATTCATATTTTTAATGTATCGGCATGTTTTTATGATAATAAAAAACATAATTTTAATACAATATTTTACCCTTTTTTGTAGAATCGTAGCCAAATAAATTACCAGCTGAAGTTAATAATCCTGAGTTCGAGATTTTTTATGAGCACGTTATGTCTGATGAGATAATTTTAAAATAATAATTATAATATACCTATCCAGTTCAGTCAATTATGAAAATTATGTGTAGACCTACAAGATACAAACTTAAACGACTTGGGGGCTCTTTATACTCCACTTAAAATTTATTTACCAAAGGTATTGACTTCGGTCCAAAAGCCTTCTCCGTTGATATTAAGTCCAACAAGCATCGACATTTTGTCGTATCTGATGATCCTTCTGACAGCACAGCTAATATAGTTCCTTATCTTCAAACGGTGAAGCCGAGTTCTTACCAAAAAACCGAAAATACAACAATCCTACATCAAATCGGTACGTCTGCCCAGGAAAGTCTTTCAGGTTTGCACATGAATGACAGCCCCTGTAGTAATACAGATTTAGTAACGGCAATATCCACCCCCAGTAATTTTAAAACTTTCGGCTGTTTTCTATTCTGCGATATCAAACTAGTAAATGCCATCGTTCTAAAAAGGCTGATGTCGGTCTCTAACATCTTAAGCTCGAAGATGAGTATATAAGCCCCCGCTTATATACTGTGATTTCCGAACGGCTAAAAAGGCTGCTTGTTTGCTATGCTGCCAGTTGCTTAAACAATATATTTGACAAATTAACATCTTATGGAGTTCACAAAGTCAACCTATAATCAGATAACTGCGTGAGGGATGAAACAGTAACCATATCGTTTACTATATATATGCATTATGAAGATACTTATTATCCGCTCATTTCTTTCAAATGAAGATAGAGAAGATGAAGAAGCAACCATTTTATGGAAAAAAGACATATGGCTTTAATAGAAAAGACTGCAAGAGACAGAGAAGTGTATTCTCCAGTTGAATGGTATACACCAGTGCGATAGGGAATGGAACTCCTTTATTTTGATTCTTGAAACAATATTAGCTTAATTTTTATTAATGAAAAAATTATCTAGAACAAAGTTAACTAAAATAGTTTATAGTGGTAACTAGACTTGTTGGAAAATAAGTATCGTTTACCTTTTGATTGATAACGTAAGCAAACATGTAGTATATTTTAAAAATACTAGATTATCCCACTTTTAGAGCTTATTCCCGAAAAAGACACGAAACTTGGTTAAATCAATCCAGCAAAATACAAAAACCTTAAATATTATTGTAATAACAATATTATCCCGGAAATGTTTTATCGTTATTGTTATCTATTTTATTTAAGGCCTGGGTCTATGGGTATCCCACTGCAGGGCAAATGCCTCCCATCTTGCTTTCCTCATAAATATTATTATTTTATTAACTGAACTTAATGAGGAGAGTTCATTTTCTTTTAAGAATAACAATATTAAGTACTTTATTGATTTAAATAATTATATTGTTTGTTTTCCCTAATAAAAATAAAATAAATAAATATAAGGTACAAAATCGAACTGTGATTGATCAGATCTTCAATTCATAAGTAAGCACTTAATTGATATTTAATTAACTGTTGATTTCTTACTACTTTTATACGTTATTAGTTTAAATTATGTATCAAAATTACAGAATATAATATTATCTGCTCTATTCTATCTAGAATCTATAAAAAATAATATAATTTTTAGCTCCACGGAAAGATAAATGAGGCGTTAACTTGTGGCACAGGTCGATATAAAGTACGCTATGTATAATTTGGCGGCTTTTAGCACGATATCCGCCAGAGACGTATATACGGGTTAACAAAAAGCTAACTTTAATAACTAGTTATTTAGCCAGTGAATTTATAATAATATATTTTACGGATATATATATTACCCTAAGGTTACAAATAATGTATGATTTATTTAAAAATTATCATCGCAACACAATAAAAATAACACATCTTTATCACTATGACATCCCGTAATACACAACGCTAACGTAAGATAGACGTATGTAACTTGTAAAATTAATTTGAAGAATTACGTCTATATTCGGCTAACTAGCGCTAAATCCTAAAATATAAATAATTATGGAAAAATAAATATGAGATATTATAAAGAAAAAAATAACCATGAAGGGTTCCAAATTTCAAATGAATATCTTAATTAATGTAAAAGTTATCACGTTTTTTCCTTTATAAGCCTCTCCTGTAAAGTACACATTTCGGACTTAGCGTAGTATAAATAGCTGGTGTCGAAATGTAACTTCTATATCTGATTACTCTGTGCCACACAAGGCGTGGCGTGGCGAGACGAATTCAGTTCATGCCAATGTACTTGTTATAATTTTGGAGGTCTCCGGGTGACCTTAACAATTCTAACCGATTAGTTATAGGTGTTATGTCTATACAAGTTTTATTATAACTCGGTGCAAGTGATTGTGTCGATATGACCTGAATTGGACCAGGATATGCGTTTCTTTACCATTTCCTGATATGTTTTATTTTTTGTTTTGTCCTTTTATTCGATTGTCCGTGGTTTCGACTGGGTTCCCGGGATACTCTTAATTTTCCCTCGAAATCTTCTTTATCCTTTTTTATGCGCTAGTCTTAATTTGTACGAAATTTCATTAAAATTGCTTGAGTTATTTAGCGTAAAATGGCAGCAGACAGAGTTACATTTGCATTTATTGTATTAATGGGGATTAGTTGAAAGTTGAAATTTCCTTGGGAAAGCTAGTATTGGTATATTTTGTTACGGTATAACTATATCTTATGATAGGTAGGTATAATGATCTTGAAGTTCCTTTAACATTTTAGAGCACAAAATGTCGACATCAAGAAAAATATGGTTCACTCCAAAAGGACACTACAATTTTGCATAACTATGCAATTACGTTTTGTAATTTAAGTTGTAGTTTCAAACATAAATAACTTAGTCAAAAGTATCTAGATGACATTT
The DNA here is from genome assembly GCA_905147785.2 of Thyatira batis. Lineage (NCBI taxonomy): Eukaryota > Metazoa > Arthropoda > Insecta > Lepidoptera > Drepanidae > Thyatira > Thyatira batis. The sequence goes on from LR990492.1 coordinate 825,451, forward strand.
AAAACTGTTGATTAATAAATGAACCGACTTTGATAATCATAATTTGTAGTTTTACGTAATAATATGTCAAATTAAACTATTAAATAGTTAATTTAACTGTGGCTATTATCTATGGTGTTTTTGTAAGCTTCTGATAGAAGCTGTAACAAATTAATATGAACGAGCTTCTCCCGGTTTCACCCGTTCCCGTACGAATGCGGGGATAACATGTTGGGGGATAACAGATTACACCCCGGTCACCCTGATAATGTAGTTGTCTATTGGTGAAATAAAATATAGCCTACGTTACTCCCTGATGAAATGGTTTTCTTTTCATGAAATAATTATTCAGTTACGGAGCCTATTCGCTATAAACAAACAAAAATATATTATTCTACTTTATAATATTAGTATAGATGGATACCTAATATAATTGAATAAAGCTACTTCTGTAATATTTAAGCTTTTGTTGTTCACGACTGAGTTAAAGGTATGTTTAAATTTAAATTAATCATATAATAATTAGTTCTAAAGTACAGAATTAAAAAGATCTACACAAAAAAACAATGTGAAACAGTCTTTAAATACTGTTAAGGGTTCAAAACTGTACATATATTATGTAATACTTAAAACATCGAATTCCGATACGCGATTACTTTTACGATGTTTTTCACTCTTCTGTAAAGTTCTCTCCCAATCCTTAAGTATTTTTTTCCTTTCAAGCTTCGATATATCAACCTAATATATAAGATTCTCGTGTTGCGGTGTTTGTGATTAAACTCCTCCGAAACGGCTTGACCGATTTTTATGAAATTTTATACACATATTCAGTAGGTCTGAGAATCGGCTACTATCTATTTTTGATACCCCAGTGATCAGGGGAACGGGAACTACGCGGGTGAAACCGCGGGGCGGCAGCTAGTGTATTTTATATATACGTTACTAATTACATACATAAAGAAATAAATACCCCAATTTATTCAATCAATACTCACTCATTATTATCGTTTTATTATAACCTTGTTACGGCTCGCACTTGACATTTTAAGTAGCGGATGTGTCATGCAATACTTCACCAGTATGTTTATATTATATTAGCCTACCCGTCAAACTTCGTTCTGCCCACCAGCGCCACCTACCGGCTCCAAATTGATGTAGTATACATAAAAACCTTCCCCATGAAAATTTTTACAAGGTAGATGACAATTTTTTAAATAATTTTTGTTGTTTATTCGTGAATGCGTAAGAAACAAACTCGATTCGCATTTATAATATTACTAAGATATTTATCTTGCCAGCTTTATTTGGTCAGCTTTTCTCAGTGGAAGGTGGACTTCCAAACCGTAGCGTCAGTATGTATTTAAAAGTAGTATATGTAGTTGGTATATCAGCTATCTGGTTACCATAGCACAAACTCTGCTTAGTTTGGAATCAGATAGGCCGTGTGTGAAAAATGTCCCAGGATATTTACATCTTGTCTCAGTACAGCATATAACTGTACCTAAGGTCACCTGGTCTTAAAGCGGATGCTGATCCGCCTCCAAGCATCCAACCCATGGTTGAACCAGTTGGTATGTCTTTATCATAATATACCCAAAACCATTAAATAGCTTAATAACCTTTAATTTACCAATAATATTAAAACATGTCTATGTAGAAGAATTAATAAGAAAAATAGTTGACCCGTGCAACTTCGTAAGCATCACTTCCCCGTTTTGGCAACATTTTTTTTTGATGCTCCGTACCTTTTGATCGTAGCATGCTTAGGTGTTCTTCCATAAATGGACTATCTCACACAAATATAAATTTAAAATCGAACCAGTAATTCCTGAGATTTGCGTGTTCTAGCAAGCAAACCAACAAACTTTTCAGGTTTTTATATTAGTATAGACGATCAATATCCTGGATAATTTTTGACACACGGACAATAATTTTTAATAGTGTTTCTTTATCTTTTGCGATGCGTGATTTATATACCCACTAGATAATATTACAAATGCGAAAGTAACTCTGTCTGTCTGTATATCTGTCTGTCGCGCTTTCACGCTAAAACTACTAACTGAACCGATTGAAATGAAATTTGGTACACCGATAGTCTAGCAAGAGCCTGAGATAGGACATAGGCTACATTTTATCCCGGGAAAGTGGATGATCTCCTGGAAAGACGGTTGAAACCCAGGGGACCCATATCCAATCAGCCAATCAACTATACTAGTAACATTCGTTGAAGTATTTTATTCGTAGTAAAATGCTACGAGCTCTTCGAACGTGTTGGATTAGAAAAACCCCCGACAACTCCCTTCCCTTCCCTTTACGTAGGAATCATCATCATCGTCTTGCCCTTATCCCACCCTTACGTGGGGTCGGCACAACATGTCTTCTTCTTCCATTCTCCTCTGTCAGTCGTCATCTCAGCACTCACTCCTTTCTTACTCATGTCATCTTTCAAACAGTCCATCCATCTTTCCCTTTACGTAGGAATATGGGAATTAAATTTAAACCGACAATGTGTATTTTGTTTTTGATGGAATCGGTTTATTTGTAAGCGTGAAAGCGTAAACTTAAACGTTACTAGTGGCTCTCCGTGGTTTCACCCACGTTTCAGGGAACTTCGACTTTCCTTTCATTAAAATATGCCTATGTTCTTACCTAAGCTTTAGTCTATCTCTGTATCAGACTTCACAAAAATCGGTACAGTGGTTTAGGCGTGAAAGCGTTGCAAGCATTATTCTATAGGAAAACATTAGCAGGATAGGATTAGGATTGAGTGATACAGATCCTCGTAGGTTTTGTAACAAATCCACTTTCACCGGGACAATAAGGAAATGAAAACAAAAGTATTCCACATAACATTTTATTGAATCATCAACCGTCACACGTATAATTCCGTAAGTGTGACAAGTCGGCCATGTTGCAACCGGGGCGGCGCGTGCGCAACCCAATTGTATCGGTGATCGAACGTTCTTATATCTAATGTTACATAACAGTTAATTTATTATCAACTCTAGATATATACAGTACATATGTTATAAATATTTTTTTCCCCTTGTGAGGAAGGTTTTTTATATAAATATTATATTCATAAATACATAGGGAGAAATGCGAAGAATAGAAATACATATAATAATATTTGAAATGAAGGATAAGTTCTTTGGAATAATTATTTTGTGTTTTGTATTTTTGATTTATTTATCCTATGTAATTTTTCAGTAACTACATTATTACATTTTCTGTTTAGGTAGAATCTATTAAGAATTTTGTATCTAATTTAGAATATATGTTTCTATTAAAGTAAAAATATCATAGTAAACTTTATAAATACAAATAGATATCTATAGAAATATATAAAAAATATTAATATACGATTAGTCACGTAAGAAAAAGACCGTTAATTTTAAAAATAACATTGACTAGTACTAAAAATATACAAAACCGTAAAAAAACTCTCGCATCCTTTGGAATTAATATAAATGTTTAAATACTTTGTACACTATGTGACATTTGCGCCAAAATCTTAAATCTAGACTTAGACAAAGTAACTAAGACTTTCAGATATACTAGGACGTTGTGGTCTTGTGATTAATAACATTTATTTGGAAGAAGGCGTTATGTTTAGAAAATTCTGCGATATTTTACGTAAAGCACTTTAATATTGTTGACTCAGTGTAAAAGTGACTGGTGTCATGCTGGTGCTTATGTTTGCCAATTTAATAAATTAAAAGTAATTTTTTATTTTATTTTTCCTGCAACACAAAAATATTGTCACTGAAACCAAATATTTGAAACATGGAAATTTTATAAAGATTTTATTTCTGAGCTGTTTCCAAAATGCCGTATTATTTTTGTTTTAACCTTCCTCAGAAATATTCTCGTAGATACCTCTGAGAATATTTAACTCGTGCAAAGTCTAGTTTTATTTCGACGCAAATGTGTGAGCATATAACTACAAACTCCACGCTTATTTACCGGTAAAATTAATAGAGTATGAACCGGTGTTAGGATCGAAGTTCTGTGCTGGGTGTCCAGAAAACGGATTGTGACTTTGGCTCTGATAGTTCTGATTCTGCCCTTGATATTGGTTGTACGGCTGGGGAGTATACGCCTGGTACGAGAACTGGGGCTGCTGGTGGTAGACCTGACTCTGGGGACGTTCCTGGGGGAACTGCTGAGGAGATTGATCAAACAGGTTTGTCTGCTGAGAAAATACTGGGGAGGAACGCAGCTGAGACGGCTGAGATGGGAAATTTTGGCGGTACTGCGGTTGCTGATACTGCGGCTGTGCTTGATACTGCGGTTGTTGGTACTGCGGCTGCGGTTGCTGGTACTGCGGCTGTGGTTGGTACTGCTGTTGTTGGTACTGCGGCTCCGGTTGACGGGCGGGCTGTGATGGCTGGTGGAACTGCTTGAATGATGAGTTTGGTCTGGACTGTGTCTGTCTACCGTTGTACTTAGGGTCTTCGTATATCTTCGGGTCTTCTCGGTATTGTCCGTCGTCTTCCTGGCCGTCTGTGAGGGCGTTGGAGGACGTCGGGTCGTAGAGGGTCGGAGGCGGGACGTTGATGCCTGTTCCTATAATCAAAAATAATGGTTTAGTTAACAGAAGTAAGAAAGACAGGACTGAGAACAACAATGAGCCTTATCTTGACAGTAATGTGCTTATTTTCTTTAGTAAAATATGACACAGTAAAATTTCAAAACCCTGTTTATTTTCACAAAATTATAGCTTTATTTTTTTTATATAGTTTTTTATAAACTTTTGGTTCATATATTTTTTTTTGTTGTGATTCTTATGTTTTGGCCAATCTTAAATAGACTTAGTACAGAAAACTTGCAAGATATTTTTTCACAAGTATCTAAGTAAACTAAATAAAGACCCAATGCCACAAATCTAGTATTGTTTAATTACATTCTTATGTTAAAATAAACAGCGCGTGAAGGTTGCTCTTGTTCGTTGATCAGAAGAATTTCGCCATCAGTACTGACATAGCTGTTTGCCCTGAATGCCTTAAATGCCTTGTAAGAATAAAGCTTACGTTGTATTGATAGAATGTCTGAATGTATGAATGATTGGCCGATTGCCTTTGTGGTTTGCGACGTTGACTTTCAAGCCAGAAGAACAAAGTGTTCTTTCTGGATGTATCTATTACAAGTTTCTACGTATTTTGAAGTAATATAATCAGCTGGCTACCGTAATGCTCTGCTTAGTTTAGGATCAGATTGGCCGTGTGTGAAAAATGTCTCAGGATATTTATTTAAGTATGTCTTTTCTTATAAATGGACCAGCGGTATAATTCGCACGCCTTAAGCTAGATGTTCAGCAAAGAACTATGATAGAAATGGATGCAAATGACAGATGTTTACATTAAATATTCAGCGTGTTTTTATATGGAAAGCGTGAGATAGTACCTGAGTGATATAATACGATCGTATGTAGGAACATGTCTGTTCTGTGTATTTCTTATACACACCCTGTGTATAAGAAATAAGAACCTATGTGTGGACTTTGCGGGCACGGGAAGTAATAAAAAGATTTTTGAATTTTTGTTATCGGTGTTTTGTTTATTTTGTGTATAAGTAATGTAAAAATATTATGTATGCGACCCATATATTAAATAAGTTTGTAGGTTTGTTTAGAAATTAATGACAGGATTTATTATTCAATTCTAATATACTACATATCCATATTTCAATTAGCAAAACTAACAATCCTAGATTATTGCAATATTATTTAAATATTAGATATATGCAATATTGCATTGGTTTGAATGACAACTATCCCTACATAAAACAAATTTTGAATGTTCAATGATCATGCACTGATGTGAATTCTTACTAAGCACCCCTAAAAGACAAGCCCCAAGAAGTCAGGGCATCTCACTACGCCACATACCCCGAAACTAACTGACCAGTCAAGTACAGTTACCAAACAGATAAACAAACATTAAAACTGGAACAGTTACAGAATGTGGGTCGGTGGTGTAACCACATAATTCGAGCTCCGCCAACTCCCATGGGCTTGAGAAACCGGCGCGCGCGCATCATCGATTACCAACACGTAATATTAATTAAGTAGATGCTATGGTTTCGTTCTTTACATCCAATGTTGCGTTTGCGCATCGTACCAACAATTGTAAGTTTTTTAGCGTCACACGGATTTTCGCAATTGGTTGTCGTGTTCTTAAGTGTTTTACATATTTCAAAGTTTTTATTGAAGAGTGAATGAGTAAAAAATGATTAAGTTAATTTGATTAAAAAAATTTATAAGCTTTTATATTGTACTCTAATTGCAGACCTTATTTACAAAGTATTTTTTCAGTTTTTTTGTGTAACAGACATAAAGAGTTACTTTAGCATTTCGATACCTACCTTAATTAGCAACCCTAATAAATCCACTTTTGCACGAAAATTTCAACACTTGATGTCATCTAGTTTCTGCCGGTATCAAAATTAAATTTTTGTGAAAAAGTTGAGTTATAACGTTTACTAATTAAGGTATCGATTTATAATATTAGTTGGGTTTACCTTCAGGCTCAAATCCCCTCTGACTGCTAGCACCATAAGAAATCTCCCTCAGCTTTCCAGTTTCGTCGACATATCCATACTTCCCGGCGACATCCCCGCTGGGGTACTTCGTCTCGATCTTGAACGACCCATCAGCGGCTTCGTACCCATAGCTGTAGGACCCATCGTCGTTCTGCTTATTGATCTGCTTGAGGATGGGTACTGGGGTAGTCGTAGGGCCGTGGCTCTGCGATTGGACCGCGAGGCAGGCCGCGGTAAATATTAACGTCTGGAAGTTGAAAATGGAGAATTGTTGAGGGGTTTTTGATGGTTGAACGCGATTTTTTTAATTGGTTTCTTGTTGTTTGGATATATTTTATGTGAAATTTTTAATTATTTTTATTCATTCAGATAGAGTTTTAACATGACTTATGAATTTTTGTTAAACACAAATTGTTTAGTGGACAATTAATTTAAGAAATGGAAAATCTAAGTATACTAATATTATAAAGAGGACAGATTTGTTTGTTCGTTTGTTTGTTTGTTTGTTTGTTTGTTTGTTTGTTTGTTTGTTTAACTACGCGGGTAAAACCGCGGGGAGGCAGCTAGTACAAAATATATGTTTTCTAAAATACCTACCAGTTTCTGGTCATTTTATTATTGCCAGTATAAAATATAAAGATATTGAGATATAAAGAAGTGTTTAAAAATATACTTTTATGTCGCTTTAATAATTGAACCTACAGCCAGTCACTTAAACTCACAAAGTAAGTCGCTGATCACATAGCCAACCGGCTATCACTATCAGTAGGTATACTTATTTCAATAATGTACCTATATACAATAGCTCTTCAGAACTAGTACAATATGGTGGACTGTATAAACCACACCTGTTACACAGCTTACGTATTACATTACACCTAATAGGCCTGCATGTAACTAAATCTTCCGAGCCCATCGACGTAACTGCCAATAGACTCCTCATACCTATAGATTCGAGGGGGAATCAATTTAGGCACTGCGATGTGTTGGTATCCCGGTCTATGTTATGCCAATTTTTTGGTAGAATTGTATTAAAGCCAATATTCCTAATCATCTACGATATTCTGTAACTACATTTTGCACTAAATCTTAATTTCCTACTTCAATTAGATACCTACTATTGAATACCTTACACCTTAAAATTTACTTTATTACAAGGGATTATGAACCTTAAGCAGGCTTTCGAGAATTAAAGTCATAAGTATTAGCATAGTATTACATTATCACAATGGGGTAAATTTCATAGTTCGGTATAGAATAAAATTTGATTTGCGGTTTACCATGTATAGAAAGGTAATTTCAGGATCACAAAATGTATAATAAACATTTTTAACGTTCACTTTAAAATGATATCTTTTAGATTGTCAGAGAACGAAAAGCGTGATAGAAAAGACAAATTAAACGACCGCAATTCTTCTGTTGCAGTCGCCTGACTATTTGGTGACAGTATCGCCAGCCAGTATTTGAATTGTACATTTAAACGAGGAGTCTACAGACCCTCATGTCGATGTACAAGCAATTACACTCTCACGATCCAAAAGAAGATGTGAATGAACTAAAGTTGCACAAAACGTGTCGTCACGCCGCCGCGGCGCCGGCGCAAGATCAAGGTTGGGTTTTACTTTTCAAACAACTATGGTGTGTAACCTAGTTATCTCTTTTTAACGATAAATTGACGGCCAATTTTCACTAAAGACGGTAAAACTAAAAAATATATATTTTATTACGTCCTAGGGGCTCCCCGCGGTTTCACCCGAGTTCCCAGGGATCTTCAAATTTCCCGGGATAAATAGTATCCTATGTCCCTCTCCTGATTTTAAGCTACCTTCCTAGCAATTTTCAGGCAAGTCGGTTCAGCCGTTCTTGAGTTATAAATAGTGTAACTAAGACGACTTTCTTGTATAATAGATTTTCTTTATTAGGGACTAGCTGCCTCCGCGCGGTTTTACCCGCGTAGTTTCCGTTCCCGTAGGAATACAGGGATAAAATATAGCCTATGTTACTCGGGGATAATGTAACTTTCCAAAGGTGAAAGAATTTTTGAAATCGGTCCAGTAGTTTCGGAGCCTATTCATTACAAACAAACAAACAAACATATCTTTCCTCTTTATAATATTAGTATAGATAGACTAGCTGCCTCCCCGCGGTTTTACCCGCGTAGTTCCCGTTCCCGTGGGAATACAGGGATAAAATATAGCCTATGTTACTCGGGGATAATGTAGCTTTCCAAAGGTGAAAGAATTTTTGAAATCGGTCCAGTAGTTTCGGAGCCTATTCATTACAAACAAACAAACAAACAAATCTTTCCTCTTTATAATATTAGTATATCTGAATGACATATCATCTCTCCATATTGAAAAGGCTGAACTATTCTGTTATGCGGACGATACAGCAGTTATCTATCATGGTGAGACATGGGATGAGGCCTTTGCTATAGCTGAAAAGGGAATGTCAAAGATTGCTGAGTGGCTTCGAGGTAATCTCCTAACTCTAAATGCCGACAAAACTAAATACTTGTGCTTTCATAAGACCTCAGCATCAAAATCACCTCTATCTGCTTGCATTAGAATTCATCAATGTAAAACCCCTTTAACAGCTCCAACATGCTTGTGCACAAAAATTAGTAAAACAACTTTCATAAAGTACTTGGGTGTAATATTAGACCATCATCTGTCGTTTAAAGAGCATATCCATGCTCTCTCTGGAAAGGTTAGAAGGGTTATCAATATCATGAAACATCTACGAAATTCAGCTGATATAACCCTCTTGAAAACAATTTATATAGCCGTGTGTCAATCTTTGCTGACATATTGTATTTCTGTCTGGGGGGGAGCTGGGAAAACTGTTATGTTAGAGGTTGAAAGAGCTCAGCGGTCTGTCATCAAAGTAATGTTAAAAAAGAAATATCGATATCCAACAAAACTTCTCTATTTGGAGTCAGAGCTGCTGAGCGTCCGTGGATTGTTTGTTAGGAGAGCCGTTCTTGGTGTTCATCGTGCTTTAATCGGGTCACAGGGCTATTCCCAAATCTTAAAAAGACGAATTTATAAAGCCCCTGTTAAAAATGTAAATACAAAATTTGCTACCAAATTCAAGGAATTTTTGCATCCATTCATATATAACAAGCTTCACGGTTTCTGTAATTTCCGCGACTGCACCTATCCTGAAGTTAAGAGAAAGCTTAATGAAACTCTTCTTAAACTGACATACGAGGAGATAGAGGACATTCTTAATATACCGTGCTAACTAAAGCTCATTATTTACAGACTATATTGTATTATACTATACATATTTAATTTTTGTATTTTATATTGATAATATATATTTATATATACTATATACAAACATATAAATATATATATATATACCTATATACATCACATATGCATTTTATATCTATGTATACTAAGATTTGTGTTCTATTAGTGTATTTATTATAAAATATCCAGAGCAAATTTTGAAATTTTGTATTTCTAATTTTTAATTTTAGTCACAAATAATATATAAGTTAACTTTTAATCGCACTCCGATGGTGTTTAATTGTTTCTTTCTATAAACTAAAGTAAACTTTACAGGGTAATAATAACTTGTATTAAGCCAATAAATACCTACATTCTGTGCCTATGAGTGTCATGCCGCGAAGGCCGAGCGTGGACATTCTCTCGAGCGGACAACGCCTTGTAGAATTGAAACAAAGCTTATTTTTTACTAAAGACATTCCTGCTATGAGTCTCGAGGAAAACTTGGACATATAATATTACTAGCTTTTGCCTACGACTTCGTCCCCGTGGAATAGTTACTATGGGCTAATGCTTACTTTCAACCTGTGACTTTGTTTACGTAGAAGGATAGTCTCGCAGAGCTGAGCTGATGATATATAGCCTATAGCCTTTCTCTATAAATGGACTATCTAACACTGAAAGAATTTTCGAATTGGCTCAGTAGTTCCTGAGATTAGCGTGTCCAAGCAAACAAACAAATAAACACCGCTTTATAATATTAGTATAGATTGGCATCATGCGTAGTTCAATACTAAGTATTGATTTTTATATTCAGTGACTCACCGCCAGTAACGGATTAACGCCCGATGTCAATAATCAATCCTGATCCATTTTTTGCTATCTAAGATTGATATATCAATCCATTTTCTGGGTGAAGCTTTAAAATCAATCTATCTTCGATCTACGATCGATCGAATCTGTTCAAAAATGATAGTTTTTGCTTGCCAATAAGCTATCCGTCCATTTTGACAACTCGTTGGTTTTTATTACGGATTGGAGATAGATTATTAACATCAGGCGTAAGACGACTTGATGCCCTAAGCAATCTACGCCTGTGGGCTCACCTATCCTTGTTTCAACTAGAATCGGTCTTTAAACCTAGATTTTTTTCCCCCACGTGATGCCCAATTCATCACTGCTCACCGCGGTTTCACCCGCGTTCCCAGGGAGCTTCAACTTTCCCGACATAAAAACTAGCTTATATCCTTTTCCAAACTCCAATCTACCTCTGTATCAAACTCCATAGAAATTGCTCCAGTGGTTTAGACGTGAAGGCGCAAGAGACAGACAGTTACTTTCGCATTTATAACATTTGCTAGGAAGTAGGTACCTGTTAAGTATTTCGTGCTCTTGTTATTAACTTAAGCAATATCCTATTATAGATTGTTATTGTTGATATAAAACAACTAAAATGTTATTGGTCAATCATAAAGTAATTGCATTACAACTTTTTAACACGAAATTGTAACTTTAGAATGGCTTTATAAGGTTAAAATTGATCATAATTATCAGATTTGCTTTTGGTCTTGTTACCGCGTACCCAATGCTAAGCTATATTACCTTTCATTATATACCGCAACTAGCGGACCCGGCAGACTTCGTTCTGCCCACCAGCGTCACCTACCGGCTCCAAATTGATGTATTATACATAAAAACCTTCCCCATGAAATACTCCGTAATTTGGTGAAAACCGCATAAAAATTTGTTCAGTAGATTTTGTGTTCATCGCGTTCAGACAGACAGAGGCGGCGGGGACTTTGTTTTATATGTATAGATAATGAAAGGTATATAACTAGTATATATAATATATTAGTACAGTACATATTTCCCAAATAGGCCAGGTAATTTTCACATTGCTTCTTCGTGATCCACTTAAAACTTTTCTACTGTATGTTTGTTTGTAATGCTTTTACGCCTAAACCCTTTGATGCCTAAATCATTGAACGAATGTTGAAATTTGGTGCCTGCATGTATAGACTATAGCTTGAAAAATTATATAGGCTACTTTTTATCTCCGGAAAGTTGACAGTCCCCCGAGAACGCGAGTGAATCCGCGGGGAGCCACTAGTTTATGTTTAAACGCTTACTGGTTATGTGTTGACAACCCTGGCTTTAAAACTTACCTACTTACGCATTCACACTGGCTTTCGGAAAGGAAAACATTGCAAAGGAATAAATATACTCGGACATTTTTCACACACGGCCAATCTGATTCCAAATTAAGCATCAAAGTGAGCTTGTGTTATGGTAACCAGATAGCTGATATACTACATATATTTTTTTTTAAATACATACTTATATAGATATTTACATCCAGACACAGGACAAACAGACATATTCATGCATACAAATGTTTGTCCTGGGTGGGATTCGAACCTACGACACGCGGCTTGAAAGTCAGGGTCACTAACCACAAAGCCAACCGGGCTGTCATGTCAATGAGTGAATGACATAAACGAATGATAATATTTTTCATTCAAATGGACATTGCTCAGTCAGAAGATTGTCATTATTATCCCTTGCCCGAACTGTGAATCGAAGCTTGAACCAGTTTTAAGCTAATATAAGCTGTATTCAATGGAAAACTTATGTTAAAAAAACATTCATTAACTAGTCGGCCTTGTATATCAAGATTATTTATAAACAGTTACAGTAAAAAAATAAACTTTATACCATGGTAATTAAGTTTATAATCAATTGATACATTTGGACATTGGAATGCAATGTATTGGAACTATGCAAAAAAGGAATGACATGTGATATCTAGTTCATTTTCCGGAATAGATTAATATGTTTATGGCCCCCCGCGCACTAGGCAGCCTGGCTGCGCACCCAGGCTGCGACAGCCAGAATATTTGCGCAGCCAGTTATAGCAGCCAATCAACGCCTTGTTTAGATCCTAATAAATTTCTCAGTATCAAAATCGTCTTATCAAAGTTCGGCATCCCCTCTGGCTGCGACTACTAGTGCGCAGACACTGACGGCAGCCATATACATTCGCCTACACCCGCTCTGGCTGCGGCGTTGTATTGGCTGCCGCAGCCAGGAAATCGTGGCTGCCAAGTGCGCGGGCTCCCATACAACGTCATACGTTTTACTGGCTGCCGCAGCCAGGCTGCCTAGTGCGCGAGGGGCCTATGACTTTCCGCTGGTCGTAGATTTGATTCTCCTCTGAGACAATATTTATGGGAATGGACATGTCTGTTTGTCTGTGTCTGGGTGTAAAACCTTCTAATTTTATTATGAGAGGCAAAGACGGATGGATGGATGTATAAATGTTTGTAACTCTTTCACGTCACAATGGCTGAAGAGATTTAAATGAAAGTTTGCACAACGAAGGCTTTTTTCTCATTAATACATACGATACTTTTTATCCCGGAAAATTTTGAAGATTCCCAGGATACAGGGGTAAAACAGCAGCAGCTAGTATTTATAAAAGTATTTATATGTAGTTATAGTAAAATATCTCCTTAGTACAAAATTTTCTTCATCTCTGAAATAGGCTTGGAGTTCATTTCCAAAAAAAAATCAGCTCTAAACTAAACTTTAAAATATTCCACACAGCTGATTCAATGTTTTTTAAACACAATCTCATTCAATACATTGACCTTCAATAAACGCTTTGGGAATAACTTAACCAGTACCATTTGTGTGGTGCATTGCGTAAAATGACCTAGTTCTAGAGCCAGGTTACCTAAACCTATTCCTAGGCGTGGGTTGGAATACTAATGCACTATATTTGACTATTTGGAATATTAATTGTCGTATTGATGCTTTGACGCCATTTTGTCTGTTGTTTTTCGTTTAATTTATATTCTAACAGCATTACGACCGATAGGAGCGAATCAATGAAAAATGTTGCAAAAACGGGAGCCATGACGCGGACGTAGTTGCGCGGTTCAGCTAGTACTCAATATTCAGTAGTTATTCGTTAGCGTCACTTGCCCATTTTTGCAACAAATTTGATTGATGCTCCGCTCCTATTCGTCATAGCGTAATGATTTATACATAAAAACCTTCCTTAAGAATCACTCTATCCATTTAAAAAAAACCGCATCAAAATCCGTTTCGTAGTTTTAAAGATCTAAGCATACATAGGGACAGATAGGCGGATAGCGACTTTGTTTTATACTATGTAGTGATTTTACAATTGCTGCTTACACAATATAAATCAGCTTCTAAGCCTCATTTGGGTCCAAAATGCGTGAATGTTTTTAAGTGGGTATTTTATTTGTTAATCCTTTTTGTCTATGGTATGACATTTGGCAATGTAGTCCCAATTTGGTGTTGCCAGCTGTCTTCGTCTTCGTAATTATAGTGGTAACTACTTATTTAGTACTTAATAGGAAAGGAATTAACAAATTACGGGGTGTATATGGATCATCATTTCAAATGAAGTTAAGAATTAAATAGGCTTTTACATGCACTTATGAATAGTCAGACTAAACCTCGGTTCAAAAGGTTGGATTTCATGCTTTTGATAGTTTAGTTAAATTATAATTAGAACCACCGTTTTTATGGTTTAGATAACTTGTAGGTTTTTTTTCATAATCCATAATGTTATATTAAAAAGTCTTATAAGTATTCGTATTTTAATTCGTAGATATTAATATAAAGTAATTTTCTGAATGAGCATTAAGAAGGTAGTGTTATTTTTACATAGTATAAAAACAAAGTATCTCCCCGCAGTACCTATGTACCTACGCTTGGGTATCTTAAACTACGCAACGGATTTATTAGCGGTTTTCATCAATAAATAGAGTGATTCAATAGCAATATTTTCAATACTTTAATATATTATCTTGTTAATTTGTTTCAATATAAATGATACCCTTCCAACCGTACGTAGCCATGGCGGCGTCAATCTACATCTACACTAATATTATAAAGAGGAAAGATTTGTATTTTTGTATGTAACGAATAAACTCAAAAAGTACTGGACCGATTTTAATAATTCTTTTTTCATTAGAAAGCTACATTATCACTGAGTAACATAGGCTATATTTTATCTCTGCATTCTCACGGGAACGGGAATTACGCGGGTAAAACTGCGCGGAGGCAGCTAGTATTATATAACTAACAACACACTAGAAAATTATGTCAATATTGTTTAATCTATCAAACACGTAATATTAAGGAAACAATTTCCAATTTATAGGTAAATATGAGCTACTCAAAAGCAGGTAATGCTGTTAGTCTTGCGATCCAGTTCTCTTGAATTACCTGATCATCTAGTCTAGAGTTTTGTGTGAAAACCTCTCAATCTAATGCCATGCTATAGATATATTTCATGTTACACTAGCTGATTCGCGCAACTTTGTCTGTGTCTTTCTCCAACATTACATTTATGTTATTGATGTGATTATACCTATATATATGTGTTTTTTTACGTCCCATATTCACCTTTTCATGTACTTAATGTGTAGTCCTTAATAAATATATTTTTTCTTTCTTTTTAGCAATGTTTTTCAAATGCAATGATGCTCCGCTCTCATTGGTTGTAGCGTAATGCTATATAGCCAATAGGCTTTCTCGATTAATATCAGCCCAATTATCGAGAAAATATACTAGGTAATGAGCCCTAGTTATTTAGCCACCGAAACTACAAACTAAATACAAAACTCTCCTCTTTGTAATATTAGTGTAAAATAAGCTTTTTACAAACGTTGTTTGTAAATTTTTCAATAAGGTAACAGTTTTACTGGTAAACTTTCGCAGCCATAAATCGCATTTTTTCATAAATTCTATAGAATTATAGCCAATAACTTAGTGGTTAAAAGCCTTATCATGGCGCAAGCGGCCACGCCTTCAAAGCCCGGTGCGGCTCGAACGCGTTGTGCTTTTAGCATTCCAGTACAATTTCTTGCATACTATGTCGACACGAATGAAAACTTGATTGATATAAGTATACATTATTTATTGTAAACATATAATTACTAATTAGATGACTAAATAGCATGTAGCAATAGTCGCCGGTTTGGTGGTTGGTGGCCAAAGTCTAAAGTTCGATTCCTACTCAGGAAAGAGTGCTTTTTTTATTTTTTTTTTAATGGACTAGCAGGTGTCAGCCTCAGATGGCTTTTACACCGTTACGCGGACTGCTTCGGTGAGCGCAGAGGGCTCTCAACCGAAGGAGAATTGAAGCGACAGCGCTGAGGGTGTCCCCTGCGGGACCGTGCCTCGGCTCAGGGCGTCACTGGGGGTAGTGGGGACTCACTTGACATGATTATTTAGGGAACGGACTGGGTTGTTGCTGCGGCACGGGCCGCACTAACAAAACGAGACTGGGTGGGACGTCGCGACGGTCGAGCCGGCGAGGACGGAATCGGATTGAAGAGAGGAGTGCATGAATTTTATTTTTATTATGATAATACTTATAAGCTTCACTCGAGTAGTTCCCATTCCCGTACGGATATGGGGATAAAATATAGCCTATGTTACTCCCTGATAATGTATCTTTCCATTGGTGAGATAATTATTTAGGTCAGTCCGTCAGTCCAGGAAGATTTGAGCCTATTTGTTAAAAACAAACAAAAAATATATTTAGATTTCAGTTTTCAAACGCCATCTAAAAAAGAGGTTCTTAAACCAAAGTCGAAAACCGACGATCGGCTTATTTGTCACCCATATTTTTACGTTACCTTACAAAACAATAATGTACCTACCTAATCAGGAAATAGTAAAATAGCTACTAAAAACGTAATGGATTATGGTAATTAAAGACTACGTAACAACTAATCAGTCATAATCTTGATATTATCGCAAAAGACAAAACATTACAGACTATGATGTAGAATATTTTAATCTGTGGGAAATTTACGTCAAATTATGAGTATAAAACCATAGTTAAATTGCTTTTTTAGCAATTACATTAATAGATGCAACAGATATTTACACTAATATTACAAACAACGAAAGTTTGTATGTATGTTTGTTACTCTTTAACGCCAGAACAGATGAAGGGATCGCGATGAAATTTGGCGCAGAGTTAGAATATGTTCTGGAAAAATTACTTGCCTAGCTAAAATGTTAATTTTTTGTACATGTTTGTTTATGGAGATATTTACGTGACAAACATATCTACATGTTCTCATCTTTTAACATACAATGTTTGTACTAGGTGGAAATCGAACCTACGACAGACGGTTTCACAGTCAGGGTTACTAACCACAATGCCTCTACAAAAGCTCTGAGCTCTACAAAGTTCCAATGTCCCAAAATAAATTTATAGCCAATGACTATAAGTGGTGACCGCTTACCATCATGAACCAATATAACCGAACTAGGTACTTAGAGATATTATACATTAGTCAATAGTATGAAAGGAAATATTGTAGGTCTGTGGTTTGACATTGACTTAATTTATATGTAACCTTAACGTAATGAAAATAAGGTCTATAATTGCATGAAGTGATAATATTATTAAAAGTTCCGGCTTGTTACAGAGTTAATTAA
The DNA here is from genome assembly GCA_905147785.2 of Thyatira batis. NCBI lineage: Eukaryota > Metazoa > Arthropoda > Insecta > Lepidoptera > Drepanidae > Thyatira > Thyatira batis. The sequence goes on from LR990492.1 coordinate 842,709, forward strand.
ATCAAAAACCTTCTAAAGTTTTCATTGAATGAGTCATTGTAATTTCGGAGAATACTTATTGTTTATTTGTAGCTGATTTAATGAAATTTGTTATAGGTAGATATGTTGTTAGTATCTAATAATAAATAGATCAGAATTTAATTTAAATGAAAATACGTCCCTAAGAAACTCTCAAAAAATCCTAATAATAGATAATAATTAGTTTTCAACAAACGTTTGACTTAACTACAGTATAGGTTTTGATTATTATGTTTTCATTTGAACCAAATTACTTATGGTTTGGAATAAACTCATAATTAAGTACACACACGTTCTAGTAAATAACATTTTCCAATATTGCTTAACACTCCCTCCTCTAAATAGAAAAAAAACCTCTATGGCCTATTAAAAAAAAATAACACAAAACATCATCTTCAGAATTCCTTCAAACATGCCTTCCTCTAAACTAAATTAAAAAAACCTCTACCTAGTTAGAGTTTTTTTTTAATTATATTATAACCATTTATATTGACCATAACTATGGTCAATTTAAAAAAACCACAACACATAAATTCCAAAAATTCAAAACGGCACTAACCTTCAAAACAAACATGGCGGCGCGTGATCCTCGTACTCGGTTTCGAAACGAAAAACTAAACGTCAAATTTTTCCCGCTTTTCCGCACTGACAGGAGGGCTATGGCGCGCACACGACACACGTCTGAGACGCGGCCGCCCGCCGCTCGTATTTATAATGTCCGTTTAAATTACAACAGTGGTTTAAGTTTAATATTGTTATGCGCCGCGGACCCTGCCGTGGTTTTGCAACCTAACACCCCCGCTGGTAAGACATATGAATTAGGTTTTTCTATGTTGACACTGTTATGTGACACATAATAAAATTATGTAGTAAAAACTAGAGTAAAGTGATTACATTCCAGGTGGAAAGTTCTCTTTCCGAACCAAACTGTAGAAAATAGTAGGGTAGGTACTTCGTATTAAGTACACCCCGTCACTGGTTACCACCAAAATTGTGGAAGCGAAGAGTCGCTATGAAAAATACACTTATGAATAGTCAGACTGTGTGACTGTGTATGCCCTAACTGGGAATTTAATTCACGATCAACTTAGAAGCTAGTGTCAATCTACAACATAAACCCTGCGATTTCTCTTACATTCCCGGGATATAAAGTACCTAAATAATACTTACTTAAAACAAGACAGACTACGTCTTGTAAAAAGAAAATTCAATACCAAAACATATACGACGCATCGTATAAACAATCTTGGCCCTTGGAATGTCACACGAATAGTCTAGACTCTAGATGCACAACGAAGGCCAAGAACAACCGGTCCAACTACACCTTGCCTACTCTCAGAGCTGTACTTACACAATTTAATTTATGAATTACATCATTAATATGTGTATTAAAATGGTAACACATTCCATTCGTATGCTTAGAACATCGTCTTGGTGGTTGCTACCACGCAATAGGTAGTGGCTTCGATCCTCGACCGGGACAAAGATTTCATTAATTAATTTGCGTCTTGTAGTTTCATTACGGGATAATTTCACAAGAAATTACAAAAAAAAGTGCTGCTTTTTATCAGTGAAATTGATTTATAAATCAAGCTTTTATTATTATCATCATCATCAGGTCATATACGTCTCCACTGCAGGAGCCCTCCACTAACGACGCGGGGCTTACGTTAGTCCACCATGCTGGCCTAGACCACTGGGTACAAAATACCATAACACCATCATATTTACACAAAACCTTCCTCTGGAAACTTGTTAAAAACCCCATAAGATCCCTGCTCTAGTTTTATAGTACATCGCAAACAAACAAACGAACCGTAACTTTATGGTACATCTAGCTCATAGACTATTAAGTGTTATTTAGATCGTGAAGCGACATAAGGACTCGACATTGCTTTACTTGGCACAAACTTTTATTGTTTTTATGTTAAATCTAGGGTGGTCTTTATCCGCAAGGAAATTAGTGAGTTACAAAAATATCGTGTGTCAGATTATGATAGGCTGGTTGGCTTTAGTGACCCTGACTTTCAACCCACCCAGGATAAACTTGAAGATGTATTTGCAGTTAATCGGCTATCTGGTTACCATAGATCAAGTTGCTTTATTTATTTAATTATAGGCTTACCAACTAAATACACATTTTCTTATAACTACATATTAGTTTCTTTCCTCGCATGGATTTAAATTATAGGAAAGCACGGCATTTATAATTAAAGTACGAACTTATACATAAAAAAGTTTACAAATATCTATGCTTACATATTGGCAAGAAAGAAATGTTACATTTTCTGAAATGGAGCATTTCTAAATGACCCTAAACTGGCACCAAAAATATCCAAATCACATTTAGGAAGAAGATTATTGTATTATCTGAGGATATAGGAAAGAGGTTTATGCATTCGAATCCAAAATTTATCCGAATATTTATTACTAGTGGACCCGGCAGACTTCGTTCTGCTCACCAGCGCCACCTACCGGGTCCATATTGATGTATTATACATAAAAACCTTCCCCATGAAATACTCCGTAATTTGGTGAAAATCGCATGAAAATCTGTTCTATAGTTTTTGTGTTCTTCGCGTTCATACAGACAGAGGCGGCGGAGACTTTGTTTTATATACTTAGGTACCTATATAGATTTTTTATAGGTATTCGCATAGGATTTCGCATAGATCAATCAAACTACGCAACGGATTTTAATACAGTATTTATTTCTTTATTCTAAATCGTATATTAATCCTAGTTAACGAATAAACGAAGTGTGTCAAAGTTAATGCTACTATGTTGAGTTGCATAGTTGTTTTATAGAGTGGAACGGCTGACAACCTAAGAACACATAATATCTACTTAAGTGCAGGTAATATATCAGCATAGATTTGTATTAAACTTACCCTACTACTATAATGCGAAAGTAAGTCTGTCTCTTATGCTATCACACCTTAACCGATGTTGACGACATTTGGTACAGATATAGACTAAAGCTTGAGGGAGGATATAGGCTAAACAATCCCGGGAAAGTTGAAGGTCCCCAAATCCTATAAAGCTAATATTATAAATGCGAAAGTAATGAAATGTCTCGTTTTCACCCTGAAACTACTGAACCAATTTCAATGACATTTGGTACACAGATAGCCTAGAGCCTGAGAAAGGACATAGGCTAGTTTTTATGCCGGGGAAAATGGAAGAAATCCCGGGCACACGGGTAACCGAGTGGACCCGCTAGTAAATAAATCCTACTAATATTATAAATGCGAAAGTTTGTATGTATGGATGTTTGTTACTCTTTCACGCTCCAACGGCTGAAGGGATCTGCTTGAAATTTGGCACAGAGCTAGAATATGTTCTGGAATAACACATAGGCTACTTTTTATCCCGGGAACGCGGGTGAAACCGCGGGGAGCCACTAGTATTTAATAACTTCATTTCGTAGCACGGCATAAAGTATGGAAATTTTATAATTTTGAAACTCGCTCATTTGTACTTAAGTGAGATAGATTTTAAATCAGATTTGTTGGTAATCAAATTATTATTTTATTGACTTGTTTGTCAATTAAATTGGACATTGATATGTGGGATTTATATTGCGAAATAAAGTCATTTATTTTTAATGAGTTTGGTCGCTCAGAGCTTGGGATCTACAACAAACACAAATGTTTCTTTCCTTCTGTAGGAATGTAAGATTTGTTCCTCTTTTTCGTCTGTTTTTCAGAAAATCCGTTGCATGGTTTAAGTTTGTGTGTTGGGGAACATTAACTATCTACTGTTTAAAAGATATCAACTTGTAAACAGTTAATTACAGGTCATAGGGACATATCATCAAAGATTCCAATAATAATATGGAGCTACCAGTTTATCTGTCAACCGCAAGGCCAGTGAGAGTTGTTCCGCATTTCATTGCATTCGTCTGTTTTTCAGAAAATCCGTTGCATGGTTTAAGTTTGTGTGTTGGGGAACATTAACTATCTACTGTTTAAAAGATATCAACTTGTAAACAGTTAATTACAGGTCATAGGGACATATCATCAAAGATTCCAATAATAATATGGAGCTACCAGTTTATCTGTCAACCGCAAGGCCAGTGAGAGTTGTTCCGCATTTCATTGCACTATGACGTCCATGACTCACACAATATTGTCATCGACATTTTTTTTTCATAAATATCCTGGGACATGTATCACGGCCAATCTGATTCTAAACTAATCTGAGTTTGTACTATAGCGTATATCTACAGCTGGTGTGAACATAGACTTTTAAATATGTTACCTACCTTTATTAGATAGGCCTGAGGTAAAACAAATGCTAAATGCTCACTAATGATATTTTAGCCTATGATTTTAAATAACCGTCTCCGCTTAGCCTATTAGATAACTATAGATTTCTCTAAAAAAGGTTAAAATAATTTGGTGCTAAAGTTTAGGATTAAGTCATCGTTTTATTGGTACATTTAATCTTTATCCCTACTAATATTATAAATGCAAAAGTATCTGTCTATCTGTCTGTAACGTTTCGCACCAAAACCACCGAACCGATTTCGATGTGAAGCTAGTTATGTATAAAATTTTGTTGCTACAATAAGGTTACAGTTATTATCAAAATAAGTAGTGTAAACTGTAAGATGGATGATTGCACTTTCCATTATTAAACTTTAACATATAAATAACTACCAAAACAAAAACAACGGTGGTGGGTCAAGATCATAAGGGTGCAGGTTCAAAACCCCGGCCCGTACTTCTGAGTTTTAAAAACTTACGTACGGATTCACACCACTGGCTTTCGGTGAAAGAAAACATCGTGAGGAAACCTGCATGCCTAAGATGTCACAATAAAAGGCATGTGAAGTCCGCCAATCCGCACTAGGCTCGCGTGGACTATGGCCTAAACCCTCTCGTTGTTAGGGGAGGCTCGTGCTCCTACAGTGGAGATGTAGAATATGAGCTAATGATGAATGAAAGCATCAGTTCGTAATATTCATTTATAATTATTCATTGTCGTAACTTCACATCTAAACAAAGTCCCCGCCGCCTCTGTCTGTCTGTCTGAACGCGATGAACACAAAAACTACTGAAAAGATTTTCATGCGGTTTTCACCAAATTACGGAGTATTTCATGGGGAAGGTTTTTATGTATCATACATCAATTTGGATCCGGTAGGTGGGCACAATGAAGTCTGCCGGGTAGTAGTCTATAGGTAAATATTAAACAAAGACTTAATTGCAATTCAGAGCACAATCGTAAATCAGCATGGCCGTACAACTACCAAAAAACCTTCACAATACCTTTTAACATGTCCCGTTAACAATGCAAACGCATTATTATGTAAAATATCATGTAAGGTTACATTACTATGATAAAGCGTCCAATTTTCACCGCATTGCGTTTCGAGACGCGTGCGCACCGGTGGCGGCGGCCATGACACTTGCACCCTATTTGTGACTCTCTTGAGATAGTCAATAAAAGCTATTTTATAATACATTGATGGTTTAGTTGATATGTAAAAGGTTGGTAGTATTCGTGGGGCCAGCAGTGTAATAAGAAATCGACTTGGTCGACAATCGCGAGTGAGTTACACAATTAGGGTTGGTCGTTTGTATTCATTCTGTCACCGTGACAGTAACATATAATTGCATTATTTCACAGCCATTACATACTTAGTGTTGATTACTATTTTAACGATTTCCTACTGTACTAGTTTTACTATGCCTATTTATAGTTTATTAGGGATGTTTGTTTATGGACTTGATTAGGGTTCTGGGTGGATACATTTACGACTATACCTGGTAAGAACCAGTTAGAGGTAGCGTATGGATTGTCGAACTATGCAAAGGTTTTCGAGTAGTGATGGCAGCAAGGAATTGATCCACCGAATTCATAACTTTTTATTTATTTATTAGGGGATAAATAAATAATAAATAAAAACATATTCTTTCCTCCTCTCTACGACACATTGTCTTACGGTTAGGCTCAATTTCATACATTCCAAAAGACTGGCTCAAAGGACCATATAATATTTTTCAACTGAATAGCATAGGTATAATAAACTGGAGATAAATATAAAGGAGTTTTTAAATGTAAATGAAAGACACAAATCTCAATAAAAGAAACTTTATTAATAGCTAAACGGAGACAAAATATACTAAACATTACACGAACAATGGCATCTATGCGCTTAAACCTAACTTAACGTACAGAGTGAAGGAAACGTACACGAAAATGTTGTTCTTTTGTACAATTTATACCGACATTATAGTAAATTTAGATAATCCGAAACACCGACACGTTACAGCCAACTCACGACCCAACAAACAAACAAACAAAATTGTATTGACATGATTTTTTTTAAAACAAAATTTCCTTTCGAAATTTTTCACTATGCTAAGATTTTCTGCTTCTAAAATAAGCCAAAATAATCGGACAGAAACTACTATTTGTAGTTAATTTCGAATCTATATGAAATAGAAGCAAGCAATTCGGGACCTTATAATATCTTTACCCACAGGCTTAGGTTTAGATGTAAGTAATTAACATGAGCACTAACAAAGGCATTTATACATCCATCCCCTAAGATAGAAGTGAATTACAATACATTAGATTTTATTAGATTGTAACACAAAATCCTCCAGTTTTTGGAAGCTTTAAAAAACGACATTTTATTTAAGTAAAGAAGAGGGTACTTTAAAAAAATCATGTCATCACATTCTCAAAACACTATTAACAATCGTTTAACGAGCACACATCCCTATATTTTATATTGACGCGAATCGCATAATTTTATGTACAAACAAACATACATCACTCACTGCACAAGACACATTAATGCACATGTAATATTATATATAGTAATATATTATATTAATATAGTTTCTAGAGTGGGTTGCATCAGAAGTCTTATGCGGCAAAAATATTTGTAAACTTTCACTTTAAATTATTTTATTTTTAGTCATTCCCCAACACCCAAATATTGTCAGTGAGACTAATTCCTTCAAATGTAAATAAATGTAAGTTTGTTTTGAAAAGAGTAATTGCTGAGTTTATTGCCGGCTCTTCTCAGCAAACCAACCTTCCGAACCGAGCGTTAGAGTTTGACTATTCTTAAGTGTCTGTGAAGGCCTAATTGAATAAAAAACATTTTTCATTTTCAAGTACCAAAGTATTATAGGACTGGATAAAACTGCCATTGCTGAATGAATGAATGAATGGATTTTTCACTCTATACTAATATTATAAATGCGAAAGTATCCGTCTGTCTCGCTTTCACGCTAAAACTACTGAACCGATTTAAATTAAACTTGGTACACACATAGTCTAGAGCCTGAGAAAGGACATAGGCTACTAAAATGTATAATGTCTATATATAATGTATGATGTCGCATCACTGCTTTCCATCAGGTGGGATCGCGGTCAAGCTCTAGTTTTTAGCAGTTAAAAAAAAAAAAAAAATTATCCCGGGAAAATTTAAGATCCCCGGGTACGCATGTAAAACCACGGGGAGCAACAAGTTGGTAAATAAATATCCTGAGACATGGAAAAATCTGAATCATAAGCAAGCTTGTACTATGGTAACCAGATAGCTGATATACTACTTTTAAATACATACTTATATAGATATTTACATCCAGACACAGAAAGGTGACATGTTCATGCAGACAGATGTTTGTCCTGGATGGGATTTGAAACTAAGACGGGCGGTTTGAAAGAGAGTGAACACAGTCAAAAGGCAAGCGTAAGTGAAGACCAAAGATTTGAATTTATTTGAATGAATATTTTATTATGATAGGTAATCAAAAGATACATATAATAATCCTCTATTTCGTGGGAAAAAATACTTTAAATTTACCATTGAAAGACTTGACCGGTCCACTTAAAGAGCTCACTGCAGAAAATGGTAAATTCTAAGAAATATTTTGGGATTTTTATCTACTTTTCAATCTGTCTTAAACTAAAAACATACAATCACTAACAATTTAAAACATTATTTAATTAGTATAAGAAATACTTTACAATGGACTTAAAAAATGACTTTTTTAATATCTACAGGATGTTTGCTTGATGCAACCCACTCTGTTATATAAATATATTACAGTTTAAGTCATCAATTTTATAGGTATCAAGTCTAGGTGTCAGTAAAATATACAGGCTGTATAAATAACTATAATATTTAATTTAATATTCTAATGTTATATTACTAATGTAAGGTCAAAACAGCACTTTTTTTCAGAAATTCAATTTTGTTAATAAACCTGTTTATACACAACCTGTATATAAAATTTAACATGAATTATTTCGAGAAAAATAAGGCATATGAATGGTACATTTTAATCTAAGTTACAATTAGGCACTATAATAATTATGGTCAAAAATTATATTAAACCGTTCAAGTATTACGTAAGCAGATTTATTACAATTATTTACCCCCCCATCCCCCTTGTGTCAGCAAAAGTAAGCAAAGCACTTTCCCACTCCCCCCACGCTTACGTAAACATTTTCATTTTGACTATGTGTGGGTTGCCATATGTGTAAAAAAGTAAATAAGTACCGATGACGTAATCATCATCTAGACCTCCCACCCCCATGTCATTCAAAATAAGCAAAGCAAAGACCCCCTCGCCCCCCCATAGTCCTTACGTAATACTTGAACGACCCCTTTAAAAAAAATGCAATGTCATATTTATGTAAAAAAAATAACATAAGGCAACCTGTAAGTGTTCAATATAAAAAAGGCACTATATTAATATTATTTCATTATTAATTATATAATTTTCAAACTGCGTGTGTCAACAAGCCAATACAATATGAAACAATTAAAAAAATAATACATATACATTACGTATGTATGAATAAATGTATGTAGTTTTGTATGGGTATAAATAATTATACTAACTAATATTATAAATGCGAAAGTAACTCTGTCTCGCTTTCACGACAAATTTAAATAAAAATTCGGTACACAGATAGTCTAGACTCTAGAGCCTGGTAAGGACATAGGCAATTTTTTGTCCCGGGAAAATGGAAGAACCCGGGAGGTACGCGGGTGAAACCGCAGGGACCCACTAGTTCATAATAAAGAGGAAAGACATAGACATACATACACCATTCGAAAAACTTAACCCTGCTTGCACAGTCAAGTAAAAAGCACTGGTTATTAAAGACACAGGACTCAAACTTTTCTGGCTTTACGAGAAAAATATATTTTTTATTTCTAAAAATGTATGGGTTATCTTTAAACACAATACCCATACAAAACTCATACATAAATTTACGGACGGCGTTATGCTATAGTAGGCACATTATTATAGGCCGTTAATTATTTATTTATAGTAAATATTTTGTTTTTACATTATACTGCTATTAATTATAAAACAGTTACTTGGTATAAATAGATATCTATTTTTTTTATTGAAAATATCGAGTTTAAATCGTCAATTTATTTGTTTATTATATTTTTAAGGCATATTTTCTTGAAACAATTTTAAATTTCTTTTGTAATGTCATAAGTTAAAAAAAAATGTTGATTATTGAGCAGATTTTTTGACAAATTATTGGAAAAATTTGGTCAAATTTTAAATCCACTTTTTATAAGTTTATATACCAAATGTATATGAAAAATACATGTGGAATTATTGTTCAGTCAATATTTAATTGAATATCTCAAGTTCCCAGATTAAAATTCTAAAGATTATCTCTCGACTTATATTTTATAAAAAAATATATGCCTTTTTCACATTTATCATCATTCATTTATTAAAGTATAGGGACACGCGACACTCACTGTTTGAGGAACTAAAAGCAACCTTACCTTAATATATTTTGAGATCAAATTCATCTTTATTTTGTTCTGTCAACATGTCCCGATTTGGTTTAACATTCAGAATTATGTTTTGAAATTTATCATTCGGAGAAAAATTTATAAAAAATTAAAAAAAAATATTTTTCCAACAAAAAATTCACAAAATTGTTGTTACATTTGACAATCGAAATTCTTGTTCGAATAACACAATGGCACGTATAGATCATATATTTTTAGTCATTGAATCACTTATTTGTTTCGAGCGACATTTTAATATCAAAATTTATTGTTTGTATCATAATTTGTATGTATGAAGTAGATTTTATATGTAATAGCTACCTGCCGGGGTTCAATAAGCTATATATATAATCCTTCCTCTTAAATCCATCTATACAATACAACCACATTAAAATCAGTTGCGTAATATAAAAGATCTAAGCGATATAAAGTAAAGATTTGTATTTTTGTTATAACGAATAAACATAAAAACTACTGGACCGATCTGAAAAATTCTTTCACCAATGTAAAGCTACATTATCAGGGAGTAACATAGGCTATATTTTATCCTTTTATTCTTACGGGAACGGGAACTATGCGGGTGAAACCTCACAGGCAGGTAGTACTATGTGAGGATTTTAATATGATGATGCTCGTAAAAAAAAGTGATTCAATAAATACTATGTAGCATACACTTAAAGTAACATAGAACACATATCCTTAAAACTAGGTATATGGTAATGTGACTCAAAACAAATATATATATCGACGCTGGAAAGGAAAAATTATCCAAGCGACATCAGACTAACTTTACAGTAGATGTTTAAAGTTTGAATTTTCAGTGAAAAAAGTGAACTCTCGCGAACTTCAAAATGTCGAAGCGACATCAAAAGTCGTCGTAGGAGGACGTGAAGACCAAACGACGCAGAAAAATCAGGCGATTCCAACAATGTATATAACTCAAATTGGCCCAAAATGTCGATTGGATAATTTTTCCTTTCCAACGATATTTAAATATATCTAGATACTTTATGACACTGTCAATTTGATTCCAAACTAAGCTTGTACTATGTTAAGCAGATAACTGATACACTATGTATAATACTTTTAAAATACATACTTATTTATATATATAGAAAGAACTTAGTAATACATACATATAGATATATTTTTAGAACTGGCTCAGTTTCAGGTTGAAAAAATAGCAAAATTGTCTCAGCACCTTTAGTTTTTAATAGTTTTAGGTAAATATTCAAACTACTGAGAAACAGGTAAAGCTAAGTGAAACCGACGAATTTGACAGATAGTAAGGCAGGAAACCTCCAAAGATTTATTGTTTTATGAACAAGTTTAGTATTAATAACGAAGAAGATATAATAAGATATTTATTGTACGTAGGTATTAAATATTTGTGCAAACTTTAGTTAAGCTAGAGTCACATTACCAATTCTACATCTAGGTAATATAAAAGGTAATTAAAAACATTGCATTTCACAAATAGCTACAAATATACGTTTTTATATGAAACTAAACGTGTATCTATGTTTACTAATATACTATATATAATATCATGATTTTTAATATAGAAAAATTTACGGGATTTCTAATACATAATCGCTCACATATTATTTCCGTTCAAAAAGAAGCTCTATTTACATCCAATAATATCTTTTACCTTGTCATATACATTCACGATAATAAACTATGTCTTTATTACAACACTTAACGCCTTACGTTTTGTAACTTGGACACATAATTTGAGCTGCACTCTTGACGCCTTGGGGCCTTCCAATCCTTAAAAATATCAAATACAAAAAAAAAAAAAAACGAAATGCAATTCCCGTGAGATTGAGATACCGGACGACCGAGAACGAAAACGGTGGGGGGTTGAGGGGACCTTAGGTGGCTAGGAAACTGACGAGATCGCATTGTGGGGGGAGCCCATTTGGGTCAGTACCTTGTCGAGCCACTGTAGAGGTCCGTGAAGGTGTATCTCTATCCAGCAGGGCGTGGAGGTGACATCCTGACGGTGGTATTCCGCCCCCCAACCTTTGACAAACGACATCCTGATCGTGCACATTTTCGTTAGCTCGTATACCGCTTCAAACCCGTGGTTGACGCTTTGGGAGAGAAGCTGGGCAAACTCCCTGTTATTAAATATCTTTAGCGAACATCCTGGGGGTATTTTACAGACGGTGGAGGGGTGGAAGCTGTGGTGATGGTTACAGTTGCGACTCTGGACGAAGATCGCTGCATCTGATAGACATTCTGCGTAGACCTCCCCACCTACATAATACAGATGCACCCCCTTCCCTATGTGACGCCTCGTATTCTCTATGGTGGAATTTCTGTTTACATTACTCAGCTGGCCGAGACAAAACCTGTCGCTATTGTTAGAGGGATCCGTGAAACCGTCCACGACGACCGAATGGCTGTTACAATGGAACACTTCGCCTACTCTACAGTTCAATTCGTAGTATGCCACCGATGCCCAGTAGAGAGGCTCCTGGTATGACACTGGAGCGACTTCGCCAGGAGGTTCACTATCATCTGAGGGTGGGGAGTACGCTGGGGGAGGCGTATCGGGCAGTTCGGAACTAGCCGAAGGAGGGAAACCAGAGCCGGAGTAGGATACATTATGGGGCATTGAAGGTTCGGCAGTCCTTTGGAAGGGTAGCAGCGAATGCCCTGGGGCGAATTCCGAATGCCTTGGCACTAGCACTGGTGGGAGGACAGGGCTTTCGACCCTCTTGTAGTGGTACGGGTTGATGCATACCTCCTTCTGTTTAGCGCTGAACGGGTACTGGCATATTTCCAAGGGTTTTAGTTCGTGGTGGCTCTGGAGGTCGGGCCACCGCCACACGCGACAGTAGATCACGTGCGGTAGACCTTTGCGATGGGACACCTGAAATTTTGAGGGTTTACTTAGTTTTTTTGGTTATTTGGTAATCTGATAAACATTAAGTTACATGTATATGTCATTGTGTTTTATTCTTAAGTATCTATACTAATATTATAAAGAGGAAAGATTTGTTTGTTTGTTTGTAATGAATAGGCTCCGAAACTACTGAACCGATCTGCACAATTCTTTCACCAATAGAAAGCTACGTTATTCTCTACGTTATATTTCATCCCCGTATTCCTACGGGGACGGGAATTACGCGGGTTAAACCGCGCGACGACAGCTAGTGTGATATATTATTACAAAATTTTCACGTTTTTGCAATATTTTTCATCAGTATTACTACTATTGGTTGCAGTGTGGTGTTCGATAAATGTGCTATCGAACGAGTAGTTCCTGAGATTAGCATCTTCAAACAAACAATCTTTATAATATTAGTGTAGATTTAATACATATAAATATGAAATAATATGGAACAAAGAGTTAGTTAATTCATTCTAAACTGCTCGTACAGGAAGGCAGGCGCCTCGTTGCATGACATGATACCTAGTAGACTCCTACAAACGCTTTCAGTTATAGCCTACGAAAATAGATCTTAGATAAAACCCACCAATACCCCGTAACGATGATAACTGACTCCGTATATATAGCAAACTTTCAGATATTATACTACGAGAATAGATCAAACATAGAACCCAACAATACCCAGTAACATCGTACCAGCATCAAATTAGTTATACACTAGCTGCCTCCGCGCGGTTTTACCCGCGTAGTTCCCGTTCCCGTGGGAATACAGGGATAAAATATAGCCTATGTTACTCGGGGATAATGTAGCTTTCCAAAGGTGAAAGAATTTTTGAGATCGGTCCAGTAGTTTCGGAGCCTATTCGTTACAAACAAACAAACAAATCTTTCCTCTTTATAATATTAGTATAGACGACCAGTGTTCATGAACAAACTATTAGATTTTTTATAATATTAATTTAAAATAAATAGCACTTCTATAAACCCGAGGGCTTTCTTATAGCTATTTACAACAAAATCCTTGTTAATGTTTTAAACGATAAATAAATAAAAGTAGGATTTGTCGTGACCATTGAATGAGCACTGTTTCCCGCACACCTCAGAATAATTAGACCAGGTATTAGGAGTCTAATGTCTATCATGTCGTTTCAAGGTATCGCCTTACAAGTCTTATGGCGACATAATGGCGGAAATTAATATGGAATTTGAACGAATCGTTCATACAGGACAAAGCTAAGCCCGTCCATGAGAATGTTATTGCAGATTACAAAGAAAAATGCAGTATTAGATAACAGCTTTGATTGTGGGAACATTTCTTAGCGTTATATTATACTAGTTGAGCCGCGCAACTTCGTTAGCGTCACTTGCCCGTTTTTGCAACAGTTTTGATTGGTGCTCCGCTCCTATTTTGCGACATTTTTCACACACGGCCAATCTGATTCCAAACTAAGCAGAGCTTAATCTTTAAATAACCAGATATCCGATATTTTTCTTTTAAATACATACTCATAATATAAAGATCCAGACACGGAAAATACATATTCATACACACAAATGCTTGTTTTGGTTGGGATTTGAACCCACAACCAGCTTTCAAAGTCAGGGTTACTAACCACAAAGCCATCCTATCAAATATTTCTATTCTATCTACACTAATATTATAAAGAGGAAAGATTTGTATTTTTGTATGTAACGAATAAACTCAAAAAGTACTGGACCGATTTTAATAATTCTTTTTTCATTAGAAAGCTACATTATCACTGAGTAACATAGGCTATATTTTATCCCTGTATTCCCACGGGAACGGGAACTACGCGGATAAAACTGTGCGGAGGCAGCTAGTATTATATATTCTTTTCTAAATATGAATTTTATAATCACCTGCAACCTGCCGTCAAGTGACCGTGGTATTGTGACACACTTGGATGGTGTTCCGGGACATGAGAGGGCTCGCTCTAACTCCTCAATGGCACCTTTCCGCTTCTTCAGCTTCTTGACAAGGCTGTCTACTGCCTTCTCCGCCCATTTCTCTTCTTCATCACCCTGGAATATGTTGAGATTGTGGTTTTAGAGTTTGATGATTTGACTTGATGAGTTAATATTTAGTTTTGTGAGGAGTTTGTCATTTGATTCTCATCTGAGACAAATGTTTATATGGAATAACATGTCTCTATGTTCTGATATAAGCTCTACTTAGTCTGAGATTTTGTTTAAAAACTTATGTACGGATTCGCGCCACTGGCTTTCGGTGAAAGAAAACATCGTGAGTAAACCTAGATTTTGTTAATGTTTTATTATTTAATGATTCATCATCATCAGCTCATATACGTCTCCACCGAGGAGCTCGAGCCTCCCATAACATCGAGGGGGATTTTAGTCCATAGTCCACCACGCGGGCCTAGTGCGGATTGGCGGACTTCACATGCCTTTAATTGTGACAACTCGGGCATGCAGGTATCCTCACGATGTTTGAATGATTATTTTAATAAAAAGAAATAACAGACTTAATTGGAAATAGAAATATATTACACTAATGGCTCCTGGCGGTTTCACCCGCTTTCTTGGGAGATCTTAAATATTCCTTGGATAAAAAGTCTATCTGTTTTTCAAATCCTTCAGTAATTTTTGCATCATCCATATTTAAACCTTCATATTTATAATATTACTAGGAAGTAGAATGATGATTTTTAAAGTTGAAGAAATTACATAAAAAATACAATACATTAGTAAGCAAACAACTTTAAATGACTCAATATTCTAAGAAAGTGTGTGTAATATATTATGAGTCATGTTTCTATGTTTGTAACTTATCATAAATTTCTGTTATTATTGCATGACAAATATTTAACTATTTATTTTTATCTATAGTCAGGTGGATGGATAGATCTATCTCTACTAATATTATAAACTAGTAGCTCCCCATGACTTTACCCGCGTACCCATTTTCCCGGGATAAAAAGTAGCCTATCTCCTTTTGCAGGCTCTGGCTAGACTATCTGTGTACCAAATTGCATTTAAATCCTGTCAGTTATCAGTAGTTTTAGTGTGAAAGTGACACAGACAGAAAGTGTTACTTTCGCATTTATAATATTAGTATATGCATGTCTGGCTGTATGTCAGTTACGCATTCATACCTAAACAACTAGATTGATATTCATAAAATTTTTCTACTTTTTATTCTGGGAAAGTAAAAGGTTCCCTGGGAATGCAGATGAGACTGTGTGGAGTCACTATATTATTATAAAATACTAGCGACCCACCCCAGCTTCGCATGGGTGCAATGCTTATACATCACATTAGAAACCTTCAAAATTGTCAGTGTTTCTCTAACATATTATGGATGTATTGTATATAAAAACCTTCCTTTTGAATCACTCTATCTATTAAAAAATCAAAATCCGTTGCATAGTTTTAAAGATTTAAGAAAACAGGGTCAGACAGCGGAAAGTGACTTTGTTTTATAATATGTAGTGATAAATGAGAATTGTAACTATCTTAACTACACCAACACAGTTATCAACCTCCAAAGTAGGTAGAGTATATGACTATGTAGATTAGTTTAGTGGCTAACTACCATTTGTAGCTCATTATAGATTTGATCCTCATCCAGAACAAAGATGCATAACCATTGCAATTGTTGGCAATCTGATTCCAAACTAAGCAAAGCTTGTGCTGTGGTAACGAGATAATAACTAATATACTCTTAAATACTAATTATATAGATGAATAAATTATGAGTCCAAGATATCAAAAGCTAACTTAATACAAATATATATATTTCAGCATTTTACTTATATACACACTATTTTCCGAGCCAAGTTTGCTTTTATTGAAACCTTTGACTGGAACAAAATACAGTAAAATCAATATGAAGACATAGTAAATATTAAAGAATTATTAAGTAAGTAAATGTATGAAGTTATTATTACTATCAAAATTATTTTACTTTATTAATGTAGTAAGTAAATGTTTATACGAAGTTTTGAAAGAGTATAAAAGCATTTTGTAGAGAGGAGAAGCATTCAATGTTACTTTCAATCATTCTTAACAGTTACATGAATAATAAATAGATCTATGTTTAGCTACTTAATACCAATTCAATTAAGTTATGGTGAAACTTATGGAGTTAAATAACAATGGCAGTCTATCTTTAAACTGATATCTTTGACAGCCCGGTTGGCTTTGTGGTTAGTGACACTGACTTTCAAGCCGCGGGTCGTGGGTTCGATTCCCACCCAGGACAAACATTTGTATGCATGAATATGTCTGTTTGTCCTGTGTCTGGATGTTAATATCTATATAAGTATGTATTTAAAAGTAGTATATGTAGTATATCAGCTATCTGGTTATCATAACACAAGCTCACTTTGATGCTTAATTTGGAATCAGATTGGCCGTGTGTGAAAAGATGTCCCAGGATATATATAAACTCGTGGTTTATTACCACCCCCAGGCAAGGAACACCCCATAATTAAAAATATGGAAAACCCCAACTATTTTATTGATTCCTTACCATGCACAACAAAGCTGAAACACACTTGTTTATCCACAGGAAACTCAATTAAACAACTAACCTGTTTCCAGCCCAACAATTTCTTGACAGCAGGACTAGTGAAAGAAAACAGGCTGTTCAGGCTTGACATAGGCCCGCTGCTCGATGATTCCCCATCGTCTGTGTCCATGGTTACCACCGGATGACTCACCAGCCAGCAGGGACGCGGGAGCGCACCTCCCGCCAATAATTACACCGCGGAAACGCTCAAACGGCCATCGATCACAACCACTTGGTATTCCCCACGACGTGTACCAATTACACTAGAAAATACCGATTAATGACAAGCGTCTCTGCCACAATTTTATGATTTACACTATCACGGTGAAAATATCAACACGCACCGTTTGTTGATTTTATCAATAAAATAGATTTAAAATATCTATCCTGTCGAGTATTGTGCAGTCAATAGAATGATAAACGTATAGAAAATAAAGTAAAACACTCGTCAAGCAACTCGAAACAGCTCAAAAGACATTTTGTTTTTTTTTTCTTTGATGCACACAGATTAAACGAATCGTAGTGATGGGGTCATTTTTGTACTAAGTGTCGACTAAGTACAGACAAATATTATTCGATTACTAGGCTCTAAATTATTTAGGCAATTTGAAGAAATTATATTCATTCATTATCTACCTACATAGTTTTACGTTATTCGTTTGTAGTCGATATTGTATGTATCTATTGTTTGAACATAATTTTTTAGTTTGTACAGTTTTCCATAATAAAATGATAAAGACAGCATTATTTTTGTTGCATGAAGAACAGGATGGCATTATTTCATGCGAAAAATACAAGAAATTCAAAACTCGCGGTGTATGGAACGTGTCCATTTATCGCATTTTGGCGAGAATTTTCTCGAATTTGAAGTGTCATTTCTACTTTATTCCGTGCTGCCGTTTTTGTTCTGCGACCGCGATCGAATTTGTGTATAGAAACCAGTAGAAAAAAGAAACTGTTCATATTGAGCTTGTGTCTTTAAGAAGTGTTTAATACAATTGAATAATAATTTATTAGCTGAATAACAACCATGGATCAGGTAAGAGGTTATAAACTAAGCGCTAAGTGGACTAAATTTTCAACAATTTTCTGTAAACGCCAAAATGTTTCTAGGTTAATATATTGAAGGAGAAAGGAAATGCGGCTCTAGCTGCTGGGAAATACGAGGATGCTGTTAGTCATTACACGGATGCCATTGCTTTGGATCCGAAAAACCACGTTCTTTTTAGTAACCGCTCGGCGGCTCATGCGAAGTCTGAAAACTACGCCGCTGCCCTTGAAGACGCCGACAAAACTGTAGCCCTAAACCCATCATGGAGTAAAGGGTATTCTAGAAAAGGCAGTGCCCTAGCATACTTAGGTAGATACGCCGAAGCGATTGAAGCATACGAGAAAGGTCTAGAACTTGAGCCTGGAAATCAGCAGTTGGCATCTGGCCTGGCTGAGGTGCACAAGCAGGCCGATGAAGCATTGTCAAGGAAGACCCAGCTGTTTATGAAGTTACAGGCTAACCCACAGACTAGAGAGTGGCTGAAGGATCCGGAATATGTCAAAATTGTTGAGGTATGTGTCATAATTAATTAAGGTTATATATTAATATCTTTGTTCTTTATATTGTTCAATATAATATTGTGACAGCCCGGTTGGCTTTGTGGATAGTGACCCTGACTTACAAGCTGCGGGTCGTGGGTTCGAATCCCACCCAGGACAAACATTTGTATGCATGAATATGTCTGTTTGTCCCGTGTCTGGATGTAAATATCTATAATATGTGGGTGATTCTACGATAAGAGGTTTCAAGCCCATAGAAGATACGGCCAAGGAGAAAAGTTAGAGTTTTTTCATGAAACCCTGATATTATGATTTTTGACCCGTTTATTAACCTTTTCACTCAAGGGCAAGTCACTTTATACATATTTTATAACTTTTTCGTAGACCAGAGTAAAGACATCGGGCAGGGGAAAGACATTATGATCAGGGTAGATACTTATTTCACCAGGGGAGAGAATTTGACACAATAATATACTTAATAAAATCAATAAAATAAATTAAATCAACTTTTATTAAACATTGTTTTTAACATATAATCAGACTATTATATTAATCATCAATCAGACTATCATTTTACAGCCTTTTTTTCTAAAACACGAGTGTTTCACTTACACATGCAAAATTGACTTGCCAGTGTACCTTCAACGATTATAAAAAAAGAATTATTTTATTAACATTGATTAATATTAATAAAGCTTTTCTTATGTTTCAATCACACTTGGATAATCAGGTTAATTTTCACATTGCCTATACCTATGCTGTTCTGTCACATTCTGTATATGGTTAATTAAATGAAAGATAGACGGTAAATGTATATTCGAAAAAAAATAAAATATAAATAGGTAATTATAATTTTATTAAAGGCTCTCTTTTGCCTACATGAACAAAAAATTAAATCAAAATAACATACAAAATTAAAGGCACTTTCTTACCTAAATGAATAAAAAATATATAATTCAAATGTAAGTTTTCTCCATCACATTTACCGACTTATTAAAAGAGTTAACATCTTCTGCCCTTACAAAATAAGATTTGGCATAGATAGGGAGTGTCTGGACAACCTGATCTTCTCAGATGAATTAAATATTGATCTTCAACTTTAAATAATTCTCCGGTTTTATAACATGATGATTTAGTCCTTAGTTTATTAATAGTCTCATCTTTTTATTTTATTTATTTAATATCTTAGTCTTCTAGCTCTATCTGATTAAATTTTAGCTGTCACGCTTTTACGGAAATCACTTTGCGGCATCTGATGATCAACATCTGAAATTGATGGTGTTGCCAAAACATTAGTTATATTTTGAAGACTAACTTACTTCCAGTTAGTAAAAGCTTGAGAACGTAGGCCTTTTACTTTAATTATATATATACATATATCTGTGTCTTATCTTTTTCGCCTTACGATGCTCTCTAGCAGTCATTTGTTCGACAGTGTTGATTATCTCTTACTCTTTCTTTGTAAAATATTTTTCCATATCTTTTTGCTTTTGCAATTTATACTTTTCAGCATCGTTTTTAATCTTTTGATATCGTAGCCTCCCGGTTTTACGTTTCTTCTGTAACCTTTCTTCACATGTTAACTTTCTCATTGGTGCCATAATCTGTAATAATGACCGTAATATAGTAAAAATATGTTTTTATCATAAAAACTTTCATTTGCCACAATTATTTAAGTTATTTAAAACTGGCGTTGAAGTTAAGTGACAAGAAGTTATTTTAATCTGCGTTTATTATAACATCTTATGATGAATATTATCTCCCCTGGCCAGTAAATCTCTCCCCTGGACATTTTATTGACAGGGGAAATACTCCAGGGTAGAGACGTTTTCATGAAAAATTCAATTATTTAAACAAAATAAATTATTTTTTAGGTTAATTGTATATCTCACTTCATTTATTACTGTATTAATTAATTGGAGCAGTAAATGCAAATACATTAAATAAATATTATAAGTTTTATGACTTACCAGTGGAGAGACACAATCACCTTGCGAAACCACTACACCACACAGTCGAGTCGCAACAACTAGAAAATGACGTTACTTAAACGGCTCGGGCGTTTAGTATTGCTAACTTCACGCTGATAGACGTCCTTGGGCACTACTTCCAATATGGCTGTCCTTGAATTTATGTATTTAATAGCGGAACGAAATTTGGCAGGGTAGATAAACAAAAAACGCAGGACAAAAGTTAATTAAAAAAAATAATTGAAATTAACAAAAGTATTTTATTTTTTATTTAATTATGTTTAAGAATAATTACCTTAATTCAGTTTAAAAATACTTTTGAAAAGCAACTGATAAAAAAAACATATGTATTGTTTGAATGTTCAATTGGAACCGTCAAGGGGACAGGCCAGGGTAGAGACTTTTTTAGACTTTGGGAGGAATTTCAGAAAAATCTGTTTAAATTAGGCATTCAACCGTGATGTTATTTAATAAAGTATATTATCATGATGTGATTTATTGTAAAAAATAGCAACATATAGAATAAAAAATCTGTTATAAATGGATTGCCGCACAAGTTACCTCTTATCGTAGAATCACCCATGTATGTATTTAAAAGTACAATATGTAGTATATCAACTATCTGGTTACCATAACACAAGCTCACTTTGAAGCTTACTTTGGAATCAGATTGGCCATGTGTGAAAAATGTCCCAGGATATTTATTTATTTATTTAATATATTTCTACCAGCATCGTCATATAAAGTATATTGTAAGTTAATGCTTACAAAATATATTATCATTTCATTACTAAGTCAATGACCAGATTGTGTTGAGTCATTTGCTAAATTTAATTACTTTACGATGTTTAAAATATATGTAAAGTTGCATATATTTTGTTTATATATGGATATATTTGGGTAGTTCACATAAGTTATGTATTTATTGAGGTGTAGGGCTTAATTATTTAAATTTATTCATAAGCTTGGGTGGCATGATTATATATTATATCCTTTTATAAACTAGACTGTTGATTAATATCTATGTCTAGGGGATCACAATCTTTTTTACCTTGATATATGTAATGAATCATCTGATCAACATGATTTTCTTTATGGGATAGTTAGGTATTAAGAATTTTTTTTTTTTTTTTTTTTTATACCACAAAGGTGGCAAACAGGCATACGGTCCGCCTGATGGGAAGCGGTCACCGCAGCCTATGGACGCTTGCAACACTAGGGGCGTCACTCACGCGTTGCCGACCCTGTAAAAATCTCTTCACTCCCTTCTTGAAGAACCCCATACTGTACTCCATTGGGAATACCATGGCGGGGAGCTCATTCCACAATCTGAGTGTACGTGGCAGGAAACTCCTCTGAAAGCGCAGGGTTCGAGACCAATTCGGCTCCAGAGTGTGAGGATGAGCTCCCCGTCGATGGCGAGAAGTGCGATGGTAGAAAGTAGCTGTAGGCATTATATCAAACAGTTCTTCAGAACACAGTCCGTTATACATGCGGTAAAACACACAGAGGGAGGCGAAGTCTCTCCTCAGACTAAGGGGCTCTAGACCGCTTGTGAGCTCGGGATCGTCGACAATTCTAACCGCTCGCCTCTGTACCGCGTCAAAAGGCCCAAGCTGGTATCCAGGCGCTCCCGCCCATAGATGGCAGCAGTACTCCATGTGGGGTCGGACCTGCGACTTGTAAAGTTGCAGCCTTTGCCCAGATGTGAAGTACCGCTTAGCTCTATTGAGCACACCAAGTTTTTTCGATGCCAGCTTGACCTTGTCTTCCAAGTGACTACGGTACTGAACGTCACTAGAAATGTCGACGCCTAGGATCCCGATGCTCTTCGATATGTTAAGGGACGTGTTCTGAAACTGTGGAGCTACAGAAAATGGGGTTTTTTTAGCGGTGAACGCGCAGACTTGTGTCTTAGCGGGGTTGAAGTGAACTAAGTTCTTTCGACCCCAATCGGAGACACTACTAAGTGTACTCTCGACTTCAGACACAAGTCGTTCGCGATTTTCCTCTACCACGGATCGAGGGATATTTGCACGTCCCGTGTAGTGTGCATCCCCCGTACTGTCATCGGCATAGCAATGAATGCCGCCAATTGATAGCATATCATTGATATGCATCAAGAACAGTGTAGGGGATAGCACAGAACCCTGGGGGACGCCAGCATTTATGTCCATACTTTCGGAGCAACTGCCGTCAACGACGGCTCTTATGCATCTGTTGGACAAAAAGCTGGCAATCCATTGGCACAATCCCTCGGGAAGCCCGTACGCTGGCAACTTCGTGAGAAGACCCCGGTGCCAGACCCGATCGAACGCCTTCGCCACATCTAGGCTCACCGCCAATGCCTCACCTTGACTCTCGATGGCGAGTGACCAACGGTGCGTGAGATACGCTAGAAGGTCACCCGTCGAACGACCGTGACGGAACCCGTATTGTCGGTCGCTTAATAGGTCGTGATCTTCTAGGTATCCCAGGAGCTGCACGTTGATCACTCGCTCCATCACTTTGGAGAGTAGGGAGGTGATGGCGATAGGCCTGTAATTCGACGGGTCTGATCTGTCACCCTTTTTGGGCACTGGGTGCACATAGGCAGTCTTCCACGAAGACGGGACTTGCCTCTTGTAGTAGGAAAGCGCAAAAAGACGCGTTAATACTGGACACAATTCAGGAGCACACTGCTTTAGAACCACTGCCGGTATGCCGTCTGGTCCACTCGACTTATGGACGTCCAATGAAAGCAGCTCCTGCCGGACTTTCCGCTGAGTAATACGGATCTCCGGCATAGAGCTGTCACACCGCTGGATGGATGGTGGTGTAGCGCCTCCATCATCCAAAGTCGAGTTCGAGGCAAAGAGAGAGCCTAAAAGATCGGCCTTCTCTTTAGCACTATGGACCAAGTTTCCATCCGGCTTACGGAGTGGTGGCAAGGACGACTGGCAAAAGTTTCCTTCAGCAGCTTTGGCAAGAGACCAGAAAGCGCGACTCCCAGAGGGTAGGCTCGATAGCCTCTCGCCAATTCTGCTGACGAACTCGAACTTAGCCTTGGCAATTGTTCGCTTACTGAACCTCGAGGCAGCGTTGAGTTTACGTCGCGCATTAGATACTTCCGGATCCTGAATAGAGCGGGCCGTGGTCCAAGCCTCATACAAGGTTTGCTTGTTGCGTCTAGCCTCTTTGCAGGGCCGATTAAACCACGGTCGTTTCTTCACCCCCGCAGCTACTAGCGGGTTAGGAATATAACATTCCATTCCCGCCAGTATTGCCTCAGCGACGGCAACTGCGCAGGTGTCAGGATCATCCGATGCGAAACATAGCTGCCTCCACGGGTACGATGCGAAGAAATCTCGCAATCCATCCCAGTCTGCTGACTTGTAGTGCCACACACGACGACGGCCACTCGGTCGGGGCGGAGTAAGCCGTGCACAGGGCACTTGTGCCCGGACGAGGCAGTGGTCCGATGAGCCGAGAGGCGCATCCACTGTGACAGAATAGCCGTCTGGTCGCGTAGTCAGCAGAAGGTCCAGTAGGGAGCTGGTATGACTCTCAATGTCTGGTATTCTCGTAGGAGAAAGAACCAGTTGTGAGAAGCCATAGGCCAAGGCAAAGTCATGAGCAGCTCTCCCCGCGCAGTCAGTGGAACGGGAGCCAAGCCATTCAACGTGGTGAGCGTTGAAGTCTCCAAGTATCACTATCTCCGCAGAGGGAAACTGCTCAAGAGCTTTGTCAGTCGTCGATTGCAGGTGTTCAAACAGATGAAATGTGTCCAGGTCACCGCTGTGGGACCTGTAAAGGCACGCGTAGATTCTGGAGTGGCCACCGTGATCTACGCGCGCCCACAATACCGACAGGTCCCGGTCTTCAAGGCCGTGAAGACGGCGACAACAAATATCCTCCCTGACGAACATACATACCCCGGCACGGCGCACAAAATTGTGCTCCAACTTGTACCCAGGGTAGTGCAAATAAGATGTATCGTCAGGACAGGATATTTGTGTCTCCGTGAGGAAAAGTAGGGTCGGCTGTGCAGTCTCTAGATGCTGGTGGACTGCATTGATGTTAGCGTGAAGGCCCCTAATGTTGCAAAAGTCCACTGAATGTGTGGACAACGGGGTGGCCGCTGGGTATCGATGTCCTTTCTTTTTTCTGGCCATGGTTATAAGAGAGTTGGGAGATTAAAAGAGGAGCAACTGTATAGGCAGTTAAGGGGAAAAAGCGTAACGGATTTTCGTCGAAGGGCTAGACAGGTAGGCAGTTTGCCGAGGCGGCGGCTGGAAGGGCCCCCAGTCCCCCCGCGGCACAATCGGTCGGGTCCACTCCGGTCTCCTCCTCCGGCACGACCGACTGCGCCACGGATTATGCGCGAGGCGGCGGGTCAGCCTCCCTGGGCGGAGATTAAGTAGTCCCAGGGGTCGGGACCCCTACAACCTGCGGGCGGCCAGCGGACAGCCGTTTCACTGGGTCTCCCTAACCGCCGCACCCACACGCTACTCCTGCACAGCCCTACGACGCTACTCCATCACTGGTCCCCCCTACTGCCCCTACAGCGTCTCCTCGTGGAGCTCTGGCTACCTTACTCACCGCAGGAACACAACACTACAAGGTAGTGTTATTTGGCTGCGGTCTTCTGTAAGGTGGAGGTACTACCCCAGTCGGGCTGCTCCAAATTCGGAACGAACGAGTCCGTTGCGCCCTACCTCTCTCAGAATGTCATATTTTTATAATTTAAACTATTGTTTCATACAAAGCTTCACCCAAATGCTAGTACAATAGAAGACTACTTAACCTACATACTTACTGCTACTTAGTTACATAACCAGACTATAAAAACATAGGGTATACTTACTATTTCTACTATCAAAGTTTTGGAAAGGTTCTTTAATTCTTCATCCAGTCCAATAATGTTCACCTTTATATATATTTAATCTCTTTCAGAAACTAGCAGATAATCCCTTCGATATCCAAAGCCTAAACGCCAACATGGAAGACAAGCGCGTCATAACAACCATCAGTGTCATGCTTGGCTTCGACATGCAGATGGACGTAGACCCACCAGCACCCGAGAAAAAGTCCACACCTCCACCCAAACCTGAGGAACCACCGAAACCCAAATACGATGACCTCCCAGAAAACCGGAGACTGGCGTTAGCAGAAAAAGACTTGGGCAATGAATGTTATAAAAAGAAGGACTTCAATACTGCACTCACACATTACTCCAAAGCTATTGAGTTGGATTCTTCAGATATTACGTTTTACACAAACATGGCTGCCGTCTATTTTGAACAGAAAGAGTATGAGAAATGTGTGAAGGAGTGTGAGAAGGCAATTGAAGTCGGCAGAGAAAATAGAGCAGATTTTAAGTTAATAGCTAAAGCATTCACTAGAATTGGTAAGTGATGAAAGTTTTTATTTTATGAACAATATTTATATTTAAATAGGCCTTTACTAGGACTTCTGTATAGTCAGAAACTACCTTTGGTTCAGAAGGTTTCTTTTACAAAGTAATTTGATATCCATTCCTTGAGACAAACTTCCCTTGTTTCATCTATTGTGACTAGTTTATCCACTGTGACTAGTTTATCCACTGTGACTAGTTTATCCACCGTGACTAGTTTATCCACCCATGTGGCCATGCTCGGAGGGTAGATAAAATTGCCAAAGTGGAATAGTATCTTCTCCATTCCCCGTGGATAAAACCATGCTGGGGGGGGCAGGGGGAGACTCTGGTCCGAAGCCCTAATTTGACCTATGATCTGCAATTGTTTAGTACCAACAGTAATATTGTAAAGATAGTCTCATTCATGTCAAGGCAGTTCAATAGCCTATGCACTCATTATCAGCAATCAGAATATAATTAATTCATTCATTGTGCTATAATTACTTATACTAATCAATGCAAAAGTACCTATGGATGGTTGTGACACAATCACGCTATAACGCCTAGGATCTGGATGAAATCTGGCACATAGGTAGAATATGAGAGGTTATATTAATGATGGCGAGGCATGGGTATAGCGCTCGTTCTAGCAGGACTAATATTATTATTGTAAAAACATTGTTAAAACTTGTTTTGAAAAGAGTAATTGCTGAGTTTCTTGCCGGCTCTTCACGGCAAAAGCAACTTTCCGAACCGAGCGTTAGAGTCGACGCTTCATAAGTGCCTGTGAAGGCCTATTTGAAATAATAAATATATTTCATTTAATTATGTTCTGGAATCAGCGTTGCCAGATATATTTGTTGCCAAGTCGGGATTTTGGAACTTTTTGAGTGAAAAAAGCGGGATTCTTTCGTCGAAAGCAGGACATAGTAAAATAATATTAAATAAAATAGTATATAATGAAAAGTTTTTGAATATTTATCTTTTTATTTGAATTCGAATTACGTTTATGTGACAATAGATAGTAAAAATATCCGTAGAAACTGTATTTTAATAAAAATATGTTTTTTTTTAATCAAATTTACCATATCGTTAAATAGTTGAGTAAAAATAAAAAATTCTGAATTATGCGCCGGGCAGGCGGCCAGTCCACACTTGTCTGTGCCACCTGTCCGCGCTTTCTCAGTACGCTGCACGCACGGTCGAGTTATTCCCGAAAAGCGGGACTGAGCCTGTTCCGCGCGGGACATTAAAATTTGATCTAAAATCGGGACGTCTGGCAACGCTGTCTGGAATGCACATAGGCTACTTTTTAATTGAAATTGAAGATCCCGAAACGCAAAGCAAAAGATATTAATCTTTATATTGTATATAAAACAAAGTTTTCCTGTCTATACGCTCTTACAAATTACGCAACGGATTTTAATACTGTTTTTGACATGAATTGAGTAATTTAAAAGGAAGGTTTTAGATATAATTTTGTAATGTCTTGGTTTGAAATATGAAAATGGTGGTCTAGTAACCGTGTGAAGCAGGGACTGGTCGATAGTTATAAATTATAAATATATAAACTATTTATGAATTATAAATAATAAGTATTAGTTTCAATTTCAACCCAATTCACTGGGATTCATGCACTTCCAATCGCAATATTTTAAAAGCGTATGTTAGTTTCACTTTCAAGCCTATAACTAAATCGTATTTCAAGTAAAAAAATCTTTTATTAATGAAAACTTATATCATCAAGGAGTAACTATATATATAAGGCTATATTCTACCCTACGGGAACGGGAACTGTTATCAAACTGCCGGGTAGCTAGTAGTAATAAATATTTTCTTAATCCAGGTAACGCATACAAAAAGATGGAACAATGGAAACTAGCCAAGACATACTTTGAGAAGTCCATGTCTGAACACCGCACACCGGAGATCAAGACATTGCTCAGCGAAGTGGAACGCAGGATCGTTGAGGAGGAGAAGAAGGCCTACGTAGACCCTGTCAAGGCTGAACAGGAGAAGGAATTAGGCAATGATTACTTTAAGAAAGGTAAGCTATTAGAATATATTTTACACTTAAACATAAGGTGGATATAACATCACTTATGTGAGGCTAGTAGTTTTAAGTCGGGTTTTAATCGGTACTTCGGGTTTTTCAAGAAGGTGAAGAGATTATTACAGGGTTGCCAACGCGTGAGTGACGCCTCTGGTGTTGCAAGCGTCCATATGTTACGGTAACCACTTCCCATCAGGTGGGACCGTATACCTGTTTACCGCCTTTGTGTTATAAAAAAAGTTGCTATCTATATAATCCAAAATTGACTGACAAGTTCATACACACTTTAGCATCATCATCTTAACCATGAATGAAACCAGAAATGAAAATATTCAAATAGACATTCATAAATAATTGAATACACATGGAGGCTTGCTTAAATCTATACTAATATTATAAATGCCAAAGTAACTCTGTCTGTCTGTCTGTTACGCTTTCACGGTAAAACTACTGAACCGATTTAAACGAAATTTGATACAGAGATACTCTTGAGCCTGTGAAAGGACATAGGCTACTTTTTATCCCGGGACAATGGAAGATCTCCCAGTCACTAGATGAAAAACTAAATTAGCTAAACCATACTAAAATAATAACCAAATTAATTGCCCATCAAGGCGACTACAGTGCAGCAGTGAAACACTACACAGAGGCGATCAAGCGCAACCCGGACGACCCCAAGTTATATTCCAAC
This sequence comes from Thyatira batis, assembly GCA_905147785.2. Classification (NCBI taxonomy): domain Eukaryota; kingdom Metazoa; phylum Arthropoda; class Insecta; order Lepidoptera; family Drepanidae; genus Thyatira; species Thyatira batis. The sequence continues at coordinate 871,628 of LR990492.1, forward strand.
CGTGCAGCGTGCTACACCAAGTTAGCAGCCTTCGACCTCGGCCTCAGGGACTGCGACCAGTGTTGCAAGCTCGACTCCAAGTTCATTAAGGGCTGGATCCGGAAGGGGAAGATTTTACAGGTTAGTTATCTACAGTAATATTATAAAGAGGAAAGATTTGTATTTTTGTATGTAACAAATAAACTCAAAAAGTACTGGACTGATTTTAATAAAAAAAAAATTCTTTAGAAAGCTACATTATCACTGAGTAACATAGGCTATATTTTATCCCTGTATTCCCACGGAAACGGGAACTACGCGGGTAAAACCGCGCGGAGGCAGCTAGTTGTATGTATAAACTGATAGTAATGTTAATATGTTGCTAAAAGTATCAATTCTCTTAACGGATTAAGAAAATTAAGAAAAAGTTAGCGTAAAAACGGTAAAAATATGTGCAAATCAAACTTCAAATCACTCTAAGATTATTTTTTAATGGCTTTGCTGTGTCCTAGTCTCTAATCTCATTATAACACCAATGCATACCTATATTCTACATATATTTGATCAATTGATAATATTAATTTAATACTTATGAATATCCAATAAGCATCAAGATTAAGACATGTATGATGGTTAAACCATATTTATATTAACGCTAAACTGAAAGACCATGTTGAAAAATTTTTAACGCAACTCACATTACATTTATATTGATAAATCTATACTAATATTATAAAGAGGAAAGATTTGTTTGTTTTTTTGTAATGAATAGGCTCCGAAACTACTGGACCGATTTAAAAAATTCTTTCACCTTTGGAAAGCTACATTATCCCCGAGTAACATAGGCTATATTTTATCCCTGTATTCCCACGGGGACGGGAACTACGCGGGTAAAACCGCGGGGAGGCAGCTAGTATACAATAAATGCATAATATGTTAGAGAAACACTGACAATTTTGGAGGTTTCTAATGTGATGTATAAGTATTGAACCCGTGCGCAGCCGGGGTGGGTCGCTAGTAAATTAATATTGGTATATTTAAGCATACTAAACAAATAACAATATAATGAATACTGTACGTTTGTCCGTGTGGTGCAGGGCATGCAGCAACACTCGAAGGCCCTGACGGCGTACCAGAAGGCGCTGGAGCTGGACCCCAGCAACGCCGAGGCGCTCGACGGGTACCGCGCCTGCTCCACGCAACTCAACTCCAACCCCGAGGAGGTAACTTATATCAATATTATTATCCCTGCAACTCCGTTAGAGTCACTTGCCCGTTTTTACAACATTTTTGATTAATGCTCAGGGGCGTAGCTACCGCCGTATCTGACGTATCAATTATACGGGGCCCCGTGTGAGAAATCTTTACTCTTCATAAGGACCCCCAACTAATTATTTATACGGGGCCTCGTCGTGGCACGCTACGCCACTGTTAATGCTCCGCTCCTTTTCGTCGTAACATGATGATATCGCATACCTAGATCTAAAGAGAGTTAAGTCGAAAATCGGCGATATTGAGTTATGCTCACCATTTAATTTCCTATACGGATACCTATCTGACCAATAAAACAAATTTGAAAATAAGTGCAACCCTCAGTGCTATATGGCGTACCAACAAAAGGGACTCCCTTTTGTTGGTACTTTATTGAGTTCTATTTTGAGTTGTACCTATTTAGTTGAAATTCGAAGCAGTATTATTTTGAATTGTCACGTTTTTACGGTTACAGTTTTACGTGTTTTTAAAAAAAGTGCTTTTTTTAATTATACCTCTTTAGATCTAGGTGTGATATATATATCCTATAGTCTTCCTCGATTGGCTATCTAACTATGAAATATTTTTTTTAATCGGACCACTAGTTCCTGAGATTAGCATGTTCAACGCACTCTTCAGCTTTATATATTAGTATAGAATTATATGAACTAGCTTCTAGCATGAATTCAGAAGGCTTATTACAATATGGCAATAAACTCAGCGATTACTCTTTTCAAAACAAGTTTCAACAATTTCTTTGACAATAATAATATTAGTCCTGCTAGAACGAACGCTATACCCATGCCTCGTCATTATTAATATAATCATTTATACTGTAATAAGCCTTCAGTACCAAAGCTGACTTCACTCGTTCCTTAAAATTCATAGCCAATTCTAAAATCCTACTAATATTATAAATGCGAAAGTTTGTATGTATGGATGTTTGTTACTCTTTCACGCTCCAACGGCTGAAGGGATCTGCTTGAAATTTGGCACAGAGCTAGAATATGTTCTGGAATAACACATAGGCTACTTTTTATCCCGGGAACGCGGGTGAAACCGCGGGGAGCCACTAGTTAGTCATATATAAAGATTAATTTAGTTATCCACACTACCTACATATTATTCCATCTAACAGGTCCGCAAACGCGCCATGGCCGACCCGGATGTCCAGGCGATCCTCCGCGACCCCGCCATGCGCTGCATCCTGGAACAGATGCAGCAGGACCCCCACGCCCTCCAGGACCATCTGAAGAACCCAGCCATCGCAGCCAAGATACAGAAACTCCTCGAATCTGGACTCATCGCTATACATTAAGGAAACCGCTATCATCACCACGGGTTACGGCTAGTTTTGTAAAACTTTTGTGATCAAATAATGTGTTAACCCTCATAAACTTGGAAAATGGAGTCTTAAAGTAATATTGTATATGTAGCGGAGCCGGCAGACTTCGTTCTGCCCACCAACGCCACCTACCGGGTCCAAATTGATATTATATATTATACATAAAAACCTTCCCCATGAAATACTCCGTAATTTGGTGAAAACGGCATGAAAATCTGTTGAGTAGTTTTTGTGTTCATCGCGTTCAGACAGACAGAGGCGGCGGGGACTTTATTTAATATATATAGAAGATACTAGCTGCCTCCCCGCGGTTTTACCCGCGTAGTTCCCGTTCCCGTGGGAATACAGGGATAAAATATAGCCTATGTTACTCGGGGATAATGTAGCTTTCCAAAGGTGAAAGAATTTTTGAAATTGGTCCAGTAGTTTCGGAGCCTATTCATAACAAACAAACAAACAAATCTTTCCTCTTTATAATATTAGTATAGATAAATCCATTTTTTATGTATGTACTTTTATGTTATAGATAACTTGAAACACTTTTGTAGAATGTCAAAAACGTGATGCATTATAAAAAATTATCAAATCTTTTAATTTGAGTTTTTGTGGGTTGACACATTATTGCTTATCATCCAGTTATTGTCTGTCTCTATCATTATCTCCTTAGTCTGATGAGAGGTCCTATATTGAGGTTTTAGTGTCTCATGATCTTAATTATTATATACACTTGCAACACCCTGCGGTTACACCCACATAGTTCTTGATCCCTTTGGAATATGGAGCTAAAATATAGACTGTTACTCCTCAAAATATAGTCTTATCACTCAGTGATAATGTGACTTACCGTTTCAAAATCAGTTTGGTAGATCTAGAGACCCATACAACCTCACAAATTCACAAACTTGACCTCTTTATAATATTAGTACTGTATAGTATAACTTATGAAGATATTTTAGTCTTATGACGTAGATATTTCTGGTAAAAGTGCTATGATCTAAGAGTAACTCTTTCTAACTACCAGAACTCGATTGTAAATCATAAAAAATCTCATAAGTCATACTATAAATGTTTGCTGAAACTGTAAAAGTCTAAAATTTTTTTGTAAAATACTTACTTGTAATATGTCACGATTAATGCATGGAAAAAGCTTAGATTTGACAAAAATATGAAAAATCTTATGGGTTTTACAAAACTTGCTTTAACCCCACTTAGTGATAAGGTAGATAGGGTTTGGTTGGTTAGATCAATGCTACCGTTTTGGTAGGATTTCTTACGCTTGCAACATTGTTACTGTCAATGAAATGAGTAAATATATAGCGATTAGTACAATTCAGCCAATGTCACGTTATTTATATCACAAAGGAGTCATCAAAGATAATATTTATGATGGTTATATGTTGGCATTACTATATCCTATACAAATATCTCCGTAACAAATTTTGCCCTCTTCTAGTGAAGTTAGAATTTCTAGAAATATCTAGTTATGTGAGTGTGTCTTTTAAACTGGAGAGGGTCCCACTCAGGACAAATATTTGTGTGCATGAACATATCTGTTGGTTCTATCTGGGTTATAAGTATCTAAGTATGTATTTAAAAGTAGTATATTTAGTGTATGGTCACCACATCGAGCATGTAACCAATAGAGTAGCAATAGTGAGCCATTTGTTTAGCAACGCATCAATGGCTTGTCACGTATAACTAACAAGCCACGCTCGAACTAAAACAGTACCCGACCAATCAGAGACCTGTGTGTACGTCTAGTGCAACACTTGACCTTGAGTCGGCCAATCAGAACACAGAGGCCGGCGCAGCGTTTTGGCGTATTTTGTTTTCTAACAAAACTGTTAACAGTTCTACTCTATTGGTTACATGCTCGATGGGTCACCATAATACAAGCTCTGCTTAGTTTGGAATGAGATTGGCCGTGTGTGAAAATGTCCACAGATATTTATTTATATAAGCAATGCAATAGTTCTGCCAACCAAACCCAACACCCAATCGACTTCGTTCGATACGCCATCTCATATTATTTTAAACCGTTTTTCGAAACTGTGTTTTCATAATGATTACTGCCTACTTGAAGTTGTCTTCTAGGAATTATGTCATTGCTTATTTTAACTGTGATTTTATTCCATTTATTCCTGTTGCGAATTACTTTAGGCTTTCGTGTACCATTCCAAAGAATGCTTTCTTAAAAAAATGGAATATATTGTAAGTTCACAAATCCGTGCACTGATGTTTGGTTTTAAGGTTTATTTTAGCATACGATTGGAATAATATTGTTTACGCAGATGTACTGCCTAATTGATGGAATTTACATAGCAATTTTTGTAATTTATTCAATAAAGAAGTATGTAGGCATGTGTGCGTTTCATTATTCGATACTTTCTCAACCTATTTAAAAAATAACATCGTAATTGATTTGCGCTGGACACTTAACAGATTAAGAATAGCAATTAATCTTAAATACCCATCCTCTGTTCCTTAATATTTAAAATACTAGTGTACTCGGGAGATCTTCCATTTTCCCGGGATGAAAAGTAGCATATGGCTATGGACTCTCTGTGTACCAAATTTCATTTAAATCGGTTTAGTAGTTTTAGCGTGAAAGCGAGACACGGCCACTCGTATTTATAATATTCGTAAAGATTTGGTAATATTGTTACGGTTGTAGCTGGGAACACTGTTAAAGTCATTACGAGTAGAGTTGAAAGTATCGATAACGTTAGTACGTCTAATAAAATGAGTATTCATCCGCTACTGACTGTTACATTAATATCATTAAAGTATGTCGTTGCTATCACCTTTTATATGGAGTATCATTCTATGGGCGTTATTCAAATAATATTTGTATAATAAAAAAACATTTCCAAGACTTGCCAAATACATAATATAATCGTAAGTTTATCAACCATCATGATTTTATATCAAACTTTAGTCTTAAATCATATTTTTATCTTTTACGTAACGTATTGTTTAATTCCCAGATTATTACGAAATAAAATATAAGTAATGGTGACAAGCAGTTTCAATAGTATCATAGTAACGTACTCGTTACTAGTAACGGATACAATACATACTGATTACTAAGTTAGTGCAGCTCTACTGAATTGTTTATTTTATTTTCACTTGACAAGTTGTTTCGTGGTGGTGACACGCTAATTTTGTTAGCGCAAATTTTATGAAATATTTATCAAAATGTGTACTGTGTGCATCATGTTGGTGTTAGATAAATAGTGAATTAGTGTAAATTGTTATCTCTGACTCCACTAATTATTATATTGACAACACATTTTATGTGCATTTGAATTTGGAATATTTATATTGGATTTACGACGAAAGGTATGAGCAAATATTTTTAATTAATATTAGTAATTATTGTAGGTATAATGTTAAATTAATCAACAATAGAAATCCCAGCATCATTTAAAAATAGGTACATATATTAAAACCTTTAAATAAATAAGTAACTAAATATTCGTCTGACTAAAATTTAGTGCACAATTAAAAGTACTTTTATAGATCCATAGAAAAAAAAACACGTAAATTTTTAATTTTTTTTTCTTATTAAAAAAAAATTGCAGTTTACATACTTCCATAAAGTTTGATGATTATTTTCTTAAAATCTGTCAGTAAAGTAAATATATAAATATGATGATGATGATGATAAAATATCATATAATATAAATATACAGCTTTTATGAACACTAACATGATGATTGAAAAAATAATAAAAGAAATTGGTACAATCATGTAACAGCGAACACAAACAAATCGCTTATTATCTAACTACCTAGTCAGCTTTTTACACAATTCGTTGTAACCTCATTTTTAAATACAAGCCAGCTATGATAATGTAACCCACATTCTGTTACAAGATCAAGTGTCAGATTTATTTTGAATATTTTTTATGTTAGTTAGTGATTCTAATAGCTTATTTTGTCTTTATATATTGACCTATATTAACTTCTCAAAATTACACTATTTGTTATTTTGGAGAAGTTATATTTGACTCATAATTAATGTTTTGAGAGATGAAACATTTCTGGTCATTATTACCTAAACCTATTAATATTATAAATTTATGAGAATGTATGTCAGTTACTCTTAAACACCAGAATGGCTCAAATTTGGCATAGAGTTAGACATATATGCCGGATGAGCTAGACCACTTCTCAAAGGAGTGGTCCTGTAAAGCTTTGAACCGAGAGGAGTGGAGAAAAGATTGGGAGGCCTTTGCCCTGCGGTGGGACACTACAGGCTCGTAATATTAATAATAATAGAATATATTCTGGAATAACACATAGGCTAATTTTTATCCTGGGAAAATTGAAAATCCTCTGGGATTTAGAGTGAAACCGCAGAGAGACACTAGTTATCCTAATTAGGTTTCTTAGAATATTATTTATCATTTTCTCATAAACATGACTAAGCATTTGATATTAAAGAACAATCCTTATTTCAATGGTTTAAAGTCCACTTTTCTTAATGAATCATGCTGACTCTATTGACCATATAAAAGGTAGTTGACCTTTTTATTAACAAACGACAGAGTAAATTGTAAAACTATATTCTAAAGGAATAAAAGGAAAATTACCTTATCGATGTTTATATCTAAAGTAATTATAATTAATTCTGTAAGCGTTGAGGGGGAGCCGTGGTGGCTCAGTTGGGAACGCACCGACTCACGATCATGAGGGTGCCGGTTCAAATCCCTGGCCCGTACCTCTGAGTTTATAAAAACTTACGTACGGATTCACACCACTGGCTTCCGGTGAAGGAAAACATCGTGAGGAAACCTGCATGCCTGAGATGTCACAATTAAAGGCATGTGTAGTCCGCCAATCCGCACTAGGCCCGCGTGGTAGACTATGGCCTAAACCCCCTCGATGTTAGGGGAGGCTCGAGCTCCTCGGTGGAGACGTATATGAGCAGTTGATGATGAAGTGTTGAGGAAAAGTATGTTTTTAACAAAAGTCAAAGAATATCTCAAGATATTTATTAATTACTAGTGGCTCCCCGTGGTTTTACCCGCGTACCCAGCAGATTTTCTTTGGATAAAAAGTAGCCTATGTCCTTTCTCGGGCTCTAGACTATCTGTGTACCAAATTTCATTTCATTCAGTTCAGTAGTTTTGTGTGAAAGCGAGACAGACAGACAGATTTACTTTCGCATTTATAATATTAAGTATAGATAGATTGTAATTTATAAGAAACAAATATATTTAGGTATATAAATAGCGTCTTAGTTTGCATCACTTGCCCGTTTTTGCAACATTTTTTATTGATGCTCCGCTCCTATTCGTCGTACCGTGATGATATATAGAGCCTTCCTCGATAAATGGGCTATCTAACACTGAAATATTTTTTCAAATCAGACCAGTAGTTCCTGTGATTAGCTTGTGCAAACAAACTCTGCATCTTTATGTAATAGTATAGATCTTTCCTTTTAAAGTTGGTTAAATATTGTTTGTCCCAAGGTCGCAAATTTTATCAAAAATATTACCTTGACTTCCAAATAGATAGGTATTTTGATAACTATAGGCTTAAACCATTATTATCAGTGTTAATGTAAATGAATAACATATATTATCTATTTTTCTAATATGATAACATTTATCTGATTAATCCTATTTTAATACCAGGACGCAATATGTACGTTGTTCTAGTTTTGTGTAGGGTTGCTTAGTTTTTATAACCTTCTAGCTGCCTCCGCGCGGTTTTACCCGCGTAGTTCCCGTTCCCGAGGGAATACAGGGATAAAATATAGCCTATGTTACTCAGTGATAATGTAGCTTTCTAATGAAAAAAGAATTATTAAAATCGGTCCAGTACTTTTTGAGTTTATTCGTTACATACAAAAATACAGATCATTCCACTTTATAATATTAGTGTAGATAGTGTAGATTAGTGGCTCCCCGCGGTTTCACCCGCGTACCCGGGAGATCTTCCATTTTCCCGGGATAAAAAGTAGCCTATGTCCTTTCTTAGGGTCTAGACAATCTGTGTCGTACCAAATTTCATTTAAATCGGTTCAGAAGTTTTAGCGTGAAGCGAGACAGACAGAGTTACTTTCGCATTTATAATATTAGTTAGCATATGCTTGCAATGTTTGTATGTATGTTCGGGTTAAAACTGCTTTTATCCTTCACCGATTGTATTGAAACTTTGCCCACACGTTGATTTAGCTCATCCTGGGCAGTGACGGATTAAGACTACTTGATGCTCTAAGCAATTCACGCCTGTGGGCCCACCTAACCTTGTTTCAACTAGAATCAGTTTTTAAACCTAGTTCTTTGTTAAGTAGATTATGAGATCTAACGTAGGTAAGAAATGGAACAGGTGCGAAAAAAATAAATCATAATTTATTTATTTTTTTGATGCCCTCCTAGACGTGATGCCCTAGGCAATTGCTTAATTTGTTTAAGGGTTAATCCATCACTGATCTTGAGTTCATCCTGGGTGGGATCCGAACTCACTACTGGTTTTGAAAGTCAGAGAAACTAACCACAAAGCCAACCGAACATTATAATAAGTAGTTGCTTTAATTTTTTAATTTGTCTCAGGTAATCACAAATACCGATAATGGTGTCATCAGGCCTGAAGAGTGGCCTCTTCCTAGGCTTCGGCTCAGGACTGGTGGTCCTCGGAGCCGTCATGGTGGTCTACTGGCCACCGCTGTTCATGTCGCAGTTGCAAAGGGTATGTTAATCATATTGAACAATCACGATCTGTATATATATCACCCGGGAAATTCACTTTCCCAGGACATAAATAGTCTAGGTGTTATACCGGAATATTTTCTGCCTCTGTGCCAAATCTGGCGTGATGGAGTAAAAAACGTCCATCCATCTAAACGCTAAAGAGTGAGCCACGGTGGCTCAGTTGGGAACGCACCGACTCACGATCATGAGGGTGCAGGTTCAAATCCCTGGCTCGTACCTTTAAGTTTATAAAAACTTACGCACGGATTCCCACTATTGGCTTTCGGTGAAGGAAAACATCGTGAGGAAACCTGCATGCTAGAGATGTCACAATTAAAGGCAAGTGAAGTCCGCCAATCCGCACTAGGCCCGCGTGGTGGACTATGGCCTACACCCCCTCGATGTTAGGGGAGGCTCGAGCTCCTCGGTGGAGACGTATATGAGCTGATGATGATAGAACAAACAGACATATTTATGCATACAAATGTTTGTCCTCCGTGGGTTTCAAACCCACCACGGCTTAAGAGTCAGGGTCATACCACAAAACCGACTGGTCTGTCACTTTACTATGGATATAGTTTAAAGTGCCAATGTCTTCCAGATGATGATACTGTCTCCAACATCGATGTCCTTCGGCATATGGCGGGAGGTGCCCATCCCGATGTATTTAGAATGTTTCATGTTCAACGTGACGAACATGGAGGACATTCTGGCGAAGAAGGAGGGCGTCAAGCTGCAGGTGGAACAGCTAGGACCTTATGTCTTCAGGGAGTCACACACTAAGGTGAGCTCTGGCTACCATATGATCACTACATAGTATAAAACAAAGTCGCTTTCTCTGTCCCTATAGCCCTATGTATGCTTAAATCTTTAAAACTAAGCTACGGATTTTCATGCGGTTTTTTTAATAGAAAGAGTGATTGAAGAGGAAGGTTTATGTATAATAATATCCATTAAACAGTGGAGAAATACTGTTACTTTTGTAGTTTCTAATGTAAAACGATCAAGTGACGCTAACGAAGTTGCGCGGGTCAACTAGTTTATTAAAGTGCGGTCGCAGAGCAGAAAGAATATAGTAATTTTTTTGTTAAGGCAAAGCAGTACCGGATTGACCACGTAACATAGTAGCAATTGCTACAGGCCCCACGCAAAAGGGGGTTTAAAGGAAACTGATCATGCTGTAAGGTACATTTTCCTTTAACATTTAGTGTAAGGTAGATTAAGCAGCTTTCCTTAACTAGCTTTTTATTAACCTAAAGTTGGTAAAAACCTCGAGTTTAAAGTGAGGATGTCGCCAAAGAGGATAAGCGGTGGTTAGAAGAGAATTTGCAAATAAATCATGACTGTTATATAAAATTTGCAGCTAAAACATTATGAATGTTTTACGAATGAGTAATCGGATTAGATTTATTTATCGCTACATACATTCGTGTTGCGTTTTCTGATATGGTTGCTAATTGAATTAAGGGGTATTAATGAAATAGGTATCGTTAACGTATGAAATTTGTTAATCACTATGACAAGTTTGAAGGAAAATATAAATATAATTCGATTATTTTTGGTTGGTTGGAAAATTAACGTTTTTGGACAATGAAAGTTTGACAAACGTTGATTTTATCTGTTGTTACTACACTTGATTATATATTGAAGTAGAAAATATAAACAATGTTGAATACGTCCATAAATTATAGTAAATACCAATCTGATTCCTAAATAAACATAGATTGCGGTACCTAGCTGATTTATAAAACATTTAAATACACACACAAATATTATACCCAGTCACAACAAATAGACATACACATTTGTCCTAGGCGAGAATCGAACACGACTAGCAAAGTGTGTCTTCCATACTGACAGCCCGGTTGGCTTTGTGGTTAGTGACCCTGACTTTCAAGCCGCCGGTCGTGGGCTCGAATCCCACCCAGGACAAACATTTGTATGCATCAATATGTCTGTTTGTTATGTGTCTCTATGTAATTATCTATATAAGTATGTATTTAAAAGTAGTATATGTAGTATATCAGCTATCTGGTTACCATATTACAAGCTCTGCTTAGTTTGGAATCAGATTGGACAAAATGTCTCAGGATATTTATTTATTAATTTAAAGTCTGTCAATTGTAACTGTAAATTACTTAATAAATTCATTGTGCGCGTTGCGCGGGCGCAAGCAATACCTACGTATTTGTACGTATTGTTTTATTTTCTCTTTAATTTATTATGTAACTCAAGTGTCGGCATTTCAATTGACTGAATCGATTCATTGACCTCAATTTGATACAATTTACGTTTCTGATATTATTGCCGAAGATGAGTTTTCTTAAGTACTTTGTACCAGGATATAGGTTTGATCTAGAAGCAGTTATGATAATATATAATCATGGCTATATAGAACGTATGGACATATAAATAAATATTCTGAGACACTTTTCACACAAGACAAATCAAACTAAGCAGAGCTTGTGCGGTAACCAGATAGCTGTATTTTTTTTTATATAGGTACACTTTTAAGTTGATACTTGTATAGATTACCTATTTACATACGTACAGCTACAGAACGAATAGACACGTAAACACATGTTGTCAGAAGCTACGGGAAAATTTAAGATCCCCGGGAACTAGTTTATAATGTTGGTTAGAAGATTATGTAATGTAAGTCATAAATTGCTAAGTAAATTATTATATAGTAAATTATTATATGCTGTAAGTAGAGGTGATTTGTTTGATGTGAACTGTAATGTAAGTAAGGATGTCGTTATCTCTTCTTTCTACATATATTATATAATGATTTCTAAATATATCAAATTGCAGCGCAGATATGTTTTTCTTCTTTATATTTAACTACTAACTACCACTACGCGGTTTCACCCGTATTCCCGGGAGATTATCCATTTTTCCGCGATAAAAGTAGCCTATGTCCTTTCTCAGGCTCGTAGACTATTGGTGTACCCAATTTCATTGGAATCAGATTAGTAGGTAGTTAGTTTTAGCGTGAAAGCGAGACAGACAGAGTTACTTTCGCATTTATAATATTAGTTAGGCATAAACAATATAAACCCAATCATTATTATGTGGTTATTTATAAAATAGTTAAACAAACCGTATCCTGTCATCCATATATGATTGAGAGAAATTCTTTGAACCCGTCGTGATATTTATTTGCAGTGGGCGTTTAACGGAAACGGCATTATATTTCTACTTGTATATCAGTATATCTTTACACTAGCTGCCTCCGCGCGGTTTTACCCGCGTAGTTCCCGTTCCCGTGGGAATACAGGGATAAAATATAGCCTATGTTACTCGGGGATAATGTAGCTTTCCAATGGTGAAAGAATTTTTGAAATCGGTTCAGTAGTTTCGGAGCCTATTCGTTACAAACAAACAAACAAACAAACAAATCTTTCCTCTTTATAATATTAGTATAGACTAGCGACCCGCCCCAGCTTCGCACGGGTGCAATGCTTATACATCACATTAGAAACCTCCAAAATTGACAGTGTTTCTCTAACATATTATGCATGTATTGTATACAAAAACCTTCCTCATGAATCACTCTATCTAATAAAAATACCGCGTCAAAATCCGTTCCGTAGTTTTAAAGATTTAAGAAGACTTAAGGACAGACAGCGGAAGGCGAGATTAACAGATAGAAAGAATGATGTTTTCAACACTGTCTTTTCCGCGTTCCTAGGGATCTTGTATTTTCCCAGGATAAAAACTATGTACAATATGCTAGAACGTATTCTAACTCTGTACCTCCACCCTTGGGTGAAAGATTTCAAAAACTTTCTTACTTATAATACTTATGATTCCGTTCGGTTTTATTCGCGTTACCACAGGATCTTCCTTTTTACCTGGAGAAAACGTAGCGTATGTGTTATTCCAGTATATATTGTAACTCTAGGTATGCCAAATTTTATCCTGATCCCTTCAGTCTGACGTGATTCAGATAGAAATATAGGCACAAACGTTTGCATATATATTAGGTATTAGCTATTAATTTGTAAACATATTATCCTAGAAACTGGATAATAAATTTATTACCCACACAGTATAAATCCGTGTCGATTAGATAAATTATACAATTAATTACCACCAGATTTGTCCTTATGCTCAAGTTCGACCTAGACTATAAGCTTACTAGCTCCCACCCCGCGGTTTCACTCGCGTTCCCGTGGGAAATTAAACTTACCCGGGATAAAAGGTATTTTCATCTAAATCACGTGACATAAAGCCTTTGTGCTATTCCAAAATATGGTCTAACTCTATGGTAAATTTCATCCAGATTCCCTCCACCCCTATTGGCGTGGCGTAACCATACATCCATACATACTTTTGAATTCATATTTAAAGTAGGTAGTGAGAAAGTACCTCTAAGTATGATCAATACATTTATTTTAATACTAGTGGCTTCCTGCGGTTTCACCCGTGTTCCCGGGGGACCTTTAAGTTATCTTCCAAGCTATAGTCTACATCCATACTAATATTATAAATGCGAAAGTAACTCTGTCTGTCTGTTACGCTTTCACGCTAAAACTACTGAACCGATTTAAATGAAATTTGGTACACAGATAATCCAGAGCCTGAGAAAGGACGTAGGCTACTTTTTATCCCGGGAAAATTGAAGATCCCCCGGGAACGCGGGCGAAGCTTCGGGGAGCCACTAGTAGTCTATCTCTGTACCAAATTTCATAAATATCACTCTAGTAGTTTAGTCGTGAAGGCGTAAAAGACAGAGTTACGTTCGCATTTATAATATTAGTAGGGACTGTATTGGTTAATTCTATTTACGTTGGTGATCTCCTACTTGAATAACGCAATGATTTGTACTTAACCTACTTGTTACAACAATTTGCAAGCCGTTAATGGCTGAATTGAATAAAGTTACCTATTTTACATACATTTTATACCTTTAGTGGACCCGCGCAACTTCGTTAGCGGCACTTGCCCGTTTTTACAATGTTCTCTATTGATACTTCGCTCCTATTCTTCGCAGCGAGATGTTATGTATCCTATAGTCTTCCTCGATGAATGGCCTATCTAACGATGGAGACTGCGCATTATTTTTTTTTTATGGCATTTACCTAAGTATCCCAAGAAATATTGAAGCTTTTAAATAAATAGATAATTTAATACAGTTTGACATGTCTCTTTGTTCTGTGTCTGAATATCCATATACTAGTTGACCCGCGCAACTTCGTTGGCGTCACTTGATCGTTTAACATTAGAAACCTCAAAAATAACAGTATTTCTCTACTATTTAATGGATGTTATTATACTTATATCTTTCTCTTCAATCACTACATCTACCTATTAAAAAACAGCATCAATATCCGTTGCGTAGTTTTAAAGATTTAAGCATACATAAGGATATAGGGACAGAGAAAGCGACTTTGTTTTTAGTATAAAAATACTAAGTAGTTGACTCGCGCAACTTCGTTAGCGTCACTTGCCCGTTTTTGCAACAGTTTTGATTGATGCTCCGCTCCTATTCGTCATAGCGTAATGATTTATACATAAAAACCTTCCTTAAGAATCACTCTATCTATTAAAAAAAAATCGCATCAAAATCCGTTGCGTAGTTTTAAAGATTTAAGCGTACATAGGGATATAGGGACAGAGAAAGCGACTTTGTTTTATACTATGTAGTGAAGTAATACCTATATCAGATTTTTTGTTACAACAGTACAAGCTCTGCTTAGTGAGATATTTTCCAGGATATTTATATACATATTTAATTGAATATTTTCTCCCATCAGGTTAACTTTACGTGGAACGACAATAGTACAGTAACATTTTACAACCAGCGATTTTGGCACTACGTACCGGAGAAGTCGAATGGTAGCCTCTCCGACGAAATTATCAGCATTAATCCTATTATAGCGGTAAGTTACTAAAATCTATTGTAGTATTATTAAGTGGAGAGATTTAATTTATGCATTTGTAATGGATAAAGTCAAAAACTACTTTTTTTAATCTTTATTTATTATAGAGGGTTTAATCAACTATGATTATGTCACTCTCGAAAAAACAACTCAAAAACTACTTAACCGATGGACAAAAATATTTTCTATGGGGGAAATACTTTTTTGTTTCTTTGTTTGTATTGAATGTGAAAGCTATATTATTCTCTAGTAACCTGTAGGAACCACTACCATACCATACCATACCATACCATACCATTAACCATGATAAAGAGGTATTGATTTTTGTTTGTTTGTATACTGGACCGATTCGAAAATTTCAAATCAAAAACTACTGAACGGATTTATATGCAATTTGGAACACAGATAGTTTATAACCTGGATTCACACATGGCAACTTTTATCCCGGGAAAATTGAAGGTCCCTCGGGAACCAGTAGTTTGAATATAATTAGCAGATTTTTTCCACTTTCAGACGGTAGCATATGTGGTGAGGAATCAAAGGTTGCTGATCAAAGTCCCAGTAGACGTCTTCCTCCGCATGTTTCACGACAGCCTCTTCCTAAAGGCTAACGTGTCCAGTTGGCTTTTTGACGGGATTAAGGATCCCGTATTAGATATTGTCAACGACTTCCCGATCCTCCCCTTTGAAATACCATATGATAAATTTGGATGGTTTTATGATGTGAGTATACCTTTAACTATCTTACTGTCTTAATCCGTCACTGCATTTTAAATAATTGATAAACCTTAAATAAATAAACTGCGGGGAACCACTAGTTATATAAAACTCAAAGTATTAGACTAATGCATATCTATTATTTTATCTATGTCGCCTTTTGAACTTTACTCCCGTCTCGTCTTAGTCATAGAATTACAAATACAATTAGATATTTTATGTCATTATTCTATGTACAAACATAATTTACTAATGATTATCGTATATTAATAATTACTAGCGGAGCCGGCAGACTTCGTTCTGCCCACCAGCGCCACCTACCGGCTCCAAATTGATATATTATACATAAAAACCTTCCCCATGAAATACTCCGAAAACCGCATGAAAATCTGTTTAGTAGTTTTTGTGTTCATCGCGTTTAGACAGACAGAGGGGGCGGGGACTTTGCTATATATATATATAGATGTTTCTATGTACATGCATAATGTACTAATGATTATCGTATATTAATACTTATGAGACATACTTATATGTTACGACAAAAACGACCTTATGAACCTAAGTTATCCAATTCTCGTGGAATCTTGATTTTAATGTCTTTATGAAATTATCATATTAACAGTACCTAACTAATCTACACTAATATAATAATGAGGAAGTTTGTATGTTTGTGTGCATGTATGTTTGTAATGAATAAACTCAAAAACTATTGCGCAGATTTAAAATATTCTTTCACCTTTGGAAAGCTACATTATCAGAGAGTAACAAAGGCTATATTTTGTCTCTGCATTCCCTCAAGAACGGGAACTACGTGGGTAAAACCGCGCGGAGGTAGCTAGTATCCATATAACAAAATCGTGTTAGAGAACTCTTCGAAAACGGGAATTTCATTTCATCTCATAAATCGTAAAGTATTTTCCCCCTTCTACAACCATCCCCAATTTTTCATCCAACTAATATTAAAATGTGAAAGTTTGTGAGAATGTGTGTATGTTACTCTTTCACGCCAGAACGGCTGAACGGATCTGCTTGAAATTTGGGACAGAGTGAGAAAATATTCTAAAATAACACATAGGCTACTTTTTATCCTTGGAAAATTGAGGATTTCCAGGAGAATGCGGGTGAAACTGCGGGGCGGGTGATAATTTATATATGTAGGATTATTAAAAATGCATTACAGAGAAGTGACTAATATAATACTAACGCTATCAGAAAAAAACATTAGGTACATATATATATATATATATATATATATATATACTAATTATTGCATGTCACGGACATCACGTCATTTCTTATTTATAAATAATTCAGCAAAGAGCCAAGAAAATGACTGATAAATGTTATTATTCATTCAGCTAATACTTTGTTTAGTTATATAAAACAACTGGGCTCCCCGCGGTTTCACACGCGTACCCGGAAGATCTTCCTTTTCCCGGGATAAAAGTATTCTATATCCTTTCTCAGGCTCTAGACTATCTGGGTACCAAATGTAATTTAAATCGGTTCATTAGTTTTAGCGTGAAAGCGAGACAGAGTAACTTTCGCATTTATAATAAAATTAATTAATTATGAAAATAAGTATTTTTTTTATGTTTATCATGCTTAATGATTTTAAATAAAGGCTTAAAAAGTATTTATTTAGGTTATCTAAATTCATTATCCTTTTAGTCATGCTGTTTGTAATCTTCACAAGGTTAACAGTAACAGATGACGCAAAACAAGTAATGTATTTTACTTTCAAACGTTTAGTCTTTAGAGAAACTCGATACTAATGCTCTGTGACTTTGACATATAGTAAAGTCACTTTGGTGACACGTGACTTTGTAAAAACGTTATAAAATCGACAAAACGTACTAATATTTATAAATGCGAAAGTAACTCTGTCTGTTACGCTTTGACGCCTAAACCACTGAACGGATTTTTATCATTTTGTTTTTTTAATACCACAAAGGTGGCAAACAGGCATACAGTCCGCCTGATGGGAAGCGGTTACTGTAGCCAATGGACGAAAATTTAATAAAATAAATAAATTTAATTTAAATATCTAAAATTTGATACAGATATAGACTAGGGCTTGTGAAAGAGCATAGCCTAGCTTTTATCCCGGAAAAGTTGAAGGTCCCCCAGGACCGTGGGGACCCACTAGTACTAATACTATAATTGCGAAAGTAACTCTGTCTGTCTGTTACGCTTAGGTACCACTAGATAACTACGTATTTTTAATCAGCACTAATATTATAAAGAGGAAAAATTTGTATTTGTGTGTGTGTTGAAATTACTCAAAAACTACTGTGCCGATTTCAAAAATTCTTTCACCATTCGAAAGCTACATTCCCAGGGCGTAACAGGCTATATTTTATCCCCGTATTCCTGCGGGAACTACGCGGGTGGAACCGCGCGAATGCAGCTAGTCTGTTTATATATTTATCTGACAATATTTTTAATAGCACCTAGTGAATAAAATATGCGTTAGGCAAGATTTAATCTCATCTTTGTATTCTATGGCCGAAGAACGATAAGGTAGGCCAATGAACCAATACTTTTTATTATTATTTATTAATAAACGTGAAGTCTTCGTACTTCTATGTAATATACTAGCTGACTCCGTTTGCTTCACATAAGAGTATTGTTTTTGCAAATATTATTCACTAGTGTCTCCCCGCGGTTTCACCCGCCTTCCATTTTCCCGAGATAAAATGAAGCCTATGTGTTAATCTCGATTATAAACTAGGTAGCAAGCTTCATTGAAATCAGTTCAGTGGTTTTTGCGTAAAAGAGGTACAAACTTTCGCATTTATAATATTAACTAGTAGGATTAATATAGACTACTTTCTGCCCCGCGATTTCACTTGCGATCCCAGGGATCAATTATCCTGGAATAAAAATTTGCTTTATGTGTTAATCCAGGGTGTCAGCTAACTCCTAACCAAATTTTATTAAAACAGCTCGAGCCGTTTAGTCGTGAAGTAACAAACATACACACTCACAAACTTTATAAACCGGTTGGCTTTGTAGTTAGTGACCCTGACTCTCAAGCCACGGGTCGTGGGTTCGAATCCCATCCAGGACAAACATTTGTATGCATGAATATGTCTGTTTGTCCTGTGTCTGGATGTAAATATCTATAATATGTATGTATTAAAATGTAGTATATCAGCTATCTGGTTACCATATCACAAGCTCTGCTTAGTTTGAAATCAGTTTGGCCGTGTGTGAAAAATGTCCCAGGATATTTATTTATATATTATTAGTAGGATTAGTATAGATATAGATCTTTATAAAAGAGAAGATTCTCCCGATTTGTCTGTTAACATAAAACAACACAATACCTTTTCAGTGTATAACTGCGTCATTATGAAACGAGTTAAATTCCTTTATGAATCGCGTGACTCGAATTACTTTCCCTATTGCATAAGTAACATTGATTCTATTCTATGAACGCTTCTTCTATACTAATATTATAAAGAGGAAAGATTTGTTTGTTTGTAATGAATAGGCTCCGAAACTACTGGACCGATTTAAAAAATTCTTTCACCTTCGGAAAGCTACATTATCCCCGAGTAACATAGGCTATATTTTATCCCTGTATTCTCACGGGAACGGGAACTACGCGGGTAAACCCGCGGGGAGGCAGCTAGTTCTATATAACTTTGTGTTTGACAATGATCTTTTCGAAGTGTGAATGGTTGGCTTTCAAACCGTTGGTCGTGTAATCGATTCCTATTCACGACAATTATTTTAATGCCTATCATGTCTGTTTGTTGTCTTTTTTATTATACCAAAAAGATGACAAACAGGCACGGTCCTGGGAAGCGGTTACCGTAGCCTATGGACGCTTGCAACACCACAGTCACGCGTTGCCGACTCTGTAAATATCTCTTTATCTCTTCTTCAAGAAGGGAAGATTTGAATGTATAAGTATGTAAAAGTATACAAGCTATTTGGTTACCATAGTAAAACCTCTGCTTGCCGCGTGTAAATAAATTTCCTTGGTCATTCACACATGGCAATAATTACATATTAAGAAGAACTAACTACATAGACACAAACTTTTATTACACTAGTCAACAGTGGTTTTTTGTTACCTATGATATATAATTATAATAAATTTTGGATATATTGTCTCACAATTCATGAACCTATCATTAATTTTGTAAGATTTGATCTCGTTTATGTTTTAGATCTATTACTTTTACACTGTATTTTAACATCAGTAAAAAAACATCAAATCGTCAGTTAAAAACATAAATTATAGCAATGATATCCAGAACAAATTTATTTTTTCGGTTTATCTGTGTTATCAAACCCACTGTCTCCGCAAATCTGTCTAAACATTCCATCCACTCCGTCCACAGCGCAACGGCTCCATAGAATACGATGGGTCGTTCCAAATGGAAACAGGCGCATCTGACTTCATGCAGCTTGGCAACGTGGTGCAATGGAGGTATTCGAATCGAACCTTGTACCGCGACGAGTGCGGCGAAGTCAAAGGCTCTACCGGGGAGCTGTGGGCCCCGGAGTTGGGCCAACCGGAGATCACTATATTCGCCCCGGATATATGCACGTGAGTAGCCTTTGTAGGCCATAGTGGTCCTGTGGTGGAAGAAAGGATGATGCTTCTAGGTTCAAATACCTGGTCTGTGCGTCTAAGTTTAAGTGACGTGCGGACTTAAGTGTGCACTAAGCAAGCAAGCACAAGCAAGGATGCAAAATGAGGGTTGGAAATGTATACAAAACTTGATAATTTTGGTAATAGTGTTACGAGTGAAACCGCGTGGCGAAAGCTAGTATGCCATACTATACAGTAAAATATTAAGCAACATAAAAATTGGTTAGATAAACTTATTAATAACTGTTAATTTCGTGCTCATAAAATATATTTACGAAATTCACAATCTTTCCTAATCACTTGGCTTAACTTAGTACATTGTTATCGCGGTGTGGTGTTATTTGTGATAGAGTAAACGTGACGCCAAAATCGTCTGCGATAGTTCAGATAAACAGCTGACAATATATTAGGACAATATCGACATTAAAAAGTTGTGCTATCCGGCTTGAAGGATCATATGGTCCTTCGAGCCTCATTCCTCAAGGTTACTTGATTGTAGATAAATAAATATCCTGAGTCATTTTTCATAGGCTTAAATTGTTTTTTCTTTCTTGAGCAGATAGCTGACATTCTACTTTTAAATACATTCTTAAATATATATTTACATCCAGATAAGACAAACAGACCCAGAATATTTATTTATTTAGAGCCGAAAAAACATATAATTAGGTACATAAATTTATGTAACTATAGTTTTTGTAGTACCTAACTGAGACCTATCTTTTAAACATAAGAAAGATCAAGCATTTCTGAAAACTTATAAACGACTTTATGACATATTATGTAATGTTGATATTACTCTTATTGTAAGGAATCCATCGTCCTGAAATCTAACATATGCCTAAATACCCCAGATTTTTGACGATCATGTTTTATCTAAAAGAACACCTGTTACACATATTTTGATAATGTTTTATCTTATAGATAACAAGTATTAAAATCATTTATATTGCATGCTATTAATATTATGGATAGTAATCATAGTGATTTGTTTTTTCATAGTTTGGCAACCCAAAACCTATTTTGAAGTATTTTAGCTAGAGATAAATTTATTTGTACGTTTGTTATGACTAAACTCAAAGACTATTTTTTTTTGTCTATTTGAGCACTACATTCTGTCACACCTGGGACATTTAGTAGCTGATTGGTTTGGGTCTGTAATGGCATGCTCGGAATGCGACCTGGGTCACATCCTACTTTACTTTATTGTAATTGATATAAAAAAATATTTCTCTAATAGAAAGTCATACTATTCAAGAGTGACTTAGGCTATGTTTCTATCCTGGGCAACATTATAATCTCCGAGAAAGCGGTTATCCTACTTATATTATAAATGTGAATGTTTGTGAGTATGGATGTTTCTAACTCTTTTATGCCAGAACGGCTAAAGGGATCGCGATGAAATTTGGCACAGAGAATATGTTCTGGAATAATACAGGCTTCTTTTTATCCCGGGAAAATTTAAGATCCCCTGGGAATAAGGAGAGCCAATTCTGTACCAATATGTTGATATAATTTTTCCAGATACATGACGCTGAGCAAAAATGAAACTGTGACTATTGAAGGCATCGAGGGGGTTCAGTACTCGGCCAACGACTCCATCTTTGATAACGGATACAATTATCCACATATGGTAAGTAAAATTACAAAATAGGTACGGGAAATAAGTTTAAAACTATATTTTGGTTGCCTCTATAACAATAAATAATTTTTCAGATCTTTTCTCTTTATAGTATTAGTGTAGATTTAATACAATCAAAGTAGAAATACATTCACACCATTGGCTTTCGGTGAGGAAAACATAGTGTGGAAACCTGCATGCCCGAGATGTCACAATTAAAGGCATGTGAAGTCCGCCGCCGTAGGCCCGCGTGATGGACTATGGCCTACACCCCTTCAATGTTAGGGGGTACATGAGCTGATGATGATGAAAAACATTAATATTACTATTGTATTTTCTATTCCAGGCGTGTTACTGTGACGAAGTCCGCGACTCCAACTGCCTGCCCCCCGGAGCCCTAAACGTATCAGCTTGCCGGTTCGGAGCCCCGGCCTTCGTGTCCCTTCCGCACTTCCTCGGCGCCGACCCCCACTACCCCGCCAAGATCGACGGTCTCGACCCCCAGAGGTAACCCACCATGACACCAACCCTGGCTTCTAACCCAGGACATTTGAGGCCATATACATGTCTGTTTTTCCCGGGTCAGGCGGTGACCACTTACCATCAGCTGGTCTGTCTACTTGTCAAACTATAGATATAAAATGGAGAAAATTAATTAAATAAATATCCAAAGCCATTTTTGACACATAGCCAATCTTTCAAAAATCTGAACTAAACAGGACTTGTGTTATGGTAATCAGCTGATATGACTACTTTTAAATACGTATTTT
Organism: Thyatira batis; assembly: GCA_905147785.2. NCBI lineage: Eukaryota > Metazoa > Arthropoda > Insecta > Lepidoptera > Drepanidae > Thyatira > Thyatira batis. The sequence goes on from LR990492.1 coordinate 894,514, forward strand.
ATAGATATTTAGTATTTACATCCAAACCCAGAACAAATCTTTAAATTTTGGGTGGCATTCGAACCTACAACCGGCGGCTTTTAGAATAAGGTGGTGACCTACAAGCCGCCATAGCTTTTTGGTTATTGTGGAATGCAAATAAATAGTATGAATATGAACCATAAAGCTAACGGGCCAGGAAACATCACCCCTGGGATTGTTTTTAAACCAAATGCGCTTTATAGGCTAGACACGCTCTGCCATGAGCGATGTCGGAGCCTATGATGTTGCACGCTTGCCCAGAAAGTGCCTATTCACTCTAGTCTTGAAAGTCACCAAATTGTATGGGTCAGGGAAAATAGTGAATAGTATAATTATAGTATGTACAAAGTTAATACTGTGGTTCCAGCTCGATGAAGTTCCGCCTCGCCCTGGAGATGTTCACGGGCATGCCGCTGGCCGTGGCGGCGCAGCTGCAGATCAACCTGCTCGTGCGACACGTGCCCGGGATCAGGTAACACGTCTACCCCACTATACACTACACTACACGCCCTTAGACTACATTACACTATAACAAATATATTACGCTATTACTACAGTACACTACACTATTTTACGTTATTACTACAAAACACTACACTATATTTAGTTTAGTGTTTCGTAGTAATTACTACAATACACGACACTAAATATATTACGCTATTACTACAATACACTACCCTTGAGGACACTATCCCTACACTATATTACACTAGTATTGAAAGCAACCTTCCGAACCGAGCATTAGTGTCGTAAGTGCCTGTGAAGGCCTCATTATCATCAGCTCATATACGTCTCCACCGAGGAGCTCAAGCCTCCCCTAACATGGAGGGAGATTTTACCCCATAGTCCACCACGCGGACCTAGTGCGGATTGGTGGACTTCGCATGCCTTTAATTGTGACATCTCGGGCATGCAGGTTTCCTCACGATGTTTTCCTTCACAGAAAGTCAGTGGTGTAAATCCGTACGTAAGTTTTTATAAACTCAGAGGTACGAGCCACGGTTTTCAACCTGCACCCTCATGATCGTGAGTCGGCGCGTTCCCAACTGAGCCACCACGGCCTGTGAAGGCCTATTTGAATTGAATTAAATTAATAATTATATTTAATTTCAGTATAAACAACGAATTGCCGGACAACGACACACTAGTGCCGATGTTCTGGTTCCGCCAAGAGTTGGAGATCACGCCGGAGTACGCCGGCATGGCCAGGTTTGCCTTGCGCCTGCGGTACTGGACACCATACGCGCTGTACTTCCTTACTGTAAGTGTTCATCATCATCATCAGCTCATATAACAGCCGGTTGGCTTTGTGGTTAGTGACCCTGACTCTCAAGCCGCCGGTCGTGGGTGTGAACCCCACTCAGGACAAACATTTGTATGCATGAATATGTCTGTTTGTTCTGTGTCTGGATGTAAATATCTATATATGGTTACCATTTGACAAACTGCGAAAAATTACCCATAAAATTTATTCATTTGTATACGTCTCCACTGCAGGGGTATAAGGCTCCTAATAATGAAGGGATTTAGTCCGCCACGTGACTCAAACATGGACGTTTCCTAACCATGTATCCTTAACTGAACTGCTCTGAATATATCTGAAGAAATTTGGCACAATAATAGAATATGTTGTGGAATTTGTGGTTACACACATAGATTGATTTGTATTCCTAGGATCAAGTGAAAAGCGTTGAAGTGAGCAAATATATGGCAATTCACTGTTTCTCTTGGATGGTATTTGAATCCACGACCGGTGGCCCGTCAGAGTATATATAACTATAAAGTCAACCGACCACTTAAATTTTTTGTTGTTTTGTCTTGTCTGTCCTTCTATAGCGTCGCAATAAACCATCAGATTAACATGACCTTCCACAGGTATTTTTTGGAAATATAAGCCGACTTCTAATATTATCTCTTCCATTTAAACAAAGTCGCAGGCCGACTATTAATAAAACGTATATATTTTCAGATAATCGGCGTAGGACTTCTAATAGCCGGTATAGTTGTACTACTCCGTAGGATACTGCATTCCTCGGACAACACGCCGATACTCTCAGAATCGGCATCTCAAGAGCATCAGTGACGAACAGAGAGTTAGTCTTTAACATTTACTAAAATTAGTTAAACTTTAAGTTATCGTTGATTGAATTACAGTCCAATGCGTAGGATTCCCCTAATCCCCCCCACCTTTCCCGGTAAACTTATAGTATCACTGAGGATGTCAATATCTATATAAGTATGTATTTAAAAGTAGTATATGTGTTGTATATCAGCTTAGTTTGGAATCAGATTGGCCGTGTGTGAAAAATGTCCGCGGATATTTATTTTATTTATATTACATAACTAGCGACAGCAGACTTCGTTCTGTCCACCAGCGCCACCTACTGGCTCCAAATTGATGTATTATACATAAAAACCTTCCCCATGAAATACTCAGTAATTTGGTGAAAACCGCACGAAAATCTGTTCCAAGATATAGGTATAGATATTAGTGACTTTTTGACAACGATATGACCCGTTTGTTCAGACCATATAAAAGAGTATATGGGTTTGTTACATAATATTTCTTTTACCAAGGTATAACAGAGACAACGCTCTACAATGCCGAGGATAGACGTCTCTCTCTTTCTAAATCTCGACGTGTTTTTAGACAATGAAATGAAATGTAATACATTTATTAATTCAAATAGGCCTTCACAGGCACTTATGAAACGTCGATTCTAATGCTCGGTTCGGAAGGTTGCTAATCGTCCCTTAGCTTACAACACCGTATAAGTCATTTTTACCAACTTTTCAGGAGACGCAAAAAAACTGTTTATTTTTTAAGGCTAACCGTCTTGCGCGCTGATATTACTTTTGACGTGACAACGTCTTATAAATTGGTTTGCCGGGTGACACTTCAAGAAACTGCGTTACGCTCCGCTCACGTTACGTGACGTTATGTTTTAAATTGTTACTATTATTTCATCCTTCTTCCTACTATACGAATGAATATTCACATTAAAATTATTTTACCACTCAAAGTCGTTGTCACGTAAAACTTTCGCCCGTATACCGACTTTACAGGCAACCAATTTTTTGAATTAAAGCGTCTTATTGACTGCAATCTATATCATGTGATGGGTCGACGCGCAATGAGCAGCTCTATCCAACGGCATTAAAATGTAGAAACTGCCAATTTTCGACTTGAGCGGTGTTGTAAGCTAAAGGACGTAATGACAATGTTAGAAAATGTCTAGACTACCAAAACATCTTTGTTACCATTTAAAGAAATATATATGGAGTTTTTAATATTTATTTTTGTTTAATGATGTTGGAAGATTAAAGTTTTATACGTTATTTTAATGACATATTGTTGTAATTATATAAGAAATTAAGTTGTTTAAAATAATATTATAAAGGTTTAGTTTACATATAAACCGGGTACTTATATGTTTGTATATGTTTGATGTTTTCCAAAAGAGGACAATTTAACTTTCCATTCAAATTTGAGCTTTAAAACTTCTCGTGTTGAAATTACCTTCTTTTAATAATATATAGGTTACTAAGGTCTAAAATTGAATGGAAAACTATTAAATATATATTTTCATTACTTTTATAATATTTATTTTGTAATAATAAGTCATTCCAACTAAATTTATGTATAGAATTTTTGTATTTTAATAATGAAATCTATACTAATAGTTGTTGTTTGTTTGTTTGTAATGAATAGGCTCCGAAATTACTGGACCGATTTCAAAAATTCTTTCACCTTTGGAAAGCTACATTATCCCCGAGTAACATAGGCTATATTTTATCCCTGTATTCCCACGGGAACGGGAACTACGCGGGTAAAACCGCGCGGAGGCAGCTAGTATTAAATAAATATTTTACTTATATAAAGTATATTTTAGACTGAATTCTATGTATATTAAATAAATAATTATTTGGCGGCCTAAAATAGCTTAGTATCTTCCACACATATTTAGATAAATATGAAATATATAGTTAAAACGATCAAAGGAATTCTACCAATTTAGTAGCTTTAATAATAATAAGTAGCAATTTTTTACCAATAGTATTTATATGGTAGAAAAGTGGGTGACCATTCATTATTTTGTCTTATAACTTAACTAGTGACCCCGCCTGGCTTCGCATGGAAAGTACTTACTATAGTCAACAGTTGTAGGTAAAGAAATATAGTAGTTTCTGAGATTAACCCGAACATAAATACAAACTCAGCCCGGCGGGGACCATACTTAGTAATGGTCTCAATTCTGATGAACACAACTAAATTAAAATTAAATCTTTTTTTAGATTCAGTAATATAAAAATAACGTTAAATTCAGACTAGTTTTGTCAAATAGGTTCTCCTATAGTCATAAAGTTTATTGGTCTAGATTAAAATAAAACCACTGTTATTGTATGTTTAGGGATTTGGCAGGATTTGTTCTACAAATAGGTCGACATTTTGTAACACTGCATAATATTTTTCAGTTAGGCTTGATGACACTTATGTAAGTCCATACTGATTTTACCAATATTCAGAAAACGTTCGGAAGTTAAAATTGCTCAAACCCCTAATAATATAATAATATTAAAATAGGTAATATTGTTTATTGAAATGCCGTAAAGTGTCTTATTAATAAATAAAATGTACATAATAATGTAGGTTTTTTATATCAGTGCAATTTTCTATGTTGAACTAGAGCATTGTAGAAGCGAAACTCTTATAGCCCGGCCGCCATTGTACACTCCTAAATAAAACCTTATGATATGGAAATAAAATTCAAATTTCAATGATTAGGGATATTTGTTTTGGATTTATGACCGTTAACATTGAAATTTGAACTTTATTTCTATACGGTTAAGTTACAACTTGCATTGCCATGTCGTGCCGCCAATGGGCACCGGGCTTTACTCTTCTTTCTCCCTCTATCATTCTCCCCATCTCTTTTTATCTCCGTTGTTGCATTCCTAAAAGGGTACAAGCTTTATATGCCTTTGAATGCAGGTTTTCTCATGAAGTTTTCCTACTTTATTTTTATACCACAAAGGTGGCAAACAGGCATACAGTCCGCCTGATGGGAAGCGGTTACCGTAGCCTATGGACGCTTGCAACACTAGGGGCGTCACTCACGCGTTGCCGACCCTGTAAAAATCTCTTCACTCCCTTCTTGAAGAACCCCATACTGTACTCCATTGGGAATACCATGGCGGGGAGCTCATTCCACAACCTGAGTGTTCGTGAGAGTTTCCTACTCCTAATAAAGCGAGAATTTTATTCAAATTTGTCATCTATGTATGACTAGATGACTCGCACAACTTCGTCAGTGTCACGCTCCCCGTTTTAGCAACATTATTCATTGTTGCTCCGCTCCCATTGGTCGTAGCGTGATGTTGTATAGCCTATAGCCTTCCTTGATAAATAGTTCGTCTAAAACTCAAAGAATTATTAAATTCGAATAGGTAGTTCCTGAGATTATTGCGTTTAAACAAATTCTTTAGTTTTATAATATTGCTATAGATTCAGCTTATTTTGTTTCTTTCTCTTTCTTTCCACTATGTCTGTTTCGCTTCTATAAGTTATCAATTACATAAATCGTGTATTAATTGTTGGATTTGGTACCAAATGTATTTTTTTAAGTTTTTAATATAAGTACTTACTTCTAAGTGAATTAAAGAGCTTATTTATTTAGAAAAAATAAATTGATGTTTTTTAGCGTTGGCAACTTAACCAATATATTTATATGGTTTATTAAAAAAAAGATATGTTTGTTAATATAATATTTTATAAAGAGGTTACATAGGTAGGTAAATTGTTAAAATATGTATTCGTTGTTAAGTATTTTTTTTATAAATTTAATTAAAAAATGAGCTACAATTGGAGTAAATTTATTATATCCTAACTTAATATTATAAATACGAAAGTAATTCTGTCTGTCTCGCTTTCACTTTTCACTGAACTGGTTTTAATGAAATTTGGTACGCAGATAGTCTAGACTTCTAGAACCAGAGAAAGGACATAGGCTACAATTGACGATGTATAATCGACAAAAGATGATCTCCCGGGTACGCGAGTGAAACCGCGGGGAGCCACTAGTATTGGTTACTTGTCTTAACCGACTGCGCAAGAGTACTAACTTAGCTAAAACCCTTCATCCTATCAATATTATAAATGTTAAAATTTGGATGGATAGATGTTACTCAATCAGGCCAAAATGTCTGAAGTGATCTAAATTCACTTTGACATAGTGTTAGAATACTTTCTGGAATAACATATAGGCTACATTTTATCCCTGGAAACAAAAAAGATTTGGGAAAAACTGCGGGTTAGTATTAATTATTTATTACTAGTTATTAGGAGAGTTTTGAACCTCCAGGTTGTTGGTCGTAAAGGTAGAGGAAGACAGAAGAAAGTATGGATGGATTGTGTGAAAGGTGACATAGGTAAGAAGGGAGTTTTTTTTTTTTTTTTTTTTTCCTTATTCTGGGACCACAAGTAATGATCCCAGCTAATATTACAATCTAGCCTTAGTTTTAGGCTAATGAGTAATTTAAATTTGGCTTAATCTTCTATTTCACTATAAAAACTCAGAATGTGTCCATCAACACTTTTCTTATTGTCTCTATTAAGGGGAAGTCACTTTGTTCATGTGTTCTATAATATTAGCACTTGCACTAAGTTTAACTGTTTAACACTATTACACTACACTAGCTCAAAAGGTTTTGTCCTTTTGAGTCTTCTCACAATGTCTGTGTGATCGAGGAGCTGTATTGCCTCAACGTTCACATGGTGGAGAAGTCTTTTCTGGTGAGCCTCTGCATACTTTGTGATCACTTGGTTCACAAAGCTTATTTTTAAGTCCCGATGAAGGTCATCATTTCTAATGTACCAGGGAGCATTTACTATTTCTCTTAAAACCTTATTTTGGAATCGTTGTATAATCGAAACATTGCTTTGTTTGGTGCAGCCCCACAGCTGAATACCATAAGTCCATACTGGCATTAGGACTTGTCTGTATAGCAGTAATTTGTTGCGTGTTGACAGCGCGGAATCTTTACCAAGCAGCCAATACATTTGTTTATACCGTAAATCTAATTCGGTTTTTTTCTTTTTGACATGAGCTTTCCAGCGTAATTTGACGTCAAGGGTCATCCCGAGATATTTAGCTGTATTTTCATACGGTACTTCTTTATCGTTAATATAAACTGGCCAATACTGATGCTTTTGATTGCTGAAATCTATATGAATAGATTTGGATTCGTTCAGCTTTATTCTCCATTTTTTTGTCCATTCATAGACCTGGTTTATAGCTATTTGGGCGTTCTCTGTTGCCTCTTTATGAGTACTTCCTATAGACATTATTGCAGTATCGTCGGCAAAGGTCGCTAAAGTGTTATTTTCTGGTTGTGGGATGTCACAGGTATACAACAAGTACAGGACTGGGCCTAAAACACTTCCTTGTGGCACACCAGCTTTAATTTCCTTCAGCTCAGAGTAGGCGTCATTTTGTCTTATTCTAAATAATCTGTTGGAGATATATGATTCTAAGATATCAGCAAGATGTTTTGGTAAATTTTTTCTTAGTTTATGGATGAGACCTGCATGCCAGACCTTGTCAAAAGCTTGTGCTACATCTAAGAAAATAGTAGAGCACACTTTTTTGTCTTCAAGAGTTTGTTCAATGGTGTTTATAATTCTATGCACTTGATCTATGGTTGAGTGCTTTTCTCGAAACCCAAACTGGTGGTCCAGTATGAGATTTTTGCTTTCTATGATTGGTTTTAATCTTTTAAGCAATAGCTTTTCGAACAGCTTTGACATGACTGGCAAAAGGGAGATCGGTCTGTATGAAGTAGTGTCATGCGGTGGTTTCCCAGGTTTTGCTATCATTATTACTTCAGCCACTTTCCATAAGTCTGGTACATATTTTAATCTAAATGAGGCATTAATAAGAGTGGTTAGTCTGACTATGGCCTTTTTTGGGAGATTACGAAGTATTTCTCCTGATATCAAATCATATCCAGGAGATTTCCGTGGATTTATGTGTTGTCTTATTTCTCGTAAGACTTCTCTTGGGGTTACTAGCTTAATTGTATTATCATCTTTGTCTTTATCATAGATAGGGAGTGATGTCTGAAATGTCGGCAGAGACACCATTCCATCCACCTCTGACAGAGAGTCAGAGGTGGATGGAAAAAACAAATGCCGACCAACCGGCCTGTCATAAGAGTAGGTATTTCATGTTGTGAGTTGCCCCGAATAAATACTTTTTCTTTCTTCTTTCTTTCAAGTGTCTTGAAATCGTATTACCTACTAAAATATCTACCTTTATAATTATTTTCTTGCTGTGAATTTATTAGCTGTTTTACCTACTATCCTGAATCTAGTTGTGGTTGAATTCCACCCAGGACAAACTTTGTGTGTATGATTGTCTGTTTATTCTGTTCCAACTGGTTCCGCAATCAATCAGGAGATGGCGCTAGTGTGTGAATATCATTTTAATTATTTAATTTCCGCACCCATTCTACATAGAGAAAATCTTTACAGCGAGTAATTTTAGAAAAAAAACTTACGAGTTCAGATTATCAGATAAAACAAGTGCGTGATATGATAACAAAGAACTCATTTGTAATACATTGAATAACTTTATCTGGATGATAAGAATTTTTTGATAGTTATAGACGTATCCACGTGACATACCGTATTATTAATTGTTAATTATATTAAGAAAAAATTATGACTTGTTTTTGAACGAAATTCGCGCCTTTTTACGCAATAAAAAAAAACAAATAAATAAATTAAAACCAGTAGAAAATATAATTTATATGTTAAAAAAGCTAATTAAATAATTTCTTTTTTATTAAATTTGGAATTAGTTTGCGCCTTAATTATTAGATAAAATAAAGTATTGGATAAAATGTTATTCACAAAATTCTGCTACGCTAGTTTCCCCTTTTTGCTATACTATTTATATAAACCAACCAAACCAAATATTCGTTAAATATATGTTGTTTTCCTCTTATTAACTAGTCACTAAGTACTCATGTTAGTGGTAAAATCCTACACATTATTATCATAACTAGTATTAATTTAATGGCTAATAATACCTTGATACATTTTTTACACATGGCTAAACTGATTCTGAACTAAGCATATATTACTAAACTGATACGCTATAATACTTTACAAAAATATACTCTTAAATATATGTAAGTTACATCCGGACATAGAACAAATAGACATGTTCAAAATTCCTGCACACAATATATATTTTTAATATATGTATTATCAATTTACTTAATAATTTAAAATCATTTAAAAAGAAAACAGTTTTTTATACAACTAAGATGGCAGACCGCAGTCTGTGAACGCATGCAACACCTGAACAATTTCGCGCGCATCGCATTTTAAAAAAAATAATCTAGGAGGTAAATAGTCCTTGGAATTACCCTCGCGTTAAAAATGTCGCCGCGCATAAGTATTTTTAGTAGAACTTCGTAATTTAATTCAATGGACATTGATATACGGAGTAAATTGAATGCCTACTTATCTTCGCTTTGGCGTAATCAGTTGAGTGTTATGTGTATTGCGAATGGACGCGTCTGTCGCTCGCGGGAAAATAACATCGCGTGAAGTTCGTTCCGTTTTATAATTTTGACATTGTTTGTGTCCTGGATGATATTAATTTGAAATAGTGAAGTTTAGACAGAAGGATTTTTCTCGAATATTTCCGCAGTGTTTTATGGTCTGTTTTATAAGAGTTTATAAGTGTTAATTTGTTGGTATTGAGAAATTATTAAGGTGAGTTTGTTTATCGCTAATTTGTACAGCCTTCTTGGGCTTAATTAATTTGTGTTTTGTTCATACAACAAGAACTTTTCTACGTTTTAGATTGTCATATAAATTGTTACCCTATCGCCTTATGATAAGGTACGTCTATTGATTATTTTACAATGCAGTTGAATCTTATTACAAGGGAATAAGGTTATATTTTAAATGACAATCTAATTTTGAAAAAATACTTTAACAGAGTTGTACCAAGGATGATATTTTGTAGTCTTACTTTATTTTGTCAGTTTTTTTTATATGATAAATACATATATTTAATACGTAGTCAGGATTTGAACCTATGACCTCGTGATCAGTGTCCAGCCTTCCGGGGCCTGTGTGAGATCATGTTTATTTTATTATCTATCTACTAATGAGTGTTTTATCGAAATAATCTTATCGTGGAGATTCCTTACTAAGTACTTGTTAGGCAGGAGTAAAAACGTCAATATTAGATAATCATTATAAGAAAGGTATATTCTTTATTGAATAAAATAGGGTAGAATTAGATAAACAATAAAATTCTTGTATTCATGTTATATATAGGTACCTATGTGACAAAGATATTAATCATCAATTTTTTTTTATAGTAATTTTACATTATACATATTTAAAGTAATTTAAACCTAAAGTGGCTGGTTTAAAAAAATTGCATAATTTCTAGTGAGTTACGGAGGTATGTAAAAAATTCAAAATAACGAGCTTTACCTTTACAAAAAAAATATGTTTTCATGAAAATGTCGTTTCATGCGTCTACCTTGCTATGCTTGTTATAATTTATGACTTAATTTTCTCCTATTGTTATGTGAATGGATACAACCTAAAATAACTAGGTACCTAGGTATTATGGTAGGTACCTATATTATTTCTTTCATAATTTTTTGACTTTGATTTAATTGCTGAAATAAGTTTTTATATATTCAATTATTACTTTATAGATGTAATATAACTATATTTATTGGATACTAGCGACCCGCCCCGGCTTGCCACGGGTGCAATTTCCTAATTGCAAAAAAGATTACACATCTTCTTTATCAAACATTCGTATTATGCTTTACGTGACAATCATTCATTTCAGGGAATTGGTCTCACTGACAATATTTATGTGTTGTATGTCTGCAGGTACTTATATTTAAACAGCTGTTTTTTTTATATCAAGATGTCATAGAAAACAATCATACAGCCTTCCCCTCAAAATAGTTATTATCATTTAAACATATTGAATCGATTTTCATACGAAACGAAATTCGTCAGGTCATCGACCTTTATATAACTTAGGGTTTGCGCCAAATAAGGATTTGTTGTTTTTCAATTTACATAATGAAAACAAAACTTTGTTGTGATTTAGAAAATATTCGTTAATTGTACCAGAAGTTACTATTTTCTATAGATGTAATAATAATTTAATTTCTAATATAGGTAAAACAAAAATCCATTTTAAACAATATTTATTATTATAGTAACATTTCTCATCTAACTAGGTTTTTATTTAAACTAGTTTTCCCGTGCAAATATTTTTGCTTTACATTTTCCTGTTTTTAGGAAAAAAAAAGATGATCCTTATCGTTTTTAGGGTTCCGTACCTCAAAAGGAAAAAACGGAACCCTTATAGGATCACTTTGTTGTCCGTCTGTCCGTCTGTCCGTCCGTCCGTCTGTCAAGACTCTTTTTCTCAGGAACGCGTGGAGGTATGAAGCTGAAATTTATATCAATTACTCAGGTCTACTGTCCCTTGAAGCTGTGAAAAAATCAAACTTCTAAGCCAACGCAATCAAAAGATACAGCCGTTTATGCCGCAAATTTTCGACACTTGCAAGGGAATCAAAACCTACAGGGTGCTTCCCGTGAACTCAGAATCTTGAAATTTGGTACGAAGCAACGTCTTATAGCATAGATAAAGGAAAAATTACGAAAACCATAAATTTTTAGTTACATCACATAATATATATTTTTTTAATAATTTTAAACTTACTACCCATTTCCTCATAAACGCGTAGAGGTATTAAATTGAAATTCATACCAAATACTCAGGTCTATAATACCTTTAAGCTGTAACAAAATCAAACTTCTATGTCAACGCAATCAAAAGAAACAGCAATTTAAGCTGCATATTTTGAAACTCGCAAGTACTCGCAAGGGAATCAAAACCTAAAGGGTACTTCCAGTCGACCTAAAATCTTGAAATTTGCATGAAGCAATGTTTTATAGCACACATAAAGGAAAAATTCCGAAAACCTTAAATTTTTAGTTACATTACAAAATATATATTTTTTAATAAATATAAACTTATTACTTTTTTCCTCACCATAGTTATGACTCGATTGTCGTAATGAACGAACTTTGTAAACCTTGCAGGTTTGTACGGAACCCTCGGTGCGCGAGTCCGACTCGCACTTGGCCGTTTTTTTAAGCTTTATTTTGTACAAAGAGTAGGTATATATTTTGTATAAGCCGTTTTCTAACAATAACGAATACACAAAAATATGAATTATCCAATTTGGTGCCTTCATTTTAGCCGCGTAGTTCCCGGTCCCGTGGGACAACAGTGAAAGAATTTTGCAGATCGGTTCGGTAGTTTCGGAGCCCATTCGTTACAAACAAACAAATCTTTCCTCTTTATAATATTAGTATAGATAGATAGGTGTAAGTAATACCTTCTACTAAGCTAGTCGACAAATTATTGAGCCAATTTGGCTGATTCAGAAATGTAAACAGACGACTAAAACCCTTCTTTGACAATCGGATAAAAGTTCTCCTGGTTTTCTACACCACAGACTTCAACAATTCTAAAGTAATATTTTTTGATTTGATTTACAAATACACGATTACACGCCTACCAACAGATAGGTATATACATTTTATCTGATTGCCTTATCTGTGCCTTTACTTTTCGCGTTAAAATTTTCTTTTAGAAAACCTGAAACTCAGATCTAGATTTGGGGACACCATCCATCAAAACTCATTGGGAAATAACTTTATAAAAATAATAGTTAACAATCTTATGTAACTTAAATTATCAAATTACTTAAGCTATTGAGAACTAGTTTTATCGGGGGAAATTTAATGCCCAAGGGGTAAAAAATGGGCTACGTGCTATTTCAGTGCATATTCTATATTTATGATCCCCGGGGGATATTCAATATTCCCGGGATAAGTAGCCTATGTGTTAATCCATACCAAATTTTATTAAAATCGCACCAGCCGCCTCACAAACTTTCCCTTTTATAATATTAGTGTAATTAAATTCATACCTTTAGCCATTCTGGCAATCAGCTAAACTTTGGCATTTAATAGTAGGTATGTAGTAAGATAGATATTTATAACATACCTACTACTTAGGTACATATTCTCGCGAATAAAAATTATTCTATTTTATTTCATTTCAACACATAATACCTTAAAATAAAAAATTAAGTTATTAATTATTGTGGTACAAAATATTTAGCCAAGGGTACAATACAACCCACGACCTGTAGGACATGAGTCAGGGCTAGTTACTATACCAACCGATCGCCAAGTCTCACTTGAACTCACATTATCCGTAATGAGGAAATCCGGCGGATAATCAAAGAGAACGATTTAATGCGAAGTCAAGACTCAGAGCCAGAAGAATATGATTCTGTCGAATGTCTGACGAGATAAAACTAGAACTAGAAAGACACAGACATAGTAACGATCCCTATTAATATTATAAATGCCTATATATAGGCATTATAGCATAGGTTATATATTATGTGATTTAATAAATAAAACTATGCATTAATATAGCCAAAGTTAGTAGAGAAAGAAATATAACTCTGTCTATAAAGCCTTCTTGCCTAAACCACAGAAGCGATTCTTATGAATTTGGTACAGAGACTAGAGCTTGAGAAAGATCATAATATGCTACCTTTTATCCCGGGTTAATTGAAGGGCAATTTGTCACAATTAAAGGCATGTGAAGTTCGCCAATCCGCACTAGGCCCGCGTGGTGGACTATGGCCTAAACCCCCTCGATATTAGGGGAGGCTCGAGCTCCTCGGTGGAGACGTATATGAGCTGTTGATGATGATGATGATGATGAATTGAAGGGCCCGCGTATCTGGAAACCACATGGCGAAAGCTATAGATTGTAAATAGTTTAATATCTTCGGACATTTTTTACTCGGCCAATCTGATTCCAAACTAAACCTTGGAATATGACATCTCTGGCATGCAGGTTTCCTCACGACGTTTTCCTTCATTCAAAATCAAAATCTTTTTTATTCAAATAGGCCTTCACAAGCTCTTATGATAGTCACTTAACATTTATATAGCATTGTACTTTGTAACACAGTGGTGTAAAGCCAGGGTACGGGCCAAGGACTCGAGCCTTCCCCTCATGGTTCGTCCCTGAGCTACCACGGCTAACGTGCACAGACTGCACAGTGCACTTTTATATAATTACTAGTGGCTCCGCGCAGTTCCACCCGCGTACCCCGTAGATCTTCCATTTTCCCAGGATAAAAAGTAGCCTATGTCCTTTCTCCGGCTCTGGACTATCTCTGTACCAAATTTCATTTAAATCAGTAGTTTTAGCGTAAAAGTGAGACAGACAGACAGAGTTACTTTCACATATAATATTAGTATTTAAGTATGTAGATCTGAATAACTCCATAAAGCATTTATCTACAATAATAAAATGTAAATATTCGAAAGTAATACATACTCGTATATCGTCTAATCTTTCCTTTTGATTACCTACTCAATCTACTCATAAAATATTATCTATTATATATTCTCCAGAATATAATAAATACTATGTGTGATGTGGTAAGAAATCGGAATATACTAAAAATGCGAAATAAATTTCCTATTTAGACACTGGTCGATGTAACTACTACTACCTACTTATTGCCAATTTACTACTAATCAGAAGTCTACCAATCCGCGCTAGGCCCGCGTGATAGACTATAGCTTATACCCCCTCGAGGAGGCTCGTGCTTATAACCTCTCGTTGTTAGAGGAGGTGGTCCTCGGTGGAGACGTATTTGTGCTGATGATGACTACTACTACGCCTCACCTTCTACTACTAAGCCCTCAGCGCTCACCGATTGTCCACGTAAGGGTAACAGTACAGCTAGTCCAATCCAAAAAAAAGATATGATGATGATGATGATTGTCAATACTAATCATAGCCGTGGTAGTTCAGTAGCGAACATACTGCCTGAAGATCATAAGGGTGCAGACTCAAGTCTTAAGTCTGAGTTGTACTTACGTATGTATTTACACCACTGGGTTTTAATCAAATCAAATCAAAATCTTTTTTATTCAAATAGGCCTCAATAAAGCACTTATGAATAGTCACTATTAATGCTCGGTTCTGATAGTAGTTTTTACTGAGAAGAGCCGGCAATAAACTCAGTAATTACTCTTTTCAAAAACCAACTTACATCTAATACAATATAAAATATAATAATATTTAAATAAAAATATCTTAAATAATCCTGCATGCCTGAGATGTTACATTCAAAGGCATGTACGTTCCGCCACACCGCACTAGGCCCGCGTGGTGGACTATGGCCTAAACCCCCTCGTTGTTAGGTGGTCCTGCAGTGGAGACGTATATGAACTGATGATAAATTATATTTTTCTAGTTTAATATATACCTAGGTAGTTACTTTATGACTAAAATATTATGGAATAACCAATATATGTATGTTCACGACCACTATTTTATTATTATATAACTTTTCTGTTAGTTTTATTAGATTTAATTGTTATTGTTTGTTTTCTATAAATATGTAAGTTTATTATATAAGTTCATTATGTAAGATATTTTATGCAATAAAAAGGGCTCTCTCTATGGTATTGCCTCGGTTCGCAATAGTAAATCGGCTCTCTGTAAGGTATTGCCGCGAAATCGGGACCGCGACTCATTCCATCTCGCTCTAATTTGTGCTGTCTCACGACCGCAAGAAGAGTTCGATCTGTGCAAGCGAGATAGAATGCAACGTAAAAAACTATATAAACAGCGCAATTTAACGCTCGCCACTGGAGGGAGACCGCTTCCGGAGCCGAGACCGCTTCCGGAGCCCACACAGTACGCACGCACGCGCCCATATAGCCCGCTTCCATTGCCCGCTATTGCTTGCTCGCTTACTTTGTGTTCCGCAGACGTGTTACTAGTCTGGGTCATATAGAAAATCCACCTTCCGTGGTCGCTTGGAGGATACCTACCGGTGACAACTAATCCAGCGAGGCAACGACCCGCTTTGCCTGTTTCGCCCCTTCAGGGTGAAACAAACAAGCGGACGGGGTCGGATCAATCGGCCTTGGGGTTTGCCCCTAGTCGATCCCGACTATCGCCCCCTCCCACCCTACCTCATCCCGTAATCCATCCTCTGGTGTTTGTTTGGGTGTGCGGTACCTACTGTGAGTAGGTACCAATAACACCCCTGCACCGGAGCAGTTAGGAACCCGACTGCACATTGAGATTGGCAGAGGGAGACTCTCTAGGGCTCACCTTAAGTACACACACCTCCCGGCCTATCCCGGTCGGGAGGGAAACATCACCCACTCACCCCCGGGTTATCCCGCCCGGGGACGTATAGGTACGTCAAATTAGATTAGGGCGACTGCCTGCGAGTTTCTTGAGGTTTCTTCTCGCAGGAACGCACGGTTTGGAAACCTCGTCGAAAAACCGTTAGAGTAGGCCACGCCCCCGCCGCCCTTCAGGCAAGACGGTCACTCTGACCGTCTCGGGTACGGAGTAGGCTATCTCCCTCGCCCACGTAGCGCCGTCCCTTTTTGCTGCACTTCGCACTCGTTTGTTTACGCGTAATAAAATTTTATTCAATTTTATTCTTTTTAAATTCCCTTCCCTAACTTTATTATAATGTCGCTCTATAATATCACCCTCGAGGAGATATTAAGCGACGTCGAAGCCCACTACCTCCTTCACGAGAGGTTTCCGCGGGCGATCCCGCCACCCACCCTCCCTCGCCCCCCGTCCGTAACATCGCGCGTAACATCGCGCGCCTCCTCCCCGGCCCTATCGATGCGCTCCGTGCGCTCGGAGGACTCCGTCCCGTCCCCTGCCCCCCGTCCCGCATCCCCGTCCCCCGCCTCCGCCGAACCCGCCACCGAATCGTCCTCCGAGGACGACTTCATTCTGGCGGGCAAGGGGAAGCGGAAGAAAAGCGGCCGCAAGCAGGCCCCCCTCGCCCCGGCTAAAGCAGCCAAGCCCTCCCCCCCCTCACCCCCCTCCTTCCCGACGGACTCCCCCATGTCCCCGCCCCTGCGCGACCGCGCGCCCCGCGCCAACCCGTCCCCGCTCCCTCCCCGCACCCCGAATACCCCCGCCGCGCCCTCTGCGCGCAAACTCCCCCCGCCGCCGCCTCTGTTCATTCAGGACAAGGCTAAGTGGACCCTCGTTTCTGGGTGGTGCAACGAGCACCACATCCAATATACATCCGCCCGCCCCACCGAGCACGGTATTAAAGTTACCGTGCCCACCTCCGCGGACCACAGGTCCCTCACGAAGCTCCTCCGCGAGCGTGTGGTGTCGTTCCACACCTACGCCCTCCCGGAGGACCAAGCCCTCCGCGTAGTCATCCGTGGTGTCCCTCGGGAGATCCCCACGGATGAAGTAAAGCAGTCCCTTCTGGACGAGTCCCTCCCCGTGCTGTCGGTCCACCGCATGCACAGGGGCCGCCGCAACGAACCATTTAACATGGTTATCGTAGCTCTCGAAAAATCCGAAGATGCCAAGCGCATCTTCAAGATCAAGACCGTCTGCCACCTCTCCGGCATCCGCGTCGAGGCCCCCCACAAAGGGGGCTACCCCTCGCAGTGCCACCGCTGCCAGCTCTACGGGCACTCGGCCCGTAACTGTTTCGCCCACCCCAGGTGCGTCAAGTGCCTCGGGGACCATCCGACCGAGGAGTGCTCTCGGCCGAAAGACATTGCCCTCTGCATCGAGCCCCCGGCTTGCGTCTTATGCAAGACGGTGGGCCACACCGCGAATTACCGCGGTTGCCCCAAAGCCCCCCGCCCCTCCCGCCCCCCCCGCTTCCAAGCGCGCCCCCTCGCCCCTCCCCCCCTAATGAGGACCCCCCTCGCCCCCCAACGCCCCTCCCCCTGGGGCAAGGTCGGATACGACCTCGCCTTCCCGGCCCCCCCCTTCGCACCCATCACCCCCCTGATGCCCACCCCCGCCCCGGCCGCCCCCGTGTCGGCCAAGCGGACGGCGCCTCCGCCGCCGCCGCCACTCGTCAAGCCCACCGCGAGGCAAAGCCCCCCCCGCCGCGCCGCGACACAACCCCCACCAGCTGAGGACTCGGACTTCTCACTGGTGGAACGTTTTGTAAACTCGATCGACTTTAGCGAGATCGAGAACTTCGCCAGTCAAATTCGCGCCAATGCGGGCAACGGCACCGCACTGGCACTCGTCGCGATGCGATTCCGCAAGGTCGCATCTGCACTATCCGCGTTCAAAATAAACCCATAATGGTTTTCGCGGCCCCCAAGAGCAGGTTCAAACCCCGATCCCTAAAAGTAGGTTTCTACAACGCCGACGGCATTGGGACGCAACGCGGTGAGCTCGCAGAATTTCTGCGCGACCACCAACTTGACGTCCTCGTCGTACAGGAGACCTTCCTCAAACCCTCGCACAGGGTCCCTAGCATCGCCAACTATAATATGGTGCGCAATGATAGGCTCCAATCCGCCCGTGGTGGCACCCTTATCTACTACAAAAGGTCCCTGTACTGTTCCCCTATGGACCCCCCCCCCCCAACTCAAGTTCATCGAAACGTCAGTCTGCAAACTAGGCATGACCGGCCACGACTCCATCATTTTGGTCTCGGCCTACCTGAGCCCACCCGGAGAGCCCCACAAGAAGGAGCTCCTTAAGAGCGACCTCGAAGCCATATTTCAACTAGGAAACTCTGTCCTTCTGGCAGGGGACCTAAACGCGAAAAATGTCCTCTGGAATTGCAACGCGACTAACCGCAGAGGTAAAATCCTAGAATCAATTCTCGACACTATGAATGTCGATCTAATCTCCCCAGTCGAGCCGACCCACTTTCCGCGGATCGCCGACCACCGACCGGACATACTCGACGTGGCACTGCTGCAGAATGTGAACTTACGTTTGCACAATGTATCGGTGGTACACGCACTGGACTCCGACCATAGACCTGTAATCTTAGAGTTTACACCGCGCGTAGGCCCCCCAGATTCAGGTCAACCCCCACCCACCACGACGGTGACGGACTGGAAGAAATTGAGCGAATCCCTCAAGTCCACAGAGTCCGTTCACCTAGACAAAATCCCAAACGACATCGTCACCGCTGACGACGTCGTCGGCGCAATCGACTCCCTGACAGGCCACGTGCAGTCGCTCATTAGCGACTGCTCTCGGACAGTCCCAGATACAAGCGATTGTAAATGGAAACTGCCCGAAGACGTACGTGAACTGATGAGGGACAAGTATGCCGCCACGCGCGCCCATGACACCTTCCCCGACGACTTCAACCGCGCGCGCATGCGCTATTACCAACGTATAGTTAGGTCTCGCATCGCCGAAGTGCGACAAACCAAATGGGACCAAACTTTAGAAAGTCTGGAGCCCTCCCACCTCGCTTTCTGGCAGCTCACTAGGAGACTGGCCAAGAAAACAACAGTACCCATGCCCCCCCTGAACAGGCCCAACATGCCCCCCGCATTCGAAGACGAGGAAAAGACGGAATGTCTAGCCGAAAGTCTGGCGAATCAATGCACTCCCAGCTCCCTCCCCGTCGACCAACTCCATCTGAGGAACGTCGACTCCAGGGTAGAGTGGTTCACAACCCAACGCCCTCTCTCGCCACCGCCCCCCGCCGACGAGGAAGACCCCCTCCCGCCCACCACCGCCGAGGAGGTTAAGTCGATCATAGGGAAACTCCACCCGCGTAAAGCCCCGGGCCCGGACAAGATCTCCAATAAGGTGTTTAAGCTCTTCCCCGACACCCTCATATTCCTGCTAGTGGCCATCTTCAATGCCGCCCTAGCCTGCAATCTCTTCCCGCACCAGTGGAAAGAAGCCCAAGTCATAGGCATCCACAAACCCGGAAAACCTATGTCCGAGCCCACCAGTTACAGGCCCATAAGTCTTCTCTCAGTCATGGGAAAGATTTATGAGCGCCTGATTTATGTACGGCTGAAAGCGTTCGCTGATGCCAAACACCTCATCCCCGACCAGCAGTTCGGTTTCCGCCCCGGACACTCGTGCGTCCACCAAGTCCACCGGTTAGTCGAACACATCTCCTCTCACCTCATGAGAGGAAAATCGACAGGCATCCTATTCTTCGATATCGCCAAGGCTTTCGACAAAGTATGGCACAACGGTTTGCTCTTCAAGCTCATCACCATGGGTGTGCCACATAGACTCGTGCTCATCTTACGAGACTTTTTGTTGGACCGCCACTTTAGGTACCGCATAGAAGGAGCCCTATCCTCTCGTCACCCCATCCGCGCCGGAGTCCCCCAGGGCTCGGTGCTCTCGCCCCTCTTGTTCACGCTGTTCACGAGCGACATGCCCCACCATAAAACGGCCCAAGTCGCCCTCTTTGCCGACGACACCGCCATCTTCCTCTCCGGCACCGACCGGAATCTCATACACCGAGGCCTCCAGACGGCCACCGACGCCCTCGGCGCCTGGTGCCGCAAGTGGAGGATAGAAATCAACCCATCCAAGAGCCAGGCCGTCTTGTTCATCAAGCCGCGCCAGCTGAGACCCCCCCCTCCCCCACCAGTCATCCTATTCGGCGACCCGATCCCTTGGGAAAGGCAAGCCAAGTACTTAGGGGTGATTCTCGACGATCGACTCAGCTTCGTTCCTCACATCCAGGCAGTCCGCGCGCGCGCTGCCTTCGTGTCCTCGCGTCTACACTGCCTCCTCAACGCGAAATCCAAACTCAACCTAAAAAGTAAGGTTAGACTTTACACGGCGTGCATCCGTCCCATCATGACGTACGCCAGCCCAGTCTTCGCTCACGTAGCCCCCCACCGGATCCATAGGCTCCAAGTCATACAAAACCGTTTCATGCGCAAAGCCACGGGAGCCCCGTGGTATATGCGCAACCTAAACCTCCACCTAGACTTAGGCTTGCCGACCATCAGGCAATTCATGAAACGAGCATCCCGCAGATTCTTCGACACTGCTCGTAACCATAAAAATCCCCTCATCGTTAAGGCTGCAACCTATAACGTATCCCAAATTTCAAAAATCCCTAGGCCTAGGTTAGTACTCGACGTCCCCGACGACGACACCACGCTCGCGCAGGTTGCAGTCGACACCGCTCGCGGCACTCCGAACACTACACAAAATCGTTATCCTATATATCGTCCTCGCCGGCGAGGACCGTCGCGACGTCCCACCCAGTCTCGTCCCCAGTAGCATGCGGCCCGAGCCGCCCCAAATGTCCGATAAATAAAAATTCCCCAAATAATCAAACCAGTGAGTCCCTCACCCCCAGCAACGCCCTGAGCCGAGGCACGGTCCCGCAGGGGACACCCTCAGCGCAGTTGCTTAAATATATTTACGGTTGAGAGCCCTCAGCGCTCACCGATTGCCCGCGTAAAGGTGCTCGCCACTCACTTCCTCTACGCACTCTGAACCGTAAAGACGTTATACCCGTGGCAATATTGTAAAATACCGCTCGCCGATCTCAACTGATATCCAGAGTTTTATTTAGACTGTCAGTCCCGTCCAGACATTCCACAACTGGTAGGGTTCTGCCACAGTGTTTGGTCCTTCGAAAACGGATTGAAAAAATAATATAAGCAAGAATCAGCTCAAGAGTCAAGATATACCTACGACTTCGGTATTCTTCCGCTTCGGTTCGTGGGGCGTTCAAGCAACGAACATTGGAAGATCGGGGTCAAGTGTGTGCGATGAGCTGTGTTTCAATTATTGGCTACGAGAGCGAATAAACGACAACACGGCGGGTAATCATCGAGACAACACGACGGGTAACATCGAGACTACCGCGGCGAGTAAGCGACACGGCGTGTATCATCGAGACTACTGCGGCGCGTGAACAATACGACGAGAATCGTCGAGACGACTGTTCACCGAAAAAGAGTGGCGGAATTTCTTGTTTACAACCAAACTTCTTTGTTTACAACCAAACTTCTTTGTTTACCAAACTTCTTTGTTTACAAGCCAAACTAAGCCAAACTTCTATGTTTTAAACGCGGTACACCGCGGCTCACTATCTACCACCTAACGGTGTCAAAGGGTAGACTTTGGGTTAACGCCTTCATTGGCGGGAGTAGTGAACCGGACGGCACTACCAGAGGTGCCTTTGTCAAGGCGCACTGTACAGTCCGACCGCGCGCCAGTACGGTGTGTGTGGAGTTAACGGCCTTTCGAGGGCACTGCCGACGGTGTGGGTATTCCCCCCATACCTGAGCACGTTACTGCCATACACATTCCTCTGCTGGGCGGTTCCCACCTTTCCTATCCTAAACCGTTCCATTCCTGGGAGAGTGTGTACTGCGGGACCGCTCGAACAGGCTGATAGGGTTGTAGGGACGTTAGGGTTGTAGGGACGATAGGAACAGATATGGAAGAACTCCCCCAAGCGAGGATGAGCACCAGAAGTCCGAACAGAAGAAACAAGAAACAGTCCAGGGAGGAAGATGAGTCAGCTCCGAAGAGCAGATTAAGGAGTTTCCCGAAGGAGACTTCTAGCCCGGTGCAGAGAAGAAGCACCAACCATAACGACAGCTGGGAGAGCGATACTGAGACAACCAGTATGGAGCAAGCCAAGCAGTCAAGAAATGACAGGATGTCAAAAAATAAGAAAGAGGTACGCGGGTCTAGGGAAGGTACGGTGGTAAATCGATCGGCGCCACGAAGAGCATCAAGTTCGGTGAATTCATCAGGTTCAGCACAGAAAAGCCGCATTGGAAGCACGATTGGAATTCGAGCGATGCCAGAAAGAGAAGGCAGATGCGGCAGTTGCGATGGCGAAAACTAAACTGGAACTGATTGAACTTCAGGAAGAAGGAGATTCGTCGGATTTGAGTGACGTGGACAAAGATGATTACGTATCAGACTGGATGAACAAACCAAGTCGGAAGTCCATCCAACGCGAGGAAAACCTCGGAAGAAAAATTATTACGGAAAAGGGTGAGGATATGTCAACCCTCGCATCCGCAATAGTTAGCGCAATCAAGAGCGCAAATGAAAGCAAGCCGAAGCCTGCACCAAAGTATATAAACGAGTTACATCATTTCGATGGCAACCCGAGAGAATGGATAGCTTTTAAAGCTATATATAGAGATACCGAAAAATACTTTTCGGATATTGAGAACGTGGCTAGATTAAGAAGAGCCATTAAAGACCAAGCGAGGGAGTCGGTCAAATCACTTTTATATACGAATACACACCCTAAAGAGATTTTAGATGCATTGGAGAGAAGATTCGGCAGACCGACGCATCTAATAAAAAGTGAAATTGCAGCCATCAACAAGTTACCTCCTATGTCAAACGATATAAAAGGTATAGGTATCTTTGCCAGCGCAGTGTCAAACAGCGTTAACGTCATCAAACAAATGGATCGCAAAGATTATTTATATTCCAACGACTTATCGGAGAAAATAATTGACAAAATGAACATCAATGTAAAATTCAGATGGTACGAGTACAGATCAAATAAAGAAGATGAACCTATACTAATTTCACTATCAGACTTCCTGAACAACATCGCGGACCAGTTCGAAGCGTACGACGTATCAAACACGGAGTATTTAAAAAATAAACAAGATCCATTCCGCAGGAGATCACCACACAGTCGGAAAGTTTACGCAACAAACATAATTTCAGACGGCGAAAGCGACTCTGAGATCGAAAATAATTACGACAGTGACTCAGAATTCGAAAGAGAAAGAGCTATGACACTAAACGAGTCGCGAGTGACAGAGAGGGAAGATATTGTCCTCGCCACTATCGGAAACAATCAACAGCCAATCACATGCCTCATTTGCCAAAAAGATCACGGACTAGTAAAATGCCCTCAGTTTCTAAAAGAAACCGTAAAAAATAGATGGGACATCGTAAAACGGCTGAAGGTATGTTTTAAATGCCTAAAATCTAACCACAGACATTCATCATGCAAAGCCAAAACATGTGGTGAAAATAATTGTACGGGACGACATCACGCAGTACTTCACGAAGAATTACCTAAAAAAGAACAAAAAATCGTATCCGTAAATCATCTTAACGCAACGAAGGCATATTCAAAAATAGCTCCCGTGAAATTACATGGATGTGAAACAGAGGCACCCGTGTCATTTGTAGGCCACATTCATAGAAAAAACGAAGATATCGAAAACCTGATCAAGCCAAACTTCGACTTTGACTCTCTAGGTATAACACCGAAAATACCTACCAGCGATCCAGAACAACCACCGTTCGCTATAATAGACAAAACTACGAAAGGATTGATCAACGGTAAATTCAAGTGTGGGTTATTATGGCGTTCCGATAATGAAACGATGCCAAATCACCGTGCCGATACCATGTATAGATTAATAGGTATCCAGAAGAAAATTGCTAAGAATACAGAATTCAAATTAAAATACTCGCAGATCCAGAACCTATTAACGAGCGGATACACAGAACTGACAACAAATATTCAGGCCGAAATACAAACAAACGTCATGAAACTGTATTTTTGGTCAGACTCTTGCACTATCCTAGCATGGATAAAAACCGATCCACGCACATTTAAACCATTCGTCGCCCACAGACTGGCAGAAATAGAAGACATAACCAAACCAACCGAACCGAACGAAAATGTTGCGGACAACGCCACCAGTTCGACCCCACGAGACTTCAATATTCATCATCGTTGGTTTAAGGGTCCGGACTTCCTACAAAACGAAACGAGCCTATGGCCAGAAGATAGGAGCGAACGGCAAATACCTACAACGGGCGAAGAAAAATCTAACACCATAGCAACCATACGCCGAGTCAAATTACCTATTCCAGACGCGGCAAGGTTTTCATCTTGGAAACGGCCACTGCGAACTACGGCACGTTGCTTACACAGTGACGACAATCTTAAAGCCAAAATAAAGAAAAAATCGGATCTCTTCACCGCTATTAAACAAACTGTCAAGGAAAAATCGTGGCGCAAGTACTCGAACAAACGAAAACGTAAACACTACCCAACTGAACGTGCGCCTACGAATACCACTCGTATCATACCTTTACCCGAAAAATACCTACAAATTGCCGAAACACATCTAAAATCGCAACGTAAAAACAAAATACCTAACTACAGAGATTCCCGCCTAAAAAGGTTGACATTAAAACTCCAGAACGATGTGATAAAAATAGAAACCGGCACATCATCGGCTGCTTGTGTGAGTGACTTATACAAAGAACCTATCGTATTGGACGGGAATCACCCTATATCAAGACCACGCATACGACAGTATCACTGCAACTTCAATCACACCAACTATAATGCAGTCATGAATGAAATACATCAAAAATACTTCGTATCAACATTACGTGACCAAGTGGGACGGAAAGGCATCCGATGGAAATTTATACCCACCGGAGCCCCTAACATGGGCGGAGCCTGGGAGTGCCTAGTTCGCTCAGTCAAAGTCGCATTGACCGGTACATTGAAATGTCACCAGACACGAGAGGAAATTTTTAACACCTTATTATGCGAGGCAGAACAGCTGATCAACTCTCGACCACATACCGATGTATCGCTCAGCCCGTCGACAGGGACGTCAGAGCCGCAGCTGGGGTGTTACAACGACCCGCATCCTAAACAGCTAGAATTGGCGAATGTCGTGAAACCTGAGATTCGGTGCTCAGAAGCTCATCCTCGCACGTGGGGGAGACTGTTCACGACCACTATTTTATTATTATATAACTTTTCTGTTAGTTTTATTAGATTTAATTGTTATTGTTTGTTTTCTATAAATATGTAAGTTTATTATATAAGTTCATTATGTAAGATATTTTATGCAATAAAAAGGGCTCTCTCTATGGTATTGCCTCGGTTCGCAATAGTAAATCGGCTCTCTGTAAGGTATTGCCGCGAAATCGGGACCGCGACTCATTCCATCTCGCTCTAATTTGTGCTGTCTCACGACCGCAAGAAGAGTTCGATCTGTGCAAGCGAGATAGAATGCAACGTAAAAAACTATATAAACAGCGCAATTTAACGCTCGCCACGGCATCGGATTCCGCTTCGAGCCGTCGCATCGGACGGACGTTCCTTTGTGCGCCCGCACGCTGCCCGACTCGATTCCGAGAAACCCTTTCTACCTGGCACAGGTGGCAACCCAGCCCGGATTACGGATTGGATTCGAAGAAGCTTTCATTGTTTTTATTACCTGTCGGTCGTTTTCACGATAGACAGGACCAAACACCTGTCTGTTATCAGTCGTTTTCACGATAGTAACATTCAGGCCGCCCTTCAAGGCAACAATTTTGTAAATCCACGCTTTTTAGTGGTGGCTGACGGATACCTCCCGGTGCCAACGAAGTCGGTCGTGCGTGCCCCGAGCGCCCGCTTTCCCCTTCAGGGCAAAGCAAAACCTCGGACGGGGCTGGATCAGTTGGCCTTGGGTTGTTCCCTAGTCAACCCCAGCTATCTCCTCCTCCCACCCTACCCTTTCCCTACCATCCCATCCCTTGGTGTTTGTTTGGGTGTGCGGACCACGGTCCAATAACATCCCTGCACCGAGGCTGTTAGGAACCCGTCTGCACAATAAGATTGGCAGAGGGAGACAAGCTTAGGGCACACTTTAGGCACTCACCCCTCTGACCTACACCCGGTCAGAGGCCCATTCACCCTCACACAACCTCGGGTTACCCCACCCGAGGTGTTAGACGGTTAGGTCTAGCTTAGGGCGACCGCCTGCAGTTTCTTGTGACTTCTTCTCGCAGGAACGCCCCGCGTAACGAAGTCACCAGGTAGTTTTCCTCGCTAGCATAGGTATTCGTTAGCCCTTAAGGATACGCGACCGGCCACTATGGCCGCGTCGCAAAATTATTCAGGCGGGTCTCCTCCACTAACACTGGAGGAGATCCTAGAGAGCCAGCCCGAGATCTACGGCGACCTCGTCTTAGATTTCGGGCCGGATCGCATTCCGATCCCGACCGCCCTTCAGGCTAACGCGTCCGAACGCGAACGCGTCATCGCTGACGCACGTGTACGCTCAGTAGTGCGCAAAGTTCCGATATGGAGCCCCACTACCTTTTCGCGGCCTCCCTCAGAGGCTAGCTCGCGATCGCGCTCGCCGGTCCGCGCCCCATCCGCGATGTCGGCTCATTCAGAGTCCGAATGTGACGACGAGTCTGAGGAAGCTCAGACGGAATCGCCCGCCACCTCCCCCGCCTCCGTCATCGCCTCTTCCTCGTCGGAAGAGGATTCGCCCTTAAACGTCCCCAAAGGGGGCAAACGTAAGCGTGGCAAGAAGGCCACCAACGCCGTCGCCGCGAAAGCAGCGAAGGTAGCGGACCCCTCTCCGCCCGCGAGCTCAGCCCCCGCCCCCGCCCCCGTTCTCGTCGCGAAGGTCGCTTCTCGACCCCCGTCTCCAATGGAGACTCAGACGGCACCGGCCGCCACGTCCCCGCCTTCAGCGGGAAACGTACCGACAGCTTCCGCTTCAAGGAAGCTAGCCCCTCCCCCTCCGATCTTCCTCCAAGATAAGGGGAAATGGACATCGGTGTCCTCGTGGTGCAACGAGCACCATATCGCATATACGTCTGCTCGGCCTACCGAGCACGGCATCAAAATTACGGTCGTGTCCTCCACCGACCATCGTCAGCTTACAAAAATCCTCCGCGAACGTAGTGTGCCTTTCCACACTTACGCCCTCCCCGAGGAGAAAGCCCTCCGCGTAGTAATCCGCGGCGTCCCAAAAGAGATTAGCACGGACGACGTAAAGACCTCCCTTCAGGAGCAGTCCCTCCCCGTTATGTCAGTACACCGCATGTACAAGGGCCGCGCTGGCCTCCCGTACAACATGGTGATCGTCGCCCTCGAGCCGAACTTGGCGGCGAAAGCCATTTTCAAAATCCGTACAGTGTGCCATCTTTCGGGCATACATGTAGAGCCTCCGCGCAAAAATAACTACCCGTCACAGTGCCACAGGTGCCAACTGTACGGGCATTCGTCGCGAAATTGCTACGCCACACCCAGGTGCGTCAAGTGCCTGGGAGATCACGGCACTCCGGAGTGTCCGCGCCCAAAAATTATTTCGGAGCAAACCGAAAAACCCGCGTGCGTCCTGTGCCAAACGGTAGGGCACACGGCCAATTACCGGGGCTGCTCGAAAGCCCCGCGTCCGAAACCGCGTACCGCGATCCCACCCCTGATGAGGCGCCCACTTGTCCTCGCAAACGGTGAGGTAGTTCTCGCCCCGCAGCGTCCGTCCCCGTGGACGAAGGTCAATTACGACCGCAACTTCCCGGCCACAGTAGCGAAAGCGGCAAGCGCACCTTCAGTGCCAAAGGTGCCGTCGGCGGCACCTATCGCGACGTCCGCCCCCGCTCCCAAGCCTTCCGCTTGGGAGAAACCTTTAATTCCGCGGCCTCTCATCGCGCCCACACCTATTAAACCCCGCGAAACGCCGGTTAAACCCCGCGAAATCCCCGCGCCCGTCGTAAACAACTCACAGTGCGAAGATACGGACTTCGCACTGGTCGAGAGATTCGTCAACTCGATTGATTTTGACGAAATTGAAAACTTTGCGGATCAGATCCGCAAAAATGAGGGCAACGGTATGGCCCTCGCGTTAGTAGCTATGCGATTCCGGAAAGTCGCACAATCGTTAGCGTCATTTAAAATCAACGTATAATGGATAATACATCTGTAACGTGTAGAGTCAAACCCAGATCCCTAATAGTAGGCTACTTCAATGCCAACGGCATTGCAGGTCAACGCGAGGAGATAGCAATCTTCCTCCGGGACCATCAGATAGACGTGTTACTTGTTCAAGAGACCTTTTTGAAACCCTCGCACAGGGAACCTAGAATTGCGAACTACTGCGTGGTACGTAACGATAGGCTAGATTCCGCCCTAGGCGGGACCCTGATCTACTACAGAAGGTCCTTGCACTGTACGCCGCTCGATCCTCCTCCCAACCTCCAGTACATTGAGGCGTCGGTATGTCGGCTCGGCATGACCGGTCATGATTCGATCACATTAGTGTCCGCGTATCTATCTCCGACTTCTACCCGTTCGTTGCTCCGGAGCGACTTAGAGTTAATTTTTAGTCTCGGTAGCTCTGTCATAGTGGCGGGCGACCTTAACGCAAAGAATACCATCTGGAATTGCGTCGCATCGAATTCCAGAGGTAGACTCCTTGAAACTCTTTTAGTGCCGTTAAACATAGATTTAATAGCGCCCCTCGAACCGACTCATTTTCCCGGGAACTTAGACCATAGACCAGACATATTAGATGTTGTACTGTTACAAAATGTGAACTTACGTTTGCACGGCATAACAGTACATCATGAATTAAATTCGGACCACCGACCTGTGATCTTAGAATTCATGCCGCGAGTAGGTGCCCCCGATCCAGGTCGACCCTCTCCCACCAAAATTTCGACGGACTGGGCTAGGCTAGGCGAAAGCCTCAAGTCAACCTCGTCCGTTCACTTAGATAAAATCCCCGATAATATCGTCACCGCGGACGACGTAACAGGCGCAATCGACTGCCTAACAGATCACGTGCAATCGTTAGTTAACGATTGCTCACGGACAGTGCCGGACACGAGCGATCGTAAATGGCAAATGCCCGATGACATACGTGAACTGATTAGGCGGAAGAACGCAGTCAAGCACGTGGACGATCGTCGTCCGATGATACATGTCCGGGCTCATCTGCGCGCTCTCCAACGGGTCATCAAGGACCGCGTGGACGAGTGGCGTCAGACGTGTTGGGATCGTACCCTCGACGACCTCGAACCATCACATCAAGCCTTCTGGCAGTTATCGCGTAAATTTACTAAGAATACGATAGTTCCGGTACCTCCCCTCTCGCGTCCAAATCAACCTCTCGCGTTTGAAAGTGACGAAAAATCCGAATGCCTCGCCGACAGCCTGGCGCTTCAATGTACTCCTAGTTCTCTCCCGGTCGACCCGCGTCACGGGGAGCTGGTTAATTCAGAAATAGAACGGAGAGCTTCACTCCCGCTAACTCAGCCTTCCGCTGAGCCATCAGTAGCCACAGCAGTCGACGCCGATGAGGTAACGGAGCCCATACCCCCCGTGACCACTGAGGAGGTCGAATCTATCGTCAAGAACTTGCACCCGAGGAAAGCCCCGGGGCCAGATAAAATCACCAATAAGGTGATCAAGTTATTTCCAGCCACTCTTATAGTGCTTTTAACATCTATTTTTAACGCTGCCCTCTCTTGTAATTTATTTCCACAACAGTGGAAGGAAGCCACCGTGATAGGCATTCACAAACCCGGCAAACCTAGATCCGAGCCCTCCAGTTATCGCCCCATAAGTCTGCTCAACGTCATGGGCAAGGTTTATGAGAGGCTTCTCTATATTAGACTCAAAGCCTTTGTAGACGCAAATAAGCTCATTCCTGACGAACAGTTTGGTTTTCGAACCAAACATTCGTGTGTTCAACAAGTCCATCGTATTGTCGAACACGTCTCAAGTAAATTCATGCGCGGTCAGAAAACAGGTATGCTCCTCTTCGACGTGGCGAAGGCATTCGACAAGGTGTGGCACGAAGGCTTAATTTATAAGCTTTACACCATGGGTGTCCCACCTAGACTCGTGACCATCTTACGAGACTTTCTGTCGAACCGCCAATTTCGCTACCGAGTCGAGGGCGTTCTGTCTTCCCCTCACCCTATACGTGCCGGAGTCCCTCAGGGTTCGGTACTTTCCCCCTTATTATTCACGCTATTCACCAGCGATATGCCCAGGTTAGATAAATTCACTAACTTAGCCCTTTTTGCGGATGACACCGCCATATTTTGCTCAGGCACTAGCCCTCAGAATATCACTCGTAAACTCCAACGTGCAGCCAACGCGCTAGGCGCTTGGTTCCGCAAATGGAGAATAGAAATAAACCCCTCTAAAAGTCAGGCAATTCTCTTTCGCAGACCCACCGGTCGTGGTAGTCGCTCTAGAGACCTCCCCTCGACACCAGTAACGCTCTTCGGCGAATCGATCCCCTGGGGTAGGTCAGCCAAGTACCTGGGCGTAACTCTTGACGATAGATTGGACTTCCGGCCACACATAAAGGCGGTACGCGCGCGTGCCGCCTTTGTGATGGGTCGGCTCCATTATCTCCTCAATTCAAAATCTAAACTTTCCTTAAAATGTAAAGTTAGACTCTATACCGCGTGTATTCGTCCAATTATGACGTACGCTAGTACGGTCTTCGCACAGGCTTCTCCTACGCGTTTAAAGCCACTTCAAGTTTTACAGAACCGGTTCATGCGTAAAATCACGGGTGCCCCGTGGTTCGTTCGCAACGTCGACTTGCACGTCGACTTAAAATTGCCGACCATCAGGCAATTCATGAAACGGGCCTCTCGTCACTATTTCGATTCCGCCGTTAACAGCAGTAACCCGTTAATCGTGCATGCTGCAAGCTACACGCTATCCCGTATATCCAGCGTACGCAGACCAAGGATCGTCCTTGCCGAGTCTGACGACGAAACCACCAAAATTCAAGACCAGCTTGCAGCCGGTAACTCAGCTCGCGACACACAACCCCACACTAATACACAAATCCGATTCCGTCCTCGCCGGCGAGGACCGTCGCGACGTCCCACCCAGTCTCGTCTTGTTAGTGCGGCCCGTGCCGCAGCAACGACCCAGTCCGCTCCCTAAATAATCATGCCAAGTGAGTCCCCACTTCCCCCAGTGACGCCCTGAGCCGAGGCACGGTCCCGCAGGGGACACCCTCAGCGCTGTCGCTTAAATTTTCCTTCGGTTGAGAGCCATCTGCGCTCACCGAAAAAGTCCGCGTAACGGTGTAAAAGCCATCTGAGGCTGTCACCTTCTAGTCCATTCAAAAAAAAAAAAAAAAAAAAAAAAAAAACGCTCGCCACTCGACAGGCATCCTATTCTTCGATATCGCCAAGGCTTTCGACAAAGTATGGCACAACGGTTTGCTCTTCAAGCTCATCACCATGGGTGTGCCACATAGACTCGTGCTCATCTTACGAGACTTTTTGTTGGACCGCCACTTTAGGTACCGCATAGAAGGAGCCCTATCCTCTCGTCACCCCATCCGCGCCGGAGTCCCCCAGGGCTCGGTGCTCTCGCCCCTCTTGTTCACGCTGTTCACGAGCGACATGCCCCACCATAAAACGGCCCAAGTCGCCCTCTTTGCCGACGACACCGCCATCTTCCTCTCCGGCACCGACCGGAATCTCATACACCGAGGCCTCCAGACGGCCACCGACGCCCTCGGCGCCTGGTGCCGCAAGTGGAGGATAGAAATCAACCCATCCAAGAGCCAGGCCGTCTTGTTCATCAAGCCGCGCCAGCTGAGACCCCCCCCTCCCCCACCAGTCATCCTATTCGGCGACCCGATCCCTTGGGAAAGGCAAGCCAAGTACTTAGGGGTGATTCTCGACGATCGACTCAGCTTCGTTCCTCACATCCAGGCAGTCCGCGCGCGCGCTGCCTTCGTGTCCTCGCGTCTACACTGCCTCCTCAACGCGAAATCCAAACTCAACCTAAAAAGTAAGGTTAGACTTTACACGGCGTGCATCCGTCCCATCATGACGTACGCCAGCCCAGTCTTCGCTCACGTAGCCCCCCACCGGATCCATAGGCTCCAAGTCATACAAAACCGTTTCATGCGCAAAGCCACGGGAGCCCCGTGGTATATGCGCAACCTAAACCTCCACCTAGACTTAGGCTTGCCGACCATCAGGCAATTCATGAAACGAGCATCCCGCAGATTCTTCGACACTGCTCGTAACCATAAAAATCCCCTCATCGTTAAGGCTGCAACCTATAACGTATCCCAAATTTCAAAAATCCCTAGGCCTAGGTTAGTACTCGACGTCCCCGACGACGACACCACGCTCGCGCAAGTTGCAGTCGACACCGCTCGCGGCACTCCGAACACTACACAAAATCGTTATCCTATATATCGTCCTCGCCGGCGAGGACCGTCGCGACGTCCCACCCAGTCTCGTCCCCAGTAGCATGCGGCCCGAGCCGCCCCAAATGTCCGATAAATAAAAATTCCCCAAATAATCAAACCAGTGAGTCCCTCACCCCCAGCAACGCCCTGAGCCGAGGCACGGTCCCGCAGGGGACACCCTCAGCGCAGTTGCTTAAATATATTTACGGTTGAGAGCCCTCAGCGCTCACCGATTGCCCGCGTAAAGGTGTAAAAGCCATCAGAGGCTAACACCTTCAAGTCCCTTCAAAAAAAAAAAAAAAAAAAAAAAATAAAAAAAAAAAAAAAAAAAAAAAATAAAAAAAAAAAAAAAAAACGCTCGCCACTCACTTCCTCTACGCACTCTGAACCGTAAAGACGTTATACCCGTGGCAATATTGTAAAATACCGCTCGCCGATCTCAACTGATATCCAGAGTTTTATTTAGACTGTCAGTCCCGTCCAGACATTCCACAACTGGTAGGGTTCTGCCACAATGTAATTATTTATATAATTTTTTTTTTACTACCTGTTTCTTATCACCACTTAGCTGGACTTGTTTATCAATTCATTATAAATTCTAATGAGGACGTATTTATACTTAATTATAACATACTTTTTTAAACTTTACACACGGCCAATCTGGTTTCAAACTAAGCAGAGTTTGTGACATGGTAACCAGATAGCTGATACACTACATATACTACTTTAAAATAGATGCTTATATATTTTACATCCAGACACAGAACAAACAGATATTCATGCATACAAACGTTTGTCCTGGGTGGAATTCGAATCTACCAATGCTTTAGAGTACTTCTTCTATATATATAAAGCAAAGTCCCCGCCGCCTTTGTCTGTTTGTCTAAACGCGTTGAACATAAAAACTACTGAAGAGATGCGGTTTTCACCAAATTATGGAGTATTTCATGGGGAAGGTTTTTATGTAATAGGTACATCAATTTGGACCCGGTAGGTAGCGCTGGTGGGTGTAAGTCTGTCGCGTTCACTAGTTATAATATAATTGGAAAATTTTCAAAGGTCGTCGCCATATGCAAATTTTAGTCAATAACATAACAAGTAAGTAGATTGATAAAACCCGATATCTAATCTGATATGTTTACTTAACTCGTAATATGGTGGTATTGTCATATCTGACAATTTTGCTACAATAATTCCACTATGGATCACAAATGGACATTTGACGTCTCTTTCTATTCGGTAAAGTCAGAAAGAGTAAGGGATATTATCTGACAGTTTGGTACAATCGTCATTTATATTCATACATAAATCCTGCGCCAGCGCATTTTGCAGCTTTAAACTTTTAATTTAAAATATATTTCTTTATGAATCACATTTTTATCTGCTTTTTTTATTTAAATTGATTTAGCAAATATTTTTATATTTTTTCGTAAGTGGGTAGATACCTACTATTGGTGATTTAATTTTAAATCATTAAATTTGTTATTTTTGTTACCCAAAAAGTACACTTATAATTCGATTTGTAATTTATTCATAACTAGTTTCCGCCCCGTACCACCCTCGCTCTTGGGAAACCATCTATTTCCCCAAAATAAAAACTAACCTACGTGCTATTCCAGAACATATTCTCACTTTGTACCAAATTTCATTCTGATCCCTTTAGCCGTAGCTTCATTGAGTGACCCATAATACTATGTTTTGTTATTACTTATTATTGACAATATTTTTGTGTCGTGGAGTGGAGCAAACCAGATAATAATAACAAAGAAATTGTTACATTGTGTGTAAATCGATCATTCATCCACGCATGTCATTTAGTACTTTAGAACTATCTATTTTATAATATAAACACAAGTATGCTATGTAAGTATTCTTATCAGTTAACGAGATATGGTATCTAGAGACAAACGAACTGAATCCTCATAAATCATATATGATCCGAGGGTCACTGTATAGTTTTGTTTGTCTGTCACTAGAGGGGCCGCACTTGGGTTAGTGTTTGGGGGCTAAGTGGGGCTTTTTAAACTGTCATATATGATTGACTAATTGAGAATGGTTAGTAGCCGGGTGGGCTGGACTAAAGGCTATAATTTTGCTAGAATTTTCTTGATAATTTTAATATTAAGATTAATAGATATAATTCATTTACATAATCTGCAGTTGCACGGCAAGTACAAGTAGTAATTGGCTTAGATCTAGATTTGACGTAAAGGTTACACGATATTAAAAACCTAAAAAAAAACAAGATTGATTGAATATTATTGTCATATGAATAATGAAACCGGCTAGGTATATAATACAGACCGTATTCGAGTAGTAAAATTGTTTCATAATTACGTGTTATGGGTTTAGAATGTATCATAGCTAATCCAATTCATACCTGATTTCTTATTCCTTTTAATATTATAAAAGCGAATGTTACTGAGTTTAGATAAGTGGAAATTTGTGTGTCACCTTGACAGGATTCAAACAACTGAATATACTTTTATGATACCAAAAACGCGTGTAAAACCGCATGCGACAACTAGTTTTAAATAAACGCAATTTCGTTTCAATTTGATAAGAAGTAAGGAAAAATAACGTAAGTGGTTTGTTGTAATGCTTTTGTGACACTGTTTCAATAATGAGTTTGTCAACTAAGAAGTACATACAATGATTAGAATTATATTATAACAACAACAAGTGATTGTGTACGATTAAGATAAGTTTTATCACACATATTATCTTCTTTACATTAGTACGGGACACTTTCATACTTCATACATCTTTATTGCATGCAATTAATTATGTTTAGTACTTGTGCACCTCTACATATACATTACCTTCTAAATAACTCCATAACTCGCCAACCAGACAGTCAAAAAGTCTTATTGGTTTTAAAATGAGCCATTTATTGGAAGACATATTATAACAACAAGGTCTATAGATAGACACATATAAATAGATAACACTATTGTACACCAAATGAAAAAAAATATATATAAAAAAAACAACAGTAAAACTTAACACGTTAAGTGCGAAGCGAGGCCTAAATCACCCCTGATGCAACTTCCCTGTGGTGCGGCAAGCAAAAAAGTGAATTTCTCTGTCGTGCGAATGGCATAGCTTTGGTTTGGTCCAGTGTAGGAAAGAGATAAATATATATTTGAGATCACTAATGGTTTCCGGACTCGGTGGTGTACCTACCTTGGTACCGGATGTCTTAGGCCTCGTGCCGCACTGAATTAATATAATTTTAATGCAGTGCGGAACGAGGCTAAAACGTCCCATATCCCCCCTGACCTCGTACCGCACTCAACGCGAGCTTCCCGCGACTAGTGTTGTGCATCACGTCGATTGGAGAGCACGTCCTTTTACAGCGCCGAACATGCCTAAACGATGTCGGAAGAAGTTAACTTTAAAAAACCCAGAAACATTTTTACCATCTCGTGAAGCTGATAAAAAATCCAAAAAGATTTTGACTCAGTGCACTCAGTGCAAAAAATCTTATTGTCTACCCTGTTTCAATGAAAAACACTCATAAATAAGTACAACATATATATTGAGATTTTTATAAAAAAAGTATATTGATACTGATTTTTTAATGTTAATTCAAGTTCTAATAATTGTATTTTTAAAGCCCGAGGCAGAATAAATAGGACAGTTTCTTTTCTGCCTTTTTTTTCTATTCTGTGAACCGCATTAAGATTTTCATATGCATAAACCGTAATCCATTATTTTCCAATAATAAGTCTGTAATAGGTGCCTCTTAATGGTATAGAATGGAACGCTTCGTGCGCGAGTCCGACTCGCACTTGGCCGGTTTTTTTTTCTTTATGCGCCTTCAAGCACAATTTAGATTATTTAAAAAAAAATGTATCCTTTGATAGCTTTGTGTTGTTTTGCCAGGTTTTGCCCTTAAAACGATCTCCATCATCATCATCATCAACAGCTCATATACGTCTCCACCGAGAGCTCGAGCCTCTCCTAACTACGAGGGGGTTTAGGCCATAGTCCACCACGCGGGCCCAATGCGGATTGGCGGACTTCACATGCCTTTAATTGTGACATCTCGGGCATGCAGGGTTCCTCACGATGTTTTCCTTCACCGAAAACTCTAATGAGCTAACATAAAACGATCTAATGAGATATAATTGATCAAAATCGGTCAAGTCGTTGCGTAGTTAAGACAGTTTAAAAACGTCGATATTATTTTTCCCATCACTAATCGCAGCGAAAATTTGCCCTATTTCAGTGCGTTACGAGGTGTATAAGATCCCATATTTTGTTTTGCTAATAATTCCTAAACTAGCCATCAGATCCCGGGGCGACGGTGGATTAAGGTTCATCAATTCACTGTCTATATCAATAAGGACCAAAATTCTCGTTTATCTTTGATTTCGCGTCAGAAAATGGATTTTAGTCTGTAAAAGGAGGTGGGGTCTAATAGACCGCGTGTCGCCCTAACGTCTGGTCACGGTACGGGCCGATTATACCTCGTGCCGCAGGAACGGAAAGTATGCAAAAATTGGTGCCGCAGCTAACGTGTTAACTAAATGCACAAGTGCCGGTTATGATAGCGATTTCTTCCAGACAACTGTTGGGCGGAAAGGAAATTGGGTCCTATAAAAACTATCTTTGTAATTTTGCCCTAAACACGAAAGCCCATTTTACAGCTATCCTTAATACCTCCCTATGCGAGATAACTCCGAGACGTGATCTCCAACGGATATGGCCATTACCTACTTGTGGTCCAGTCCTCTCGAATTTATGATGAACAGTCTGCACGCACCTACCCACACAATGTACCTTCGTTTATAAAGACTAGCGACTTCAGCTTCGCACGGGAGCAATGCTTATATACATCACTTTAGAAACCTCCAAAATTGACAGTGTTTCCCTAACATATTATGCATGGAATGTATATAAAAACCTTCCTCTTGAATCACTCTATTTATAAAAAAATTGGGTTGCGTAGTTTTAAAGATTTAAGAAGGCATAAGGACAGACAGCGGAAAGCGACTTTGTTTTATACTATGTAGTGATATGGCGAGAAAGAATTACTCTTTGAGCATTATTTTTAATCTTTTATATAACTTTAAGGAGATGTTTGTTTGTCCTAGGATTTGTTTTATGTGAGGTATAGCACCACCTTGAAAAACGAATTTCTTAGTGCGTAGTTTTCGTTCCCATAGGGATAAGCAGATAAAATATAGCCCATGTTACTCCCTGATATTGTAGCTTTCGATTGGTTAATTTTTTTTTTATCAGTTTAGTGGTTTAGTCGTGAAAGCGTAACAAATGAACAAATATAAATACGCATTTACATTAAGATGGTTACAAATATCGATTTAAAATTTATAAATTTAACATTTTGATAGAAGAGGTTTTTTATATAATAAGTATGTTAGCTCATAGAAATGTCTGGGAATTGCTGCATAAAATACCTTGACGTGCTTTTTTTTATTCGTGAATTTAATTATTAACTTGTTTAAAATTCGCATTTTATCTCTATTTTTTTCTGCAATTCTATATGTGTTATATATGTTACTAGCGGACCCGGCAGACTTCGTTCTGCCCACCAGCGCCACCTACGCGGATCCAAATTGATGTACTATACATAGAAACCTTCCCCATTAAATACTCCGTAATTTGATGGAAACCGTATGAAAATCTGTTCAGTAGTTTTTATGTTCATCCCGTTCAGACAGACAGAGGCGGTGGGGATTTTGATTTATTTATATAAGTAGATAATAAATAATATAATATAGATTATTATGTTTTAAGCCGTGGTGGCTCAGTGGGTAACGCACCGACTCACGATCATGAGGGTGCAGGTTCAAACCCCGACCCGTACCTCTGAGTTTTATAAAAACTTACGTACGGCACTGGCTTTCGGTGAAGGAAAACATCGTGAGGAAACCTGCATGCCCGAGATGTCACAATCAAAGGCATGTGAAGTCCGCCAATCCGCACTAGGCCCGCGTAGTGGACTATGGCCTAAACCCCCTCATTGTTAAGGGAGGCTCGAGCTCCTCGGTGGAGACGTATATGAGCTGATGATGAATATATATTTTTTATGTTCGGGTTTAGAATTTAGAGACGACAGTATTGTCCATGGGTATGTAGGTCACAAGAACAGATACACTAATTAGATTAATTAACAAATCGATAGCGAACGGCTTAATAGGTTATGTCATTGTATATATATATTACCGGCAAAACCCGATATAAGGACAAACTAGTTTTGCCTAGGCTCAACTAGTTCATCCTATACGCGATAGGATTAACCAGTATAGCCTAGTCCAAACTAATTTGTCCTAAGCCCAATAGGATAGACCAGTTTAGACTAGGCCAAACTAGTTTATCCTGATATAGATACGAACACTTTAGGATAAACTGGTATGGCCTAGTCTAAACATTAAAGTATGTCAAGAAAGTCAAAATAAATAGATAAACTAAATAAAATACTCCGTTATTAGAAAAATAATCATTTTTATTAAACTATAATGATTCGTCGTTAAGTAATAATACGATCAATCAAACTATAATCTACTAAATCAAACAATAAAACAATCATACCATTTTTAACAAATAATAAATGGTTTTTTTAATAGAAGCAATAATGTCTAAATTATATGGTAATACAAACAATCATACTATAACAAGTAATACTGATTTTTATTAAAAAGCAATAATCATACGAGTACCTATTATGTCAATTATTAAAAATCCCAAATGTTTCAACGGTTGAGACTAGGCCATACCAGTTTATCCTAGAGTGTTCGTATATATGGTTAATCCTATCGCGTATAGAATGAACTAGTTGAGCCTAGGCAAAACTAGTTTGTCCTTAAATCGGGTTTGGCCGGTAACATATATACTTAGACAAATAAATGTATATGTAAATGTATATGTATATGTTGCAAGAAAGACCATGGTGGCCTAAATTGTCGACGCTCTCTCCGCACACGCAGCTATGGGGTTTATTCGAGACTGAACCCAGTCGCAGACCTAATGCTAGTGAAAATGTTGAGTTGGTTAGCAATGTACCGACATTAGCTGATGGTAAAGCCTGGAGCCAGTAACCTGACTCTCTCCCAGAGACTGCAAGGAGACGGGCACGCTCAGCAAGGTTATAGCAGGAATTAATTAGTTGTGAATGATTTTGAGTATGCTTTTCTTGACCACGGAACTAGATGCCTGCGGCTTCAACCTAAGAATTAAGATAGGATAGCATTCTTATTAACCCTACACATGCGTCAGTTTTACAGTGTAGTCTTAATATATATTTAAGTGGATACTTATTTGTAACTAGCTGCCTCCCCGCGGTTTTACCCGCGTAGTTCCCGTTCCCGTGGGAATACAGGGATAAAATATAGCCTATGTTACTCGGGGATAATGTAGCTTTCCAAAGGTGAAAGAATTTTTGAAATCGGTCCAGTAGTTTCGGAGCCTATTCATTACAAACAAACAAACAAACAAACAAATCTTTCCTCTTTATAATATTAGTATAGATAATGTTACGAAACAGTTTCAAAACCGCTGTCACAATGTTAAAGAAACAGAATAGTTTAAATATAAATAGTATTTGTGTTAAGTGGTTTATTTATCGGTATCAAATGTATTACGGGAAGCATTAGCTCATAAAGCCTCTTATTGGCGAATAACTCGTTATTGTTTTAATTTGTTTCACAAAACAGTCAGTCGATCGACTGTCGTTGATAACTATTCGAAAAGTATTTCTATTCGAAATACAAATAGAATACTTTATCAGTGAATGTTCAGTCTTCATGACTAATGTAGGAGAAAAGTTTAAGATAAGTCCTAGGTAAATATAAATAATAACATTTATAGTCTAGGACATCTTTCACACGCGAACAATCTGACTCCAATACCTCCTCGTTGTTAGGAGAACTCGTGCTGTGTAGATTATGAGCTAAAAATAAATTAAAAAAAAAATTTATAAAAAAATCAAATAGCTATGATCAGGCAAATGTTGTTCTGCCATATTAGAAATACTATAATCCCAAAAATGGGGGAAAGGGGTAGGGTAAGTAATACTTATACGCGGTTTGACCGAATATACGACCTATTCGGTGAAACCGCGGGATGGAAGTTAGTAATGAAGACATATTTAATATATTTGTTATATTATTTTAATTTATATTTGTAGGTTTTAGTTATCTATACTTCTATACTAATATTATAAAGAGGAAAGATTTGTTTGTTTGTTTGTAACGAATAGGCTCCGAAACTACTGGACCGATTTCAAAAATTCTTTCACCTTTGGAAAGCTACATTATCCCCGAGTAACATAGGCTATATTTTATCCCTGTATTCCCACGGGAACGGGAACTACGCGGGTAAAACCGCGCGGAGGCAGCTAGTTTGATATTATTTTTGTGTATTATGAATAGTTAATTAATTCAATATTATAGTTAAATTTAATATAACCTTGTAGGTACCTATACATTTTGGTAATGAAATAAATATGGTTTAGAAGTGTAGGTATTTGCTTGTTTGTTAGTATAATATGGTTACAAAAAACCCAGATCCCTGACCCATTGTTTCGACAAGGAAGAACAAACATACTTGCATTATCGTATTTAAAAGGAAAATTTGGTTGAATTTCGTCGCAAATACCTACTTAGTCATTAGCTTAATTTTCTAATTTATTATTTGAATAAATAATAAAGTTATTGAAACGGCAATAGAAATTATATGTTCTGTGAAAAATGTGTAAATTGCTTACCTATTGCCGTTCATGGGACATAGGCCGGTGACAGACAGACATAAAACGTATGACTTTGTATGGGAGCTCGCGCACTAGGCAGCCACGATGTCCTGGCTGCGGCAGCCACTACTTCGCGCCTGATTATGCGCCAGCCAGAGCGGGTGTAGGCGAATGTATGTGGATGCCGTGTCCGCGCACCACGCCTTAGTTTTAGCAGCCAGAGGGGGTACCGAACTTTGATAAAATGACTTTCGATACATGGAAATGTATTCGGATCTAGACTAGTCGTTAATTGGCTGCGCAAATATTCTGGTTGTCACAGCCTGGGTGTTCAGCCAGGCTGCCTAGTGCGCGGGAGGCCTTATAGTTTATTTTTAGGTGCTGACCCGCGGTTTCACCCGCGTAGTTCCCGTGATCACAGGGGTATGAAAAATAGATATGTATGAAAAAAGCCGAT
Organism: Thyatira batis; assembly: GCA_905147785.2. Lineage (NCBI taxonomy): Eukaryota > Metazoa > Arthropoda > Insecta > Lepidoptera > Drepanidae > Thyatira > Thyatira batis. The sequence goes on from LR990492.1 coordinate 936,646, forward strand.
TCTCAGACCTACTGAATAAGCATATTAAATTTCATAAAAATCGGTAAAGCCATTTCGGAGGAGTAGATATGGTAACTAACACGTGACACGAGAATTATATACATATATATATATAAATAGATAGCGTAGTTCAATACTGTTTATAAATAGTAGAAGTACACGTGTTAAGTGACGCATCGCGCCGAACTACGCGCCTCGTGTTCGTACAAACAAACAAACAAACTTTTGTTACATAAACTGCGCGTTTCATTGAGTAAAACGATTATATCTTTACACTACAACTATGTATCTACATTGTATGTAAATATCTATAATATGTATGTATTTAAAAATATTATATGTAGTATTTCAGCTATCTGGTTACCATAACACAAGCTTCATTAGAAGCTTACATTGGAATCAGATTGGCCGTGTGTGAGAAATGTCCCAGGATATTTATTTATTTATCATTAGCGATGAGTTTATGTTGGTGTAAGCTAATTTTAAATTTAGATATTTTTGTTTCATTAGTAGGTATGGAACTACTTTTCACCCGCGTTCTCGGGGAATCTTCAATTGTCCCGGGATAAAAAGTAGCTTATAGATATGTTATTCCAAGAGTAACAAATATACATTCTCAGAAACTTACACATTTATCATATTAGTAAGATCTGAAAAGGATGGCTATAGATAAATAAGTAACTATAGGGCGTGTCGCTATAGTCTCTTTGGATGCCGATAAAAAAAAACTAGAGCACAAAATAATTTATATAATGTTGCCATATAAATGCTGTATATAATTTATTTATTTATTATAGGAAGACCAACAGACAAAACAAACATTATATTATCGATTAATAATGCCAAAAAGCCAATAACAGGTTTTCACGAATAAGAAAAAAATCTAAGAACTATCTGTGCCAAAGAACATTACCAGATATTATAAATAATTACAAATATATTATAATTATATTTATTTTCAAAATGGCCGTTTACATGTCAGACGCTACGTCACAGGTGGTGGGACTGGTGGGTTTTATTCCAAATGGTAAATATTAGGGTAGTCCATCTAAATCGACCAAAAAATCTAATGTGAAATTTGACCAAAAAAATAAAGTCACATTTAAGCAAATATTATTATGTATATATTGATGAGTCTCATTAAAATGCTTCTCATTTTCGCAACCAGTTCGAACCACGAATGTGGTAACACCTACGTATCGATACATTATTCATGCGAAGCGGCAAATATACGACATTGACGCATTTTTGCCGAAAAATCTACTTATTCTAATATTATAAAGAGGAAAGATTTGTATTTCTGTATGTAACGAATTAACTAAAAAAATTATGGACCGATCTGAATAATTCTTTCACCAATGGAAAGCTATATTATCAGGGAATAGCATAGGCTATATTTTATCTTCGTATTCCTACGGGAATGGGTACTACGTGGGTGAATCCGCGCGGAGGCAGCTTGTATGTTATAAATGTGAAACTGTTTCTATAACTATTTCATTTCACGCCTTTCATTGGACTGAAAATTGCTACTGGGTTTTTATTTTTATAACCTAGAACTAGATCGCGATCCCACCTGATGGATTTACTAGAGTAAGCTCTAGTCCTAAGGGAAAGGACATAGGCTACCTTTTATCCTGTGTCATTCGAAGGTGGAACACAGCCGCGGGGCGAAAACTAGTATGCGATAATCTGTGGTCGAATAGACCAAATATTCAAAATGTGAATTTACACTAAAAATTACTACCTTAAGTGTTAATTATTGCGAAAAACTCAATTCGAATAGTAATCGATATCGAGTGTTCCGATTGGCGGAGAGCTAAGATTCGACCAATCAGAACGCCGGACGAGTATAATGAGGTACATACTAATATCGAGTGTAAAGGACGAACAGACATACGCCGGAATGCGGCTGTAAGTTTTCCAAAGGCACAATATTCATTAACTTAAATTCAAGGTTAAGTTGGCAACTCTAATATTGTTTTGTTTTTTTAATAAGCTTTTCGTAGAGACATACATATTTTGTACATGCCTAGACTTCTAAATGTAGACTACTAATTATCATACCTATACTAATATCTTGCTCTTATCTAAGCTGAAGTTTTTTGGTCTGTTTCTACAGTCTTATCTCAAGAATGATTGGTTCGAATTAAAAGAAATATTTTAGTCTTAATAGCCAATTTATCGAGGAAGGCTATAGGGTATATGACATCACGCTACGACCGATAGGAGCGGAGCATCAATAAAATATGTTGCCAAAATGGGGTACCAAACTAGCTACCGTCTCACGGTTTTACCCACGTCCTTATGTTTACCGATATTAAAACATAACTTACATAACTTCAAATAATACCTAAAGCTTAATTAAGTAGATTAACAGATACATACTGTAAGTAACAATAGTAAAAAAACATATAAACAAGAAATCAATTTTTTTGGTAACCCATTGATGACAATAAAAAATGCAGGTCAAAATTATTTTTCTTTAGGCCCTAATATAACTTTGGAAGGTCAAATCCGTCGAAGCTACTACCGGTTCCGAAGTCAGCATTCAACTGAGAAGTCAGTAAATCATTGTACCGTTATGCTATGCTATTAGAATGAACGAGTAGTGGTGACGTCACTAATATTGCCACTTATTATTTACTAGCGGACCCGGCAGACTTCGTTCTGCCCACCAGCGCCACATTTCATTTCATTTCATTTCATTTCATATTTCATTTCATTTCATTTCATATGGTGAAAATCGCATGAAAATCTGTTAGTAGTTTTTGTGTTCATCGCGTTCAGACACTGCAGACTTTGTTTTATATATATAGACTAGCGACCCACCCCAGCTTCGCACGGGTGCAATGCTTTTACATCACATTGAGTATCTCCAAAACATGTTATGCATGTATTGTATACTAGTGGCTCCCCGCGGTTTCACCCGCGTTCCCGGGATAAAAAGTAGCCTATGTGTTATTCCAGAACATATTCTAGCTCTGTGCCAAATTTCAAGCAGATCCCTTCAGCCGTTGGAGCGTGAAAGAGTAACAAACATCCATACAAACTTTCGCATTTATAATATTAGTAGGATGAAAACCTTCCTCTCAATTCAAAAAACATCTATTATAAAAACGCATCAAAATCGGTTACGTAGTTTTAAAGATCTAAGAAGACATAGGGAGAGACAGCGGAAAGCGACAGCGACCAGACAATGATTGTATGTGACTTACTCACGTAGGTAAGTAAGTGATAAGTGAATCACTCATCACATAACAAGTAGGTAAGCGACGAGGCCATGGTCACTGTACTGCCAATATACACGTGTTTGTCAAATGTCGCACTTGTTACATAACTAGTTAATCCCGCTGTTTAACCCGGGAACTGCAATATTCCCCGGATAAAATATATCCTCCTATATCTTCACTATCACTACATATTATAAAACAAAGTTGCTTTCCAATGTCCCTTATGTCCCTGTTTTTTTAAATATCTTCACTACATAGTATAAAACAAATTCGCTTTCTCTGTCCCTATATCCCTATGACTTCCATAATCTTTAAAATAAAAATAAAAATTATGCGGGAATTTTTATAGATAGAGTGATTCAAGAGGAAGGTTTTCATATACAATACATACATAATATGTTAGAGAAACACTGTCAATTTGCAGCATTGCACCCGTGCGAAGCTGGGGCGGGTCACTAGTTTTAACTATAAATCTACTCTAATATTTTAACGAGGACAGATTTGATTTTTTTTACGTTTTGTTTGAATAGGCTTCGAAAACTCTTTTACTTGTAGCTACTTTATCAGGGAGTAAGATAGCGGAAAGCTACATTATCAGGGAGTAACATAGGCTATATTTTATTCTCGTACTTATTCCAATGCAAACGGGAATCGCGCGAGTGAAACAGTGCGTCGGGAGCTAGTTTTAAATAAAATAACAAAAACTGTTAACTAATATATCATGGAGCAGATTAATAGCTATTTCATCATAAAATTGCATAAAACTATAATTATTTATAAATTTATGTTTTTCTAACATTAGTTCGTGAAGACTTATGAATCAACCTTTGTCACTTGATTTTTATTAAAATGACTAACTCAACAATAGAACGTAAATTATTATAGAAATTAATGATTATTACTTATTTAGTTTCAAACTTTATTGCTCTAAAACGCATAAAAATAAATAATTAGCAAACTCATTATTTCACTCAGTAACACTGTGTTTTTGTCGAAACACAAAAGAAAATCTATAAAAATATAATAGTTATAAGCAATGAAATAAATCTTAGAAACCAAATTTTCTAATTAGTATTTTTATTTGCTCGTGCATATTGATATAAAACAAAAAAGTAGATCTTATACTTATTTAAATAATTTATCTTACAAAACTACTAGCATAATTTTGCAACAACTAATCTATAAGTATTGCAACACTGGCAGACTTGTCATTGGCAAATATACAAGCCGCGTCAAATTAAAAAAAATGTCCGCAATAAAAAAAAATTACATCTCTTTTGGCGGTAACGGGTACTTGTCAAAAGCAAATGAATGAATGTAATTTTATTTATTTAACTACCTACAGCTTAAAAACGAGATAAAGACCTTATAGTTATAAAAGTCAGCTGAAATTTCCTGGAAATATGACTATCATATTTACCTACACCCAAAGTTACTTTAGTGTGCGTGAACACACACACAGATAAATGTTTGTATCTGTCTATGTATGTATTAAAAAGTATATATTTAAAATATAATATAAGGTCTGTACCTACATAGTATCTATTTATTTCTTTGTTGGTTTTTTAGGGTTCCGTTGTAAACTACGAACCCTTATAGTTTCGCCATGTCCGTCCGTCCGCGGTTAAGCTCAGAGACAGAATGTAGGAGAAAATGTAGTTTTATTTCCAAAAAAACAACGACTTGATCCAAGTGTCTCAGATTATAAATACATTATTTTGTGAAAAATAATTGTAACATCTATATCAACTAATATTATGAATGCGAAAGTAACTCTATCTGTCTCGCTTTCACACTAAAATTATTAAACCAATTTAAATGAAATTTGGTACAGAGCAAGTACAGAGGTAGTCTAGAACCTGCGAAAGGACATATGCTACTTTTTATCCCGGGAAAATGGTAGATCTCCCGGGTACGCGAGTGAAACCGCGGGAGCCACTAGTAGTTTTATAAAAATGACTTAGTTAATTTATTAGTAACAAACACACGTTCAAACTAACAATATTAGTATTAATAATTTTGTAATAGCGTTATATAGAACCGGTTCTAGTTAATTTGTACAAATATTTGCTATTATAGGTAGGCGACCTTGCTTATCGCGATATGGTGTTGAGTCACAAATTAATAATAATATGTTGTAAGTAAATATTTAAATACGCATGTTGAAAAAAATCTGCTTAGACATTTTTTTTCAAGTAAAATAAAAATTAAATATCGCAGTGATGATGATGATTGATCGATACGACCGATTCCGGCCACGGCGACCACATTGACTCCTAGTCAGAGTAGGTATATTGGTCGGAACTCGAAGTATTAGGTAATATCGTAAGTAGTCTACACTATTATAAAGAGGAAAGATTTGTATTTTTGTATGTAGCGAATAAACTCAAAAAGTACTGAACCGATTTTAACAATTATTTTTTCATTAGAAAGCTACATTATCACTGAGTAACATAGGCTATATTTTATCCCTGTATTCCCACGGGACCGGGAACTACGCGGGTAAAACCGCGCGGAGGCAGCTAGTATTATTATAAACTAATTGACCCGCGCAACTTTCGTTAGCGTCACTTGCCCGTTTTTGTAACATTTTCGATTGATGCTCCGCTACCTATCGGACCTATTTGACAGCCCGCTTTGCTGTGTGGTTAGTAACCCTGACTCTCAAGCGGGTTGTGGGTTCGAATCCCACCCAGGACAAACATTTGTATAATAATAATAATGAATAAATATCCCGGGACATTTTTCACACACGGCTAATCTGATCAAATAAGCAGAGCTTGTGATTTGGTAACCAGATAGCTGATAGTATTTATACTTCGTTTTAAATACATACTTATATAGATATTTACATCCAGACACAAAGCAGACATAATCATGCATACAAATGTTTGTCCTAGTGGGATTCGAACCCACGACCCGCGGCTTGAGAGTCAGGGTCACTAACCACAAAGCCAAGCGGTCTGTCTGTCTGTCTGTAAGAAAGAGCGAGACAGGTGACGTTACTTAGTATAGGTAGAAACGCCCTCAAGATTATACATTTGTATAACAATTTAAGTATCTTTAATCTGATCAGTGTAGAAACAAAATGACTAATACATTTACAAGGAAAATAACATAAGTTTGGACAGATAATAAAATTACGTGGCATATTTTGTAATAGCCAGTCATGCTGGCACGACTATTTAAAAATGTTAAAAACTAAATGTTAGCAAACTTCTTCCCCGCAGTTTCACCCGCATAGCTTCAGTTCCCAAAAGAATACGGGATGAAAATATAGTCTATCGTCCCTTAGCTCACGCCGCTCAAGTCGAAAATTGGCAGTTTCTACATTTTAATGCCGTTGGATAGAGCTGCTCATAGCGCGTCGAACGGTCACATGATATAGATTTCAGCCATAAGAGGGTTTAATTCAAAAAGTAGTAACAGCGTGCAAGTCGGTTGGCCTTTTAAAATAAACAGTTTTTTTCGTCTTCTGAAGGGTTGGTAAAAATGACTTATGTTACTCCCTGATAATGTAGCTTTCCATTGGTAAAAGAATTATTCAGATCGGTCCTGTAGTTTTGAAGCTTCATTGATGCGAATCTAATATTTTCTCTTAATAATATTTGTGTATTCTACATACATACACTCGTAAAACATAATCCTCTATTTGGCGCAGTCAGGTTAAAACTAGCTGTGCCCACGGCTTTACCCGTGTAGATTCAACATAATAAATCTAGTTATTTTCCTACTAATTTAAAGGCAAAAGTTGGTATGGTTGTTTGTGTATCAATCACGCGAAAATGGCTGCAGGGATCTAAATGAAATTTACCATACAGTTAGATTTTATTATGGAATAGCACATTTGCCACTTTATATCCTAGGAAAAATGAGAAAACCCGGGGAACGGAGATAAAATCGCGGAGAACCACTAAGTAGTTATTATTATTTTTGTTGGGATATAGTTTCAAGCAACGCGAAATCCCATAGGAAGTAATATCTAACAGCACGCGACCTTCTAACTTATATGATGTCCTTCTAATAAATATGATGTAAGGTCAGCTTACTACCTACATTAATATTATAAAGAGGAAAAAATTGTATTTTTGTGTGTGTATGTTTGTAAGTCCAAAAGACAACAAACTGTAATATTTAACAAATTGTACAATATAAATTAAGAATTTAGCTTTAAGAACTTTTGTGAAAGAAAAATAAACATTATTATATTATTACTAGCTGCCGCCCCGCGGTTTCACCCGCGTAGTTCCCGTTCCCGTGATCACAGGGGGATGAAAAATAGATGTTGCCCGATTCTCAGACTTACCCAATATGTACACAAAATTTCATGAGAATCGGTAAAGCCGTTTTGGAGGAGTTTAATCACAAACACCGCGACACGAGAATTTTATATATATGATTATTATATTATATATGACGCTAACGAAGTTGCGCGGGTCAACTAGTTTTATACCTATATATTCACATAATACCTGTTACTGGTTACTATAATATAAAAACCTGTTATATTTTCTTTTTTTAACCTGTCGTTGCTAACTGTACGTAAACTAGTAATATGATATGGGAATCGATAGACACTGCGGTCAATCTTCAAGATAGATTTAACTTGAACAAGTTATGTCAAGTTCAATTTCGGATAAAGAGCTAAAGCTTAGCGTATGGTTCTTTAGAAGATCATCATCATCAGCTCATATCGATACCTTAATTTGGGCAGAAACTAGATGACATCTAGATTATTTTATCTGGATTAATTGAAATTAAAAAAAAAAGTGGAGTTAGTATGATTAAAACACATGTTGTGCCGACCCTGCTTAGGCGGGATAAGGGCAGGAAGAAGAAGAAGAAGTGGAGTTAGGTATTAGGTTTGCAAATTATGGTATCGATATACATCTCTACTACAAGAACTCGAGCCTCCCCTAACAACGAGGGGATTTACGCCATTTCCCACCACGCGGATCTTACTTCACATGCCTTTAATTGTGACATCTCGGGCATGCAGTTTTCCTCAAGATAAACTCACCAAAAACCTTAGTTTTACTTTACTAAAGTACGATGAGTGATAAATTTATAGAATTAGATTACTATTAATATTTAGAACAATAAATGCTTTAAATATTGTTGCTTTATTTTATAGGTAAGTCATAATTTCATCTACTGAGAAATGCTATTAGGTATTTATTTCAAGTTATTCATATCATTTTATGTATCAATCATAAAGCATTTATATAATTTTAATTTAGACACGAAGGTCTTAAGTTCAACAAATAAGTCTACAGGATAACAAACTCCTTCCCCGAAGCTCTAATTGATAACAATTCCAGCGAATAGCAAATAACTTGAGAATAATATTATTGTGAAAGTTAGCTATTATTACACTTCGTAGAATTATTAAGTAAATTATGTTTATTGAATAAGTTACTACATTTATTATAGACTTGTGGCTCTACGCGGTTTCACCTGTGTTCCCGCGATCTTCAATTTCCCGAAATAAAAAATATCCTATGTGTTAATTCAGGTTATAAACTGTGTTTCAAATACGTTCAGTAGTTTTCCGTAAAAAAGTAACAAACATTCATCTATACATACATACTAAGAAACATTCACATTATTAATATTAGAAGGACTAGCTTTCCCCACGCGGTTATACCCACTTTTCTATAGGTCCTTCAATTTTCCCGGGATAAAAGATAGCCTATGCAATTTCCGAAGCTCTAGTCTATATCTGTGCCAAATTATGCCTAAATCATTTGCGTAGTTTAACCGTTAAAGCGTAACAGACAGAGTTACTTTCGCATTTATAATATTAGTAAGGATAAAAATAGTTCAATTTAGTTAAAGTTTTATTTAGGTATATAAGTTTTTTTAGCATAGTAGTCTAGTTTCTAATAATTGGCAATAATTATACATCAAAGCTATTTATAATTACCTATATATACAACTTAAAACTAAATCTAATAACAGAAATAAAATAAAATTTTAAAGTTAAGTTTATTCCTCATAAGAATCACGGCCACTTCATATCTATATATGTATATCTAATCCAAACGGATACAAAAGCAATCCTACCTACTGTTTGTCACTTCTATATATATAAAAGATTAGCCAGGTGTACTTACATAGTTACAAATATTCCTTCTCTTATCATACGATATCTTTGGCGAATATTTCGATTTGTAATTATAATAGCTAATCTATTTATTTATTACTAGCTGACCCGGCAGACTTCGTACTGCCCCAATCTATCTATACTTATAATAAATCTGTAGAGAGGTCAATTCTGTACATGAAATACATTTTCAAAATAACTATCAGGGGGTGTTTAGTGATCGATACTGATGCCAAAAATGCAATCAGTAAATTTTTTGTCTGTCTGTCTGTCTGCCTGTATGTTCCTTATAGAAACAAAAACTACTGGACGGATTTTAACGAAACTTGATACAATTATTTTTCATACTCCTGGGCAGGTTATAGCATACTTTTCATCACGTTACAATCAATAGGAGCAGAGTAGTGAAGGGAAACTTTGGGAAAACGGGAGAAGTTACTCCATTTTTTAAGCTTCCGTCGCGTGTGCAGCCTTAATGGTTAAAGTTACATAGAAATCATGTATGACGGAAATATTCTACATAAAATGACAAAAAAGCATCTTGCACCAGCATACGTCCATCTTTTATGGTTGACTCTCAATAACACGTGTAACTCCTGATAGCTTAGCAGTTCGGAGCATTCTGATTATATTTGTTTACTCTAACGTTTATAATACTCTCAAACATCCCTAATTTAAAAAAGTTAACATTATTACCCATTCAATAAAAAAATAATCATAGAAATCGGTATAAACACACCAAAATTATAGATGAAATAAGCCATACTAACCTTCTACGTAAACGAAGTCGCGGGTTAAAGTTAGAGTTAGCCCAAAGAAACTATTCCACGCGAACGAAGTCGCTGGCAGAAGCTAGTCTATACTAATATTATAAAGGAGTAGAGTTTGTTTGTTTGCTTGAACGCGCTAATCTCAGAAAGTTCTGGTCCGATTTGAAAAATTATTTCGCCATTAGATAGTACATTTATCGAGGAAGGCTATAGGCTATATATCATCACGCTATGACCAATAGGAGCGGAGCACCAATAAATAATGTTTCAAAATCGGGAGATTTATTTTCCTGTTGAGAGCTTCCGCTGCGAACGCTGCGAAAACGGTTAAAGTTTCCCTAAAATGATGTAGAACAGAATTGTTCCCCTTCAAAAGTAAAAAAAAAACAGCGTCAGCATATGTCTATCTGTTAAGGTTGGCTCACTATAACCATTTTTCTCCTAACCAAATTTGTTCTAAAATAATGCATTATTTGTGAAGGTGTTTTTATAAAGATGATATTAATCCTTATCCAAATAAATACCTTATTCATAAGAAGTATTTAATTTAAAACAAAATTGCCATTTACATCATTCGATTTCAATGAATATCTTAGGAGATATCGCAAATTTAAAATTACATAGCCGCAAAATAATGATCAAGTACTGTGCGCGCCTTTAAGCGCTGGGCCGCCGTGCACGGGCAGTCATCAGTTGGCTCTGCGAGTCCATCCTTCTACGTAAATGAAGTCGCGTGTTGAAAGTTAGCGTTAGCACAAAGTAACTATTCCACGCGGACGGAGTCGCGGGCAGAAGCTAGTACATCTATACTAATATTATAAAGCGGTAGAGTTTGTTTGTTTGTTTGCTTGAACACGCTAATCTCAGAAACTACTTGTCCGATTAGAAAAATTATTTCAGTATTAGAGAGGCCATTTACTGAGGAAGGCTATAGGCTATATATTATTACGCTACGACCAATAGGAGCGGAGTACCAATCATCAACAGCTCATATAGGTACGTCTCCACCGAGGAGCTCGAGCCTCCCCTAACATCGAGGGGGTTTTAGGTCATAGTCCACCACGCGGGCCTAGTGCGGGTTGGCGGACTTCGCATGCCTTTAATTGTGACATCTCAGGCATGCAGGTTTCCTCACGATGTTTTCCTTCACCGAAAGCCAGTGGTGTGAATCCGTACGTAAGTTTTTATAAACTCAGAGGTACGGGCCAGGGATTTGAACCGGCACCCTCACGATCGTGAGTCGGTCCGTTTCCAACTGAGCCACCACGGCTTACCAATGAAGAATATTTAAAAATCGGGAGATTTTTTTTCCTTTAAACGGTTTCATGTGCACGAACACCAAAAGGCTACTCTACAGGTGCGCATGTATAAGCTGACAGATTTCGTCACCATCAAGCAAGGTGTGAGGCAAGGGGATACTCTCTTGCCAAAGCTCTTCACTAATATGCTAGAAGACGTCATTAAATCTCTAGACTGGGAAGAGAGAGGAATAAATATAAATAGCACACGCATGTCACACCTGCGTTTTGCTGACGACCTTCTTCTACTATCTGAGAACGTTGCTGATCTTCAATCTATGCTTACAGAACTACACGAAGCATCCCTGAAAGTGGGTCTACGTATGAACATGTTCAACACCAAGCTCATGGCTAGTCATCCAATTGGAACAGCAACCAGTAATGTGGGTGACACCCCAATAGAACATGTAGACCACTACATCTATCTTGGACGTCGTTTGTCGTTTGACCGGGAGTCTCAGGTGAAGGACATTGCTAGACGGATCCAGTTAGGTTGGGCTGCATTTGGGAAACTTGATGAATGATGATGAATCTTCCGCTCTAATCCTCAGTGTCTGAAGACCAAGGCATTTAACCAGTGCATTCTGCCTATCGTCACCTATGGTGCTGAAACATGGTCGCTTACAAAAGGCGACATGTATAAAATAATGGTTGCCCAAAGAGCCATGGAGCGAACCATGCTGGGCATCTCCCTCGTGGACCGAAAACCCAACGTCGAAATACGACGTAAAACGCAAGTCGTGGATGTGGGTAAACGGATCACGGGATTAAAGTGGGGTTGGGCGGGACATCTGGCAAGCCTGGATGACGGAAGATGGGCTAAAGCTATTACAGAGTGGTGGCCAAGAGAGACACAGGAAACCGGGTAGACCACCGGCTCGGTGGGTAGACGACATTGTCGGAGCAGCGGGTAAGCAGTGGATGTAATTGGCAAAGGACCGTATAAAGAGGCATAAAAATAAGGAGGCCTATGCTCAGCAGTGGGTTATTACGGGCTGATTAAATAGATAGAAAGAAAGTTAAGTAGAAGGATGCACTCATAGATATGGTAACACAATATCATATAACTTTTTTCCGTGTTTTGAAGTACGACAGGATGGATTGACATATTACAGTTGGTTGTCAAATCTAATGTCAAATATTATGATTGCGTTCAAAAGTTTAAATTGTGACTAAACTTAAAGTTGATCAATTTAAAAACCGACCAAATTAAAAATCAGGCATTATTCGGTATTATTTTCGGAAATTAAAAATTAAATAAGTAATAAATGTTTACGCAAATTAATGTCTAAAAAGAACAAATATAACAGTTCCGAACTTTCGAGACATTTTACATAAAATAATTTCTGAACGCACACATGAATAGTTGTTACAGTATTTGACAGTATAAGACAACAAATGTTTGACATCTAATAAACAAATCAGCATTTATTGAAATGATTAAGTATTAATTTCACATATCGAGTATTCATTGTTTTTAAGATGTATTCTGCTATTCGGGGCGGAGACAAATCCAACGAATCAATAACCATGAAAATTGATTCAGCAGATCTCGAGTTATAAGTGTTGAAACAAACCCGACTTTCTTTTATATATATAGATTATTACAATTAAATATTTTATTTTGTCCTTAATTATTTATATCTTGCAAAAAATATAACCTAATCCTAACTAGAAATATTATAAATGCGAAAGTAACTCTGTCTTCCTTTCACTACTGAACCGATTAAATGACTTTTGGGCCACAAATAGTCTGGAGTCTGAGAAAGGCCATAGGCTACTTTTTATCCGGGGAAACTTGAAGATCTCCGAGGAGCCACTATTAATATAATAAATTAAAGTTTGTAAGAATGTATGTTTGTTACTCTTTCACGCCTGAAGGGATCACAATTAAACATGGCACATAGTAAAAATTATGTTCTGGAATAACACATAAGCTACTGGGAAAATTGAAGTTCCCCTGGATATTTATTTATTTAGTATCTTAGTCTTAATTATTATCTAAGCACAATTTTAGCCTCAATCACCTGACCCCTGTCATGGTTACTTAATCAAAATTTCGAGGTTAACTACTTGTATTACAAAACACATGAATTTTATTAGTTTGCGAATTCAAAAGCAATTTAAGCAAGCCTTTAATTAATTCCTATACGTAGTATGTTTTTGTCAAAACTAAGAACTGATATATAATACCTAAGGAGGTAAAAAGGAATATTTATAGTATTAATATTCTTCTAAGTCTGTAATGGAGGTTGGCAAAGAAATGACAAATACAGAACAGATACCGTCACGCACCAAACGGTTCGGCGCCTCCTATCTGTCCCGGTCTATTAAGATGTAGAACTCCCTACCAGTCCACGTGTTTCCCTCCACTTATGATCCTGGGTCCTTTAAGCGGGGCGTGAAAAAGCTGTTCTCTAGGCCGTCAAGGTGAGGGCCATCATGCCACATTACTATGCCGGCGTGGGATGATGGCCACCATTATGGGACTGGGTCAATTTGTGCGGCAATAATAAAAAAACATAATGATATGAACACTACAGCAAATATTTCTTTAATTATTATCAAAATTTTACTGTCATTTGCTCGCATGGGTAAATTTCAATGGCCTATATTGCCCCACAATGCCCCCCAAGTTTCAGCCGTGGACCGTATGCCTTGTCAAGACTTAGTTTCCATAGGCAATGATGTTTTTTTTATGTTTTCCAGTGTGGTAGGGCTACGGTGGGGGCGGGGTATGCGCGGGGGGGCCCCACGGTGGCACTGGGCGGTGGGGGCCTGCAGCGCACTGCTCGCCACCATCGCCGTACTCATCGCACTGTACTGGCAACAGATCTTCGACTATATACTTGCATGGGTAGACTTCAATGCCCTACATTGCCCCACAATGCCCCTCAAGTTACAGCCGTGGACCGTATGCCTTGTCAAGATTTAGTTTCCATAGGCAATGATGTTTTTTCCGTTTTCCAGTGTGGTAGGGCTACGGTGGGGGCGGGGTATGCGCGGGGGGGCCCCACGGTGGCACTGGGCGGTGGGGGCCTGCAGCGCACTGCTCGCCACCATCGCCGTACTCATCGCACTGTACTGGCAACAGATCTTCGACTATATGCTTGCATGGGTAAGCCACTATTTTGATTGTATTTATATAATAAATAAATATAATAAATATCCTGGGACATTTTTCACACACGGCCAATCTAATTCCAAACTAAGCAGAGCTTGTGATATGGTAATCAGATAGCTGATATACTACTTTTAAATACATACTTATATAGATATTTACATCCAGACACAGGACAAACAGACATATTCATGCATACAAATGTTTGTCCTGGGTGGGATTCGAACCCACGACCCGCGGCTTGAGAGTCAGGGTCACTAACCACAAAGCCAACCGGGCTGTCAAATTATCTTCTTATATATAGAATTCTCGTGTCACAATGTTAGTTACCATACTCCTCCGAAACGGCTAGACTGATTTTTAAAAAATTCGGGCAGTAAGAATCGGTTACTTATCTATTTTTGATACCCCTGTGATCACGGGAACGGGATCTACGCGGGTGAAACCGCGGGGTGGCAGCTAGTACTTTTATGAAATACTAATGGCTCCCCGCGGTTTCAGCCGCGCTCTTGGGGATCTTCAATTTTCCCGGGATAAAAAGTGGCTTATGTGTAAATACAGGGTGTCAGCCAATACCAAATTTTGTTGTTAAAAATGTCCCAGGATATTTAGGATATTCATTAAAATCGCTCCAGCCCTTTAGACGTGAAGAAATAACAAATATACTTAATGCCATACATGTTCTGTCTATTTTTGTTTTCATGCTTAAACTAAATAATAAATTTTATATACCCAGATAGAGGGAGGATAGGCTGAGGTAGTATAAAATCTAGTTTAAGCTCTCTGCTTACCATAGCCTACATACGAGTACTCTGCTTAAATAAACCAGTTTGGAAACAAATTGGTCGTATTTAAAGATTGTTTTAACCAGGATTTATTTATAAATACAATTTCATTCAGAACAGGAAAAACATGGTTTTAAAAGCAATTTTCTAAAACAAAAAGTTTCTTGTTTAGAAAAAAACAACGTAAACATCAAATTTCCTAAGGCTTCTGACTTTACCCTCAAAGGCTGACGCAATCACCCAAAATTTTCACCTTCTTGATATTGCCACAGCTGCACTTGAGAGGCTTTATAATCCTTAGCTTGCTTTACTATTGTACAAACTAGGATCTTAACTAATATTATAAATACGAAAGTAACTCTGTCTGTCTCGCTTTCACGCTAAAACTACTGAACCGTTTTAAATTTGGTACACAGATATAGTTCTCAGAAAGGACATAGGCTACTTTTGTCCCGGGAATTTTGAACCTCCCCCGGAAAATTGCGAAGGGCCACTAGTTCTCATATATTACTTTCCTAAAATAAGTATTCAAAAATAATAATTTAACAATCCTAAAAAATCACTTACTGTATTTTCAATAGATTTATAATTAAGTTAGTGAAAATCCATTGCATGTCGCGGAGTATGAAGCCACACAAACTAGAGTAAGTCGGGTCAAACTCAAATGTACAAGGGCCTAGCGACTAGCGACCCGCCCCGGCTTCGCTCGGGTGCACTTCAGCCATACCTACTACCCTGCTAATATTATAAATGCGAATGTAACTCTATATGTCACGCTTTCACGGCTAAACCGATTATGTTGCAATAGACTAGATTTTGGAAAAGGACATACTTTTACCCCGTCACCAGAGAAAACAGGTGGTTCCGCGGGGCGGAAGTTATTATTGATTTCTTCCTTTTTAAATTTGTTTACAGAAAAATACCAGAAAGACGACAGATAATGTATGAATTATAACCTTGCCTAAAAATTTGCTTGCCATAAATTTGCCTTTGATTGTGACATTTCGGGCATACAGGTTTCCTCACTGTGGTGGTTCAAACCTCCCTGTTTCTATGTGTTTGTTTACAGTTCAAAAGAAAACATGGGTATTCTGTAAAAGTTATATAATTAAAAACGTTTCTTTAATGAGCCTGCCATGTTCACAATAGACGAAAAATTTAATAACAAAAAATCTAACATGTCAAAATTATATTCAAATTAAAATTACTTCTTTAAGTTGCCAGAATACTCTAAAACCTGAACACTCACGATGTTTTCTTTCACCGATAGCCAGTGGTGTGAATCCGTACGTTAGCTTTTTAATCACTCACCCGAGCCCCCTCATGATCGTAAGTCGGTGCGTTCCTAACTGAGCCACTACGGCTGATACGGAACCCTAAAAACATGATTATTACTTTGTCAAAGATAATCGAGACAATTGTGAACGGTCAATAGTGCAAATCGATAATTGAATTGTATTCACTAGTCGATTGTCACAAGTGCATGCATACATCTGCCCGATTAGGATTACCTTGGATATCAATCGAGATCAATCGTTCAGGAATGAGCTTGGTCTTACTAATTCACCGCCAATTCGTTGTCCTCATTTCTGAACGATTCACATATGGAAAATATATAATCTACAAACGAATTTCAATTGGCAATAGAGTGTTAAGTTACAAGAAAATTGACCTCGCAACGTTTTAAATTGATCTCAAGAGTGCGTCGTATAATGTAGGTACTTACTGAATTTGAAAAACAAGCAATAAGACTGTGACTAATTGAAGAAAACAACAAATATATCTCAAGTAGGTGTCCTGCATAAATTCGTCAGCATTACGATCCCCGATTTTGAAACATTTTTCGTTAATGCTCCACTCCTATTGGTCGTAGCATGATGTTATATAGACTATAGCCTTCCTCGATAAATGGGCTATCCAACACCATAAAAAGTTTTCAATTCGAACGAAATTGCTGAGCAAACAAACAAACTTTATAATATTAATGTAGATGCAACAACAGTGGAAAATTTTGTATCCAAATCATGACTGGGTTTGTGGTTTGCGACCCTGACTTCCAAGTCCGGTCAATTCCCATCTAGAACAAACATTTGTGTGCATGGATATGTCTGTTTGTTCTGTGTTCGCAAGTTAATATCTATATATCCCGGGATAAAATATAGCCTATGTCTTCCCAAAATCTAGTATATCTTTGTACCAAATTTGATCAACATCCTTTCGGTGATTGAAGTGTAAAAGCATAGCAGGCAGGCAGAGTTACTTTCACATTTATAATATTAGATAGGATGGATAGGATATACATACCTACATATCTACACTAATATTATAAAGAGGAAAGATTTGTATTTTTGTATGTAACGAATAAACTCAAAAAGTACTGGACCGATTTTAATTATTTTTTTTTCATTAGAAAGCTACATTATCATAGGCTATATTTTATCCCTGTATTCCCACGGGAACGGGAACTATGCGGGTAAAACCGCGCGGAGGCAGCTAGTATATAAATATATCAACAGAATGTATAAACAAGATTAAATTAAGCTAATTACTGGTGACCTCGATAAATAATTCGAATAGTAATTAATTATCAGTATAGATTTTGTGTTAATGCCGTTATCACTATGTCAATTAAACAGGTCGCGAGTTCGATTCCCGGGGCAAACAATTGTCATTAAGAATTAAGTATGTCTGATTATTTTGTCTGCTGTATGTATGCGTCACGGATTCACTCAGATTTCCGGAATAAAGTACCAAAGTTCAAACTAAAAGCCCATTCAGCTTTGACCCTTTGAAGGTCAAAACTGCAGACACTATTGTCAGTACGGAAGTCGGCCTTAAATTTTTTTATACCACAAACGTGGCAAACAGGCATATAGTCCCACCTGATGGGAATCGCTTACCGTAGTCTACAGACGCTTGCAACACCAGGGGCGTCACTGACGCGTTGTAAAAATCTGTTCACTCCCTTCTTGAAGAAGTAACGCTTCATTAATGTACATAATAAGGTCAAAATACAGAACTTCTATATCTAAAGTCCAATGTACAGTACAAGCAATATATATAATTACAATACAGACTAACAGTACAGACAAAAACTACAATTATAGATCCCGCTAGAAGACTTTGGACCCAGCGTGGGTAATGTATGACTCAACGATCGAAAATGCTCAATTAATGAAAAAATAACCTGAGAGTTGTTTCTTTCAAAACCTAACTAATATTAAAAATACGAAAGTAACTCTCTGTCTGTCTGTCTCGCTTTCACGCTAAAACTACTGGACCGATTTAAATGAAATTTGGTACACAAATGGTCTACAGCCTGAGAAAGAACATAGGTTTCTTATTATCCCGGGAAAAATTGAAGATCTCCGGGGTACGCGGGTGAAACCGCGGGGAGCCACTAGTATCTACATAAAAAAGAAATAGCGTATCTACCAAATGATATTTTTGCGTACGTACCTAAGTAAAACTCAAAATTATGTCTTTCGCATAGGTGAGGATACCCGCACAATTAAAGGCATGTGAAGTCCACTAATCCGCACTAGGCCCGCGTGGTGGACTATAGTATAAACTCCTTTGTTGTTAGGAGTGGCTCATGCTCCTGCCGTGGAGACGTATATGAGCTGATGATGAACAACGAACGAAAAACTAACGTCTTGAACGCTTGACCGCTCTCTAATTAAATTCTAATATTATGATATCAATTGGTTAACAACGACAGATCTGTCGAATTTGCGCGTTTGAATACTCGTAAACTAACATTATAAAGAGGAAAGGTTTGTATTTTTGTATGTAACGAATAAACTCAAAAACTACTGGGCCGATCTGAATAATTCTTTCACCAATGGAAAGCTACATTATCAGGGAGTGACATAGGCTATATTGTATCCCCGTATTTCTACGGGAAGGGGAACTACGGGTGAAACCGCGCGGCAGCAGGTCGTATTGAGAAAACATTTTAAGCACATCACGTCATCGAATTGTGAGATGAATAGAATCAGTTATAGAGCTCAAATTAGCATGTAAATAAATCAAATTGGTGTATCTACTTACATTTTCAAAGCCTTATTTGACAGTCATGTTTATATTAAAATACTTAAAATTATTTTAGGACATTTACACACGTCCAATTTCATTTCAAACCAATATCTTGTAGTATGCTGACCACATAACTGTTTTTGTTTATTACTCATTCAAATAGGCCTTACAGACTCTTCGGAAGATTGCATTATACAATTTATACATCAACTAGTGGCACCCGCGTACCGGGAGATCTTCAATTTTCACGAGATAAAAAGTAGCCAATGTCCTTTCTCAGGCTCTAGACTATATGTGTGTTAATCGTAATTATTATACCGTTAATTTTTGTCATAAATTGCGTTATTTTTGTCCATAAAATTGGCATTTGATATTTACATAATAAATAACGTACTTCATTGTTATTTTATCGGCATATTAATGCGAATGTTAGTCGAATGATTTTATTGTCGATTGTTTTTCAATCACAACTGCGTTTGTTTACGAGTATTTAGTTGAAACTTAATTTATATACTCATTGAACGAAAACATGTTTTTACCTATATAAATAAATTTTCCTGTGTAAATTTTCACACATGAGCAATCTGATTCCAAACTAAGCAGAGCTTGTGATATGGTAACCAGATAACTGATATACTACATAATTATACTACTTTTAAATGAATACTTATATAGATAATTACATCCAGACACAGAACAAACAGACATTTTCATGCATTTAGTAGAGTTTGTCCTGAGTGGGATTTGACCCACGACCGGCGCCGCGGCGGTTTGAAAGTCAGGGTCACTAACCACAATGCCCACCGCCTTTTATTATTTGTATTATTTACTCAAGTGTAAATCTAAAATTACTATTTTACTAGTACTTTATTTAAGGTAAATATAATGACATTTTCCAGCAACTAACCCTGACTCCGACATCGAGGTCATACAAGGAATGGGTAGCACCAACCGTGCCGATCTTCTTCGAGGTGTTCCTCTTCAACTGGACGAATGCTGATAGGTTTCCTGGGGAGAAACCTAATCTTGAACAGCTGGGTAAGTTGGCAATAACAATTTACACACATACACATCATCATCAGCTCATATACGTCTCTACTGTAGGTGCTCTCCCCTCCCCTAACAACGAGGGGTTAGAGGGGGTTCACCAAACGGGCCTTGCGGATTGTCGGAGTTCACATCTCCTTTATTTAAAGGGAAGGATATTGATAGAAATAAATTTTACATGGAGAAAAAACACTGCATATTATTTATTACTATTTCACGGTATAAACATGAGTGATACAATGTACAATCAATAAAAAATAAGACAACATATTCCGAACAACTTATCTCCTTAAAGTCAAATTTCATCATCATCATCATCGGCTCATATACGTCTCCACCGAGGAGCTCGAGCCTCCCCTAACTTCGAGGGGGCTTAGGCCATAGTCCACGCGGGCCTAGTGCGGATTGGTAAACTTCACATACCTCTCATTGTGACATCTCGGGCATGCAGGTTTCTCGATGTTTTTCCTTCACCGAAAGCCATTGGGGTGAATCCGTACGTAAGTTTTTATTAACGCAGAGGTACGGGCCAGAGGTATGAAACTGCACCTTCACGACCACGGCTTTTTCTCTGATTTCTTGGAACACCAGAAACGTCACTCACGCGTTGCCGACCCTGTAAAAATCTTTACTCCTTTCTTGAATAATCCCATGCTGTACTTCATTGGGAATACCATGGCGGGGAGCTCATTCCACGAGCTGAGTGTCCTTCTCTTGAAGGTTTTCTCACGAAGTTCGATTCCTTAGTGGTTGTTTGATATTTCCAGGGCCATACAGGTTCCGTGAGGAACGGAGACATGTAAATGTGACGTGGCACCCGCACAACGACTCGGTGGCGTACCGCACGTTCCGCAGCTGGCACTACGACGCGGAGACCAGCAACGGTACCCTTGAAGACCAGATCACCACCCTCAATATATTGGCTGCTGTAAGTACCTAAATTCTACTAACGTCATTGATGGGAATGTTTGTGAGTATGGATGTATTTTTGTTAATCTTTCACGCTAGAACGGCTGAAGGGATAGCGATGAAATAGAATGACACATAAGCCCAATTTTATCCCCGGGAACGCGGGTCATAACGCGGGGAAGCCACTATCCTTACTAATATGCAAATGCGAAAGCAACTCTGTTACCCAGTCACGCCTAATCCACTGAACCGATTTAAAAAATAATTTTATCAATGGAAAGCTACGTTATCAGGAAGTAACATAGGCTATATTTTATCCCCGTATTCCTATTAGGATACTAACTACGCAGGTTAAACCGTGGGGTGGAAGCTAGTAACTATATGTGACAGACATATAATTTTTTTAACCTGATAGATTAGGTAGATATATAGATATCAACACTTCTAAATTTCTAATAATACTTTTTTGCTGTAAAACTTTGCATAGCTACGTAATATACTCGCCAGGGGTGAGTGCGACGAGCTTTGTGAAGCTTTATCAATCGTTTAAGCTCCCTAATCTGGTTGAACAAAGCTTTTGGAAGTTTTAACGAGAACCTACGATTACCAGTTATGCATATCTTGTTATTCTTATATCATCACTACCCTGACTTTCATATTGATCCTGGATTCGATTCCTATTTGTGACATATGTTTAGTGTGCATGGACATGTCTTTTTTTTCCTGGGACATTTTTCACACACGGCCAATCTGATTCCAAACTAAGCAGAGCTTGTAATATGGTAACCAGATAGCTGATATACTACATATACTACTTTTAAATAGATACTTATATACACATTTACATCCAGCCACAGGACAAAC
Source organism: Thyatira batis (assembly GCA_905147785.2). Lineage (NCBI taxonomy): Eukaryota > Metazoa > Arthropoda > Insecta > Lepidoptera > Drepanidae > Thyatira > Thyatira batis. The sequence continues at coordinate 958,814 of LR990492.1, forward strand.
AGACATATTCATGCATACAAATGTTTGTCCTGGGTGGGAATCGAACCCACGGCCCGCGGCTTGAAAGTCAGGGTCACTAACCACAAAGCCAACCGGGCTGTCTGTGTTCCGAGTGTCGATGTGAAAAAGTATGTCTATACTAATCCTAACTATAATATTAAAAAATGCGAAAGTAACTCTGTCTGTCTCGGTTTCACGCTAAAACTACAGAAATATTAAATTAAATTTGATACACAGATAGTCTAGCTAGAGCTTAAGAAAGGACGTAGGCATTTATAATATTAGTATATTTACATATCTGTCATATAGTTATTTATTCATTTAAATATTTTGTGTATTAGGATTTAAATATTTATGTATCCATTATATTATTATGTAGATATTTAATATTAATATAATGTATTATTGTGTACCATGCCTGCCATCTCTATGTCCTGTGGCTTAAGGTTGTCTGGTAGAGATCGCTTTAGCGATAAGGCCGCCTATTTTGTATTCACTGTTTGTTTTATTTAATTAATTATTTTGTTGTCTTTTCTCCTTGTATGTGATGTGCAATAAATAATATTTGTATTGTATTGTATTGTATTGTATTGTATTGTATTGTATTGTATTGTATTGTATTGTATTGTATTGTATTGTATTGTATATTCTCTGCTAAGTTCCTAATCACATAGCCGCGTAAAAGCCCCAATTTTTTTTTATCTTCTTTCCAGTCAGCAGCATACAAAAGTAGGTTTAAGGGTTTCATGAATCAACAATTCATATCCTATTGGCTGAGGTGGTTCGGCCACCAGATGTCGATATCAAAGTTAGTAGGGGAACTGCTGTTCGACGGGTATGAAGACGGGTTGCTGGACATGGCGAAGTTTGCTCCGATCAGCTGGACTGATGGGGCACCAATGCTTGATAGATTTGGACTGTTTTATGGTGTAAGTGTATTTGCAACTAATACTTTTTAATTAAAATAATAGATGTCCTTTTTAGTAATCATCTTATTTATTATAAATCAACTCACATGACAGTAAGATGGCTTCAAGAGAGAGAGCTTTCTTTGTAGCATAGACCAAAGAATAAATCACAACCATAAACATAATATTATAAAGTAGAGTTTACATTTAACAATACTAACATTATAAAGAGGAAAGATTTGTATTTTTGTATGTAACGAATAAACTCAAAAAGTACCGGACCGATTTTGATAATTCTTTTTTCATTAGAAAGCTACATTATCACTGAGTAACATAGGCTATATTTTATCCTTGTATTCCCACGGGAACGGGAACTACGCGGGTAAAACCGCGCGGTGGCAGCTAGTTTGCAATAATATGGTACATAATAGATGATAAAAAGCCGTTTTGGATCATGTATTATGCCAATAGCGTGAAAAAATCTTTAATGTAAAGGTACTGATATTTATGATATAAATCCATTTTCTACGTACTTACATATTAAGATGACTTGAAACACTTGTAGAATGTTAAATACGTGATGCATTAGAAAAATATATCAAAACCTTTGAATTTGACTTTTTGGGGGTCGACACATTATTGCTTATCGGCATCCAAATACTTGACGCATTATAAAAATATATCAAAACTTTTGAATTTAGCATTTGGGGGTTGACACATTATTACTTATCAATCACTAGCATCCACTTAAAGGAAATGTGATTTCGACTGTTTGGGGGTCGACACATTATTACTTTTCTTTTTATAACCACAAAGGTGGCAAACAGGCATACAGTCCGCCTGATGGGAAGCGGTTACCGTAGCCTATGGACGCTTGCAATCAGGGGCGTTACTCACGCGTTGCCGACCCTGTTAAAATCTCTTCACTCCCTTCTTGAAGAACCCCATACTGTACTCCATTGGGAAAATACTCCATTTTGTACTTATCAGCATCCACTTAAAGGAAATGCATATTTTTGCAGCGGAACAACACGATAGACACGGACGGGTACATGGAGGTGACGACGGGCGCGGCGGCCGGCTCGCTGCCCGGACAGATCCTCCGGTGGAACTACGAGGACCACCTGCCTTACTACTCGGGGAAATGCTCCAAGGTAACCCCCTCAAATTGTCCTGGGAGATTTACTAACTGTCAATATAATTCCATATTATCCTGGGATATTTACAGACTGCCATTCGCATTGGAAATTAGGTAGACCTTTTGCTATGGTATCATGGAAGCTCATGAAAGATAAAAGTTGGTTTGTGACAGTAAGAAGAAAGTATATTATATGACATGACAAAGACAACCCAAACTTTTAAGTCGATGGTAATTATCTATATTGATATCAATTTAATAGTATAATATCTGGATGTAATATTTTTGTCATATACCTATCTGCAAACCAAAAATTAGCTAAAAAACATACCATATATTTTACTTTTTTTGGGGCTACGTTTGAATCCTTGAATCTACCTTGATGGTATAGTTGTTACTAATGCCCTCCAAGGTTCTTTGGGGAGTCTGGGACCACAGTCTAATTTGGTAGCTGGATCTGAACCCACTGTTATATTTTTTCCGTTTCCTTCATAGTATAAGGTTCGATTAAAAAATCCAGAGCCACATATTTAGTTAAGGCTCTAAAATTGCTGAAGCTACTACTAGCTCGGAATTACTAATTCGGTCTTTAACTTAAGAGAACCTGTAATAAACTCTAGAAGGTTATATATTATTTGATGATGATACCTTTTTTTCTTTATCTAACCATTAAACAATGGATGATATAGATAGAACAATCATACTGTAAATTAAGACTCTTACTCCTGCAAAAAAATTATAACAAATAATTATTTTTAAAATATTTTCTTTATTATTTTCATCTTTTGCTATGTCAACAGTTCCACTCGAGCTTCATTTCATAGAATAAATTTAAGATTTTATCAGTTTATAGTTTTATAAGTTTTTAGATATAAGACCTATTTTTAGTAATTTGCTTGTGAAATTGTTTGTTTGCCCTAATAAAATAAATGTGTTCTAGTTAGAGGGTAGTGCGGGCGAGTTCATGGGGCGCAACCTGTCGCAGGCTCCCCTCGGCATGTTCGTGCCGGACCTGTGCCGCTCGCTGAAGCTCGAGTACCTTCGCGCCGGGACCCTGGGGGGACTGCCTATACATACTTATGCCGTTACAGACCGGAGCTTCGACAACTGTACGTAATGTTCTAAAACTTTTATTTATTACTAGCTCTCCGATATAGTGGCTATAAAAAAACAAAGCTAACAAAAAAAAATCATCGAAATCGGACCTGTTCTTGAGGACTTCCGAAGATTGCCTGTTTTATGTATTCATTGACTCGGCTTTCAGGTACATACGCAAAAATATGAATTGGTAGATACGCTGTTTCTTTTTTATGTAGATACTAGTGGCTCCCCACGGTTTTACCCGCGTACCCGGGAGATCTTCCATTTTCCCGGGATAAAAAGTAGCCTATGTCCTTACTCAGTCTCGAGACTTTATGTGTATGTACCAAATTTCATATAAATCGGTTCCGTAGTTTAGCGTGAAAACAAGACAGATAGTTACTTTCGCATTTATAATATTAGTATGGATTTTTATTTATCTATGTACATATGAATGCTGATAAGCAATAATGTGTTAACCCTCATCAACTTAGTTTTGAGAAAATGGCGTCTTAAGATAATATTGTATGTGTGATTTACGATTTATTTTATGATATAAATTAATTTATGTACTTTTTTGCAGAATGATAAATACGTGATGCATTACAAAAATAAATCAAAACTTTTTGTGGGTTCACACATTATTACTTATCAGCATGCATTAATTTATTTTCTTACCACCATTCTAGCTACAACCTCACCGTCGAACACTTGCTTCTGCAACGGGGAGTGTTTATGGGGGGGAGTGATGAACGTGTCGGCGTGCAGGTTCGGATCCCCATCTTTCATCTCGCTCCCACACTTCCTTCACGCCGACCAGGCTTTAAGGGACCTGGTGGACGGCATGGAGCCAGACCCTGAGAAGCACTCCTTCTACTTCTCTGTGGAGCCTGTGAGTGAATCTTGCAAAAACTTTAAGGATATTTTTTGTCATGCTAGAAGTTAAAGATTTTTTAGTATAGATAGATAACACTTTATTGTACACCAAAGATAACATTTGGAAATATGTAAGCATTGTTTAAGTGTTGCTATAAGTAATCTTTTCAGGACTTATTTTACCTGTTTCTAAATGGTAGGCTTAAAGATGATGAATAAAAAAAACCGGCTTGAAAAAAAAATTGGTGATGATCCTTTTTGAAACTCAGTTTAAATTTATCTTGATCACATCAGTTTTCAAACAAATACAACCCCATCAGTATAGGCCTATTCATTTAGGAGCTACGATGGCACAGACAGATCGAATTTATAACACCTCTGTTACAATTTAGGGTTAATATAATATTTTTTTTACAGAAATTGGGCGTCCCTCTAGATGTTGCTGCAAGATTCCAATACAATGTATATATAGATGCATATAGTTATATGGAGTAAGTATACTTTTACATTCATTTTACTCATGCATTCAATTCGGTTCATTCAGTTCATTCAATTATTGGATCAATAATATCCGGGTACAAACAGAGCATTTATTCTAAAAGTAAAATAGAGTATTCTATAAATATAATAGCCATAAGTACATAGATTTTATCAGGTAAAAAATGTTCGTGTAAATAAGCTTTGTGCTTGATGGGAATCGAACACTCTCTATACAATATGTAAACTCATGGTGTGTCTAAAATATTCCAAAAATAGGGAAATCGTAGCCTAGCAAAAATAAAAATACAAAAATGTAAATGTAATAAAAATAAAAATCTAAAATACAAAAATGTCAAATCCTTGAAAAATTTGTTCAGAAACAGGAAATCCCCTTGCTTTTGCAAATGTCTGCCTGTATGACAACCTAATAACCTATTCAAATAGGCATTCAAAGCACTCATAAAGTCAGACTCTAACGCTCGATTCAGAAGATTGGTCTTGCTGGCAATAAACTTAGAAAAATATGTTCCACAGGTTTTATAGATTTGACAGTAATTGGTAACACAGCAATCCCTTTACAGGCTATACTATGAAGTACCAAGGATGCTGTTCCCAATATTTTGGGTGCAGCAAAAGGTCGTGGTGGAAGACAAAGTGATCTCCGAGTTATTAGTCGCTAGAACAGCTATGGAGTACGGAGGGATTATCAGTGCTGGTGTGGCTCTGGTCTTCATGGCCATATTAACTGCCATCGTCAGCTCCTGCTTCACTAATAAGCCGAAGTACACCAGGCCTATATATATCCAGCCCCAAGTGCCGAAAGATGAAGCCGAAATGAAATTAAACCCTAAGTAGAATTCCAGCGAGAATTTCTGCGAGAAACCACGTGTTTCTGTAAGAAACCACGTGTTTCTGTAAGAAACCTCGGTGCCATGACAGATAAGTAGCGTTGTGTTCCAATTGTTGCAGTTGGGTGCTAATAAGTAATAATGTGTCAACCCACAAAAAGTCGCAAACAAAGGTTTTAATATATTTTTATAATGCTTAGCGTATTTAACATTCTACAAAAGTGTTTCAAGTCATCTTAAACATAGATCGTAGATAAAAAATAGATTTGTATCATAAAATACAATTCCTATGATTTAACATAATCATGATAATAATAAAATTGACTTATTCAGGCAACACAGAAACCCAATATTGTTAGTAAGATCTTAAAACTATTTTAGTTTGAGAGGTACATAAAAATATAAAAATTATAATACTAAGACAAAATTCATGATCAACTTAAATCTACTAATTAATCTAATTACGGTTTACCTTCAGAAGCAATTTTTTCAAAACCAAGTTTATGAGAGCTAACACATTATTGCTTATCAGCATCCATTTCCAGCTTTTTTGTGAGAAACTTCGGTTCCATGACAGATGTAGCATTGTGTTACCATAGTTGCAGATGGCGCCACAGTCGACTCTGAAATTGCATATATTGCTTATTAGGTAAGACCAAACTGGACAAAAGTCTCGCTTAAAATCTATCTGAAGGAATTAAAAAGACCTTATTTCTCTCAACATCTAGAAAAGACAATAAGGTATAGTTTTAGTACGCTACACATCAGAATCTAGCCCTATATAGGTGCTATAAGACCAATTAGGAACTCGGTTTTATGTCTGTTCTTAAATTCAATCAAAGTAACAGGATTAACAAGACCCCAATCTTTAGAAAAGACACTAAGGTATAGATTGAGTATGTTAGACATCAAAATCTGGCCCTATATAGGTGCTTAGCACCATATAGTGACTTTGATTCCCTAAGACCAATTAGGAATTCGGTTTTATGTCTGTTCTTAAATTCAATCAAAGTGAAAGGATTAACAAGACTCAATCTTTAGAAAAGACAATTAGGTATAGTTTTAGTATGTATTTAGACATCAAAATCTGGCCCTATATAGGTGCTTAGCACCTAAAAGTGACTCTGATTCCCTAAAACCAATTAGAAAAGTGAAAAGATTAACAAGACCTCAATCTTTAGAAAAATATATTGTCTTTTTCTAAAAAGAAGATATATCTAAGAAGGAATAGTTTTAGTATATACATATTACACAATATAATCTTGCCCTATATAGGTGCTTAAGACCATAGAGACTATAATTGGTAATGTGTTACTAACAAATTATGGACTGTAGCTGTCTGAAATAAATGGATTTCATTTATTTAATGCCCTAAGATCAATCAAGATTTAGTTGTCCTGTATATACTCATAATTTCATTTCATGGATCGAAAGGTAGTTTTTGCTGAAAAAAGATGGGTTTAAACAGGTATATTAAAATATCTTCAACTATAATACAATTTTTTATCATCTTTGTCAAGATTCAAGCGAGAGTAGCGCCATCTGTTATTAGCTTTGTCAATTGAGAATTGTTTAGTTTCAGTCATCATACATAGATGGCATCACTAGACATTATTTAATATTGGTATAAGAATAATGTGGCAAGTGAAAGATTTTTTAGCTAAAATTATCAATATCCAAATGGACGAACAAACAAAGTAAATATATCTATTTTATGTAAATTTATAGAAGAAAGATGGCGAGCCCTTTGCCCTGCAGTGGGACAGGCTCGTAATAATAATATAGTACATCAAAAAATTAAGATGTTTATAATATTATTTGTGTAAAGGTGTCATATTAAAATATTTAAAATAATGATATCATATTCATAATGTACATAAATAACATATTATGTAGTATATTTTGTGAATATTTCTATGACATTGAGGGCCAGATGAAGCCTTGATACTCTGTGTATCTGTGAAGTTGCTGGTGGGTTCGACTCCCACCTAAGACATTTGTGTGCTTGGGCGTGGCATATATTTTCTGTGCCGTTGTTAAAAGTCTATTTATATATACTAACTATATTATTTTTAAAACCAGTTCCTGAAAGCTCAATTTGTGTTAATACACTGTCCTTCATACAATTCTTTGTAATTTGTCAATTGAGTTAATAATTTATGGAAATCAATTATAAAAAGTAAATTAATATATGAAGAATTTGGACAAGAAAATAAATTTACCAAGTATTTTTAAGACAATTTTTTAAATATATCAAAGCAGCAATAATGACTAACTGACAAAACCTTCAGAATTTCTATACATATGTTTGTGATTTCTTTTTAACTCAAATGATAAAGAAAAGTTATTTTTATATAGGTAATCTATCTTAATTAAAATTTACAAGGAAGTCAGGAACGGGCTTAAAAAGTTAGGTATTATTAATTTTTAGACCAAAGAGGATAAAAGTGTTTGTGTAAGCGTAAAATGACAATATTATGATTTAAGTGCTTAAGCATAGAGCTCATATTACAACGTGAAAGTGAATTGAAATATTTATAGTAAAATTTTATTTATTTTTTTATCTATGTTACAGATGTAAAATAATAAATAAATTTGTGAAATAATTTTCTACTAAAATCATTCCATATTATATTTTTTCATGTAACGTATAGTAATTTACATGATTAATTACCAAGCAGCCTTAAAGAAATCCTTATTTGTTTTAAATGTTGTCTTAATATTAAAATTGAAATTATATAATATTTTTAACAAATGTAAGTATTTACAAATAAAAAAGGCCAGTAATTTTTCGTCTCATATCTAGTTAGAATAAAAAAGATAGTGCGAACACTATATAGTGGTCTCATTAACTTAAATGAGTTTTTATAATTTTGCTTTTTAATAAGATTTTTTTATTGTAAAATTATTTTTTTTTGCCAAATATGCTTTGTTAAAATGAAGGAACCTTCAAGAATTGTCAAGCTGCGTTTTAAAAGTATAAATATAGTAAAATTATCTATATTACCATTTGAATTATGATTTTAATTATATACTCTGTGATATGCCAATGTATTTGAGTTTAATTTAATGATATTATTTTGACTGCCTGAAATAATAATATAGCAATGTGTATGCCGTATTATTTGCTAACACGAGTGATTCAGGCGTTGATAAAAATAGGAATTAGTTATTTTTGAAATTAATAAGACATATCCTGCTATTAATATTAACTTATAAAGTTTATGTAATAATTAAATATTGTAATATTTGACCCAGTATGGCATTAAATGAGTTTAGTGCAGACTACCCTTTTTTTCTAATAATGTAAAAAGCTCTGCATTTAATTACTTTTTACGGTTTTTTTCATCGATCAAAGTAATTTTTTTTTTATATTAATTTATGATAAACTATCAAATACCAACATGATTTGATTAGGTACATGTAAAAATTGTATGGGTTATTTTTATAAGTACATTTTCTGTATCACAATAATGACATATTTTTAGATTATTTTACAAAACATTTTAATGTTTAAGGAATATTTAGTGAATAAATGTTTTTTTATATAAACAGATTGTACACTTTTTATTATTAACGTACCAAAACTGTATCCTGATTATTCCTACTATTATAGACCAATTTAAATGATAATTTGTAAAAGAATAAGTAAAACTTAAAACGATCAAAGGTAGTAAGTTCTATTTATAATATGGTAACGTATTAGAGCTGTATGCAAAAAAATTTTTTTTATTTCTATCATCAAATAAGTTTTAGCAGACCGTCACTAGATGGCGTTTATCTTATGTTTGAGTCACTATCTTATTCACAAATTTTCATAATAAATTAAAAGTAATAAATACTAATATTTTATAATCCATTGATTATACAAAATATATAAATAAGGATGTATGTTTGTTTCCCAACCACTGAAGGCATCTGCATGAAATTTGGAACACAAATACTTTTCAACTTTGTCCCGGCTACTTTTGGTAAATTTAACACTCCCGGGAATGCAGATAAAACCACGGAGAGCCATTAGTATCCTAATTAATATCATAAATGCGAAAGTAACTCTGTCTCGCTTTCACGCTAAAACTACGGAATCGATTTAAATGATTTTTGGTACACAGATAGTGTAAAGCCTGAGAAAAGACATAGGCTAACTTTTTAGCATCCCCGGGAACGCGGGTAAAACCGCAAAGAGCTATTAGTATGTAATATAAAGACGCAGAAGTCCAAGAGTACATTTTAAATCGCAAAACGGAGTTGCAACAAGGTTGTAACTATATCTACCATAGTATGACACCCTAGCTAACGTTTATTGAACAAATCTCTACATCCTGTGAACATGCACGCGTGTTACAAAAACAATAAAATATCAACCTTATCCTTATAATATAGAGTCTAAATTATCTTGAACAGTTGGCAATGCGAATTTTTATAGCATTGAATACGACCTTTTAGGATTCTGTATCCTACTTGTTTATACTGCAGTTTCACCTTCGTACCCGGAGGATCTTCAATTTTCCCGGGATAAATAGCTCCAGTGCTATTCTAGTATATATTCTAACTTAGTGCCAAATTACATCCAGAACCCTTCAGCCGTTGTTGCGTGAAAGAGTAACAAACATTTTCACAAACCTCCGCATTTCGATACCTACCTCAATTTGCAAAACTAATAACTCCTCCTTTTCATGGCTTTATTTTTTATCAAAATGAAATTTTCGTCCATCGATCATCGATTTAAAATGTTGGTGGGGTTTATAGTCCTCGATGGTGGAGTGGTACGAGCATAAGGTTTAAGGCCCGGGTTTGATTCTCAAGTTGATAAAGATGAAGAGTCTTTGTCAGGTAAGTCAGTATCCCGGGATTAGTAAGAGAGGGACAGGGATAATGCTGATGACATTTCATCTGTCATTAAATGGGAGTCATTGGGAGTACTGTGGATTTCTACGAGACAATAAGGCTAAGAATATTCTGCTAATAGTATTAGGGTAGGGAAAAGAAGAATATGCGTTTAAAATGGAGCAGCAAGAAAGACAAATTATAGAAATAAATCAAATTAAAGTAATAGCGTGTAAATTGACAAAAAATTCAAAGCCGAATTTATTCAGTTTAGGCCCTAAAAAGACACTTATGGATGTCGAAGCTGCTGAAGCTACCACAAAAGTCGGTAACAGAGAAGACCTGACAAGAAACTCAGCAAGGTTACATTAACTAGACATTTTTATAATCTGACAAAGGCTGTTTTCTCTGAGCAAAATTTTAAAGATAAATATGATAAAAAATACATCATAAATACAGGTACATTTATAAAAGAAGCAATCAGCCGTTAGGTACCGACCGACGCGTGTTATTACGTCTACATCGCAAAAAGTCCTTGGTATCTATCTAAACTGGCGGTTTTATCACTGACAATCAGCATGTCAGTTAAATTGTCCAATTTATCAATCAACAGGTGCCGGGGTGGGACGTGGTCGGGGATTCGAACCCGCACCACACGGGCCATTTGACCAATAGACAGAATGGCCGGTCGTTGAGTGCAACATTATAATAAACCGTTTTTTTTCTTTTCATTGTGTAAATAAATAGAGCGATGTTGCGTCTGATATTACTGTTGGTCGTCTCAGGTTAGTTTTTAGTTGTTTTTTTTTACTTTAGTTTTAATATAGGATTCATTATCCGGGATAAAAATTCTGCGTGCCAAGTTTCATTTAGTCCCTCCAGAAGTGCGTCTCATTAATAATATAAACGCGAAAGTGTGTGATGCATGTTTCTTTGTCACTCCTTCACGCAACAACTGTTATGGGGATTTAGTCGAAACTTGGCACACCGATAAATAAATAAATATCCTGGGACATTTTTCACACACGGCCAATCTGATTCCAAACTAAGCAGAGCTTACGATATGGTAACCAGATAGCTGATATACTACATATACTACTAGATAGATAGATAGATTACGTTCCGGGAAAATAAAGGACTCCGGGAACACGGGTAAAACTGTTAGGGTGAAGCTAGTTTTAAGGTTATAGGAGGCAAACACTATTTGTCAAATAAGCCCTTAGCCTACGGGTTTGATTTCCAAAACTCGCAATAAAGTAAAAGATACTTTCTTACTTAAAGAACTTTCTTTTGCCCGTTCTTCTATAGACATCATCTAAATTCCAGGTTACCACCTGACTCGCAGATTAAACGCGTACCTATATATAAATTAAACATAATGACTATAGGTGTAGAACGCGCACATGCTAATATTTAAATAAGATAGCCCAATTCTTGTGTATGCATCACTAACTTAACAGTGAGTCAGTATTCAATTCGTGAATTTCCTGTTGATGCATTCTTCGAGATTTACCTCAATGGTCCAAAGGTCCAAAACCTTTACATTATAGAAAGAAATTTAAAAAAAATTGTTAAAACTTATTTTGAAAAGAGTAATTGCTGAGTTTATTGCCGGCTCTTCTCAGCAAAAGTAACCTTCCGAACCGAGCATTAGAGTCGACGTTTCATAAGTGCCAGTGAAGGGCTATTTGAATAAATAAATTTATTTCATTTCATTTCATTATTTAGGTCCTAGTATGAAGGTCAAAAATTCTGAAGTTAGACTGAGAATTAGTAAATGTTTAAGTTGGTAAATTGACCAAGTAACAGAACCAGCGGAGCCATCACTTCTAGGCTATACATACTTGGAGTACTTGCAACTTGGGATTAAATAAATATAAGAGAAATCAACATTCTATGACAATATCATTTAAAGAATAGGATGTCCCTCCTTAAACCCCTTTTACATATCAAAACGGACCATTAAAGCTAGAATACTATAAACCAAAATGTGGTAGGATTCAGAGTAGTGACAAAAATATTAAGGAAACCATTCTATAGTCTATTAAACAATAAGATGTCTGTTTTCTATCTTTGTCTTTTTTACACACATGGATGTCAAAACGAAACATTAAACCTAGACAACTATAAAACAAACCGATTCACTAATAAGGCTATAATTCCTTCGCATATTTAATCAGATACCAGGGAAATGAGGAATGTAATTAATAGGCGGCTTTCAGCATGCTTTTAGCGAGCTTTTAGCTTTCTAAATTGCGGTCCGCAATGCGCGCGCGCACGTCGACATCAAAGACACGTATCGGCATATCAAATTCGCAGACGATCAAAGCCCACCGTTGGCTACATCAAAAGGTGTTTACGACGCGACTAGAAACTGAAATTTACGACTTTTATTTTCTATTTTCTTCGGCTAATTTATTTGACCTGAATCAGCCATTCAAATTCTCCGCTAAATATATGTATGAAGGTAATTTGTGTCAGTGTGGAAATTAAAACTGGATGAACAAATAAAAAAGTGGTCGGCCATCTTTAGTTAGAAACTAGAATAATTAAATAGGTTAGACTAAGTAGCTATTTAGTTGATTTCAAATATTTAGGAAGGGCAGGTAGATACCTAGAGCTATATTGTATTTAGCTTCTGCTGGGGGCTTCCTAACGTGGAAAACGTAAGGATAAACAAACTCAATTAAGCGGTATGTCTACGCAAAAATGTAATTTAAAGTTAAGATTATTTTTAAAGAACAGCAAAGTATTATCCAAAGGTAGTAAAATAAAATCCAATTGAGGTTAAGCTTAGAAACCTATTACAGATTCGGTAATAACCTTGCTAACCGCTATCGCAAAAAACATGCACTCGATGAATGCCATATAAAATACTTGAGAGTGTCGAAAAACGGAACTAAATTATAACAAAGAAATCAACGTCCTTTGTTCTCTATGTATGACTACTAGCGCCACTGTAGAACGCAAAGAAGTATTTGTGAGGCACTTTTTTACCGTTCATAACCTGTCAGACATTCGTCGATAGGCTCACAGTATCTGTGATAAAGTACTTAAATTATTTTGTTATCTCGAGTGCGTATAGTGAAATTATATAATAAAAAAGGTAAATAAACTGAAAAAGCGTTCAAGTTAAAATACTTATCGATTTCACATCAAAACCAAGGTTTTTTCGCGTGAATTAGTCAGCTGTTTTGGTTCTTTTGTTTACGTCGCGTTTGACGTTCCAGTTAAAATGTTGCCAGAGTAATAAATTTAAAAGTTACAAAATAATTTTGGTAGAAAATTAAAATGGAATTTATTTGCAGCCATCATGGTGAAAGGTGATGAAGAGCCGATGAAGAACTTGACGACTGTAACTTGGGCTCATGCTGTTAACAACAAAACTTATCTCGAAGCTGCATTGGCAAGTAAGTGCCTTAAATATTTACCAATTTTTTTGAGACATTTTTGCATTTATTTTTGTACATATTTCTGAGTTTTTTGCTTTTATTATTGTACAATTTTCTAGTAGACTAAACTGAGAAGTAGAAATTCAAGATTTTACTTATTTAGCACCATTTAAAGGCACAATAAAGTAAACCAGCAATCCGACATTCCACTACAATGCTCGGCACGGGCCAGTTCCCTCAATCAATCAACATCGTCGTCCGTCTCGGTCTAGCACTTGAAGTTAGACAAGGACGGAAATAACATATCAAATGGGAATAGTGTGGTTAGGTACTGTGTGTGTGTGGGCTGGGAGGGAAGCGTTTGGAGTTTGAAATTCCTGGAAGAGGGGGAGTTCTAACTCTTTTAAAGGTTAACTATAAACAAAGACTTCAAGTACAGATCACAAAGTAGGTACTATCCGTTACCATAATAAATAGAAATTGGTAAACTACAGTAAATACCTACGCCCTCTTCGAGTATTTTGTATTGAACAAATTTAGAAGTAGGCCTCTAGTTTGTAGTCATAATTTGCGGTACCAGGGAAAAGTTTTAGGGATTATATAAACTTAAATTGAAAAATGAATACTTGAAATACCATTGATTTATTTATTAAAGCAACTACTACTGCTATAAAAGTATTTATATACTACCATTAAAATGGAAAAGATGTGTGTTTGTGGTAGGATTTTTATCCCCAAACACTTTCAAGGAAACATTTAGCAGTCTCAGTAAAAGCAAGTTTCAGAACCGCGCATAAGAGTGCTTGTAAAGGCCTATATGATTAAAACATTTTTGATTTGAGCCGCTAAAATCCCATAGAATACGCCAGACCTAAACAGAAATAGACTCATATTCCCAGCAGTAGCAGCCAGCGTGGTTCCTAGAATCGGGTGCAATTAATAACAATTACACCGCATGACAGATTTAGGCAGTTTAAATACAATTAGTATGCGCGTACGCACGCAACAGCTCGCTCATAACAATAAATAGGGAACCGAATGAATTATGTATGTGTAAATTATTGTGTGCTTAGTCTGGTTTTCATAGGATTATATTAATCTTGACTTTTGTATATTGTTCATGGAAATTTATTAGATACTGTATTTATAATTGATTGCTTATTTACATTGACCTTTAGATTTCGATATTTAGTAAATATTAAGTAAAAACAATTTAAATATTTTGAATAGAATTCATCTCATAGAAAGATAATTAAGAAATAATTTTCTATACTAAAAAGTTATTTGCAAAGATAAAAATCATGCTATTTCAAGCACGACTGACTGGTGTTACCATATTAAAATTAGTTTTTAGTTTTGGTAGTATTTATGTATTCTGGCCTCTGATAGCGCTTATGTTTTAGACAGCTTTTAGAGCACATAGAAAACATTCAAACGTAATTGTTAAACTGCAACTCACAAAATTAACAAAATACAACTATTCCAATGTAGCAATGTTTTGGATAAAGAGAATACTATAATTTTAAAGTACCAATAAAAATATACCTATATATTAGAGTGCAAAAGTTTGTGAGAATGTATGTAGATACGTTCGTTACACTTTCACGCAAAAACTACAGAACTGCAGAACAACAGATGAAATTTGGAACACAGATACTTTTAGCTACTAGAGAGCTACTAGACGGGAATCGTAGAAAACTACTTTTTATACCGGGAAAATTGAAGATCCCCGGGAGACGCAATTGTAATTATGGGGCCACTAGTTAATTTATTAACAAGGATTATATACGAACTTCTTCATTTCCCAGGTGACGTGTCAATGCTAGAAGCTGACATAGTCCTCGGCCAGTTGATTGGTAAGGAGGGCCCACCCATCCCGATAATGGCGCACCCTCCAGCGAGCACCTCCGACCTCGCCCTCTCAGAGTTCCTCTCGACAGTCGCCCAGCATAACAACGTCAATGCAAAACAGAAGGGAGTGAAACTCGACTTTAAGAGTATCGACGCGTTTGAGAAGAGTCAAGAACTAATCGCGCCGTATAGCAAACCTGAGGTAAGTTCTTGATCAGTTTCTTGCCGGTTCTTCTCAGCTGGTCACTTCAGAGTCAAACGTTAGCTCGACTTTCATTAGTGGTTTTAGAGGCTTCATCAAAATTGAATATGATAAAAATCTTTCGTTGCTGATTAAACTTCTACTACTTCTACCTATCGCCGAGAACTTATACGATCCGGTAGATTTTCAATCGAAACTTTCGTCATTTCAGAGAAAAAAGACTGGCCTTTTTGAGAATTATGTTCACAAAAATGTACGAGTACCTATGTTGATAGCTTTTAATTTCAGGCAGACTTTTTTACCCTTAGCAAAAACCCGGCATTCTGATCTTAAGAAATCCGCTCTAACTAAAAGTTTCGAACCCAGTAAAAGTTCACACGTTCTGCCCCATTAGTGCTGATGGATTATATATCTTATTCAGTTATGTATAAGGGCTTCTCTAGAATCAATTAGCGTGCAGGCATCTAAATTAAAACATGTCATAGCGTGTGAATTATTATGAATTATGGCCGCCCTTCTGTGTGGTCGCTTCCATTAACTAGTTCTGTATAGTAGGTAGAAGCTTCGTCGGCGTACGCGCAACTCGGGCAAGTATCGGACCTCTCATCTGATAGCGTAGTGAAGGAAAGAGATAGAGGTTATTAGCCGCGCTGAGAAATGGTGAAGTTTATGACATTTTCAGTTACTGAATAGTATACAAAGTCTTGTAACGGATATGTTGCAGTAACTCAAACCGGTCGTTTAGATAAACGCCCGGGGTGTTGGTGGTTATAGAAAATTTACTGTTTTTGTTTTGTTTTATGGTTTGTGGATAGAATTATTTTAGATATTTTGATGATATATTTCATTTTAAAAATGTCTCCCATTGGTTAAAGGAATTGTTCAAGAATATAACATACGTTAGGTATATTTTAATAAATTAAACAGAATTCTTTTGGAAACTGCGTTTCTTTTAGAGGTTTTTTTAAATAACTACGACTATGAAGTCATCATGTAAAAGGGCACAATTCTAATTATGTCCAATTGAAGGCAATCAAAAGAAATGTGGCCGACACGAGATCACGGTCAGCCCTGCCCGGCCCTTCCAAGTATAACGGGTGCACTCACACGACCTAGGGATGTCGGGTTGTCAAACGATGAAATAATTTATTAATTTAATAGTTTGACTAAGTGAAAAACACAAGTGGAAAATTAATTTAAAATTAACTCGAGTTTCTTAGCGGTCTTTGTCAATTGAAGGCTAATTTATGTCTTTATAGTAGTTTTCTAAGCTTCAATAAATCATTTACAGTGCAAATAAATAAATATTTGCCATTTTCATTGACGTAAACGGGTTTACCTGAAAACGTATTTACCTAAAATTAGGACCTAAAATTGTTCCAAAATAAGTTTCATAATTTGGACGGATGGATGGATGGATCTTTCACGCCAAGAAGTCTAAAGGGATCTGCTTGAAATTTTACACGAAGTTAGAGTATGTCCTGAAATAATGCATAGGCTGTTTTATCCCGGGAAATTTTGAGATTCCCCGGGAACGCGGTTAAAACTGCGGGGAACCACTAGTAAATGATATATGCTCTAAAAATATGTAGATAGGTGTTTGTGACAGCCCTATCCTGCCCCTCGCACATGTGCCTGCGCATCTTCCGCGTATCATTATCGTTGCGCAGGCGCATGCGACTCGTCTGTGCGACTCAAATGCGCCGTCTGTCCGTCCGTCCGTCCGTCTGACGTTATCAAACGAACCGACCAAAACTAAAATGATTACCTACTTGATCATGAACTTGAGTGCAATTATATACAAACGTCTTTTATCAAAAACGAAATTTGATTGGTAGAAGAAAAAAATCTTTATTGAAAGACCGATTGCAAATAAAATTGTCTCATGTTTGCCGCCTGTATATTTATACTCAAGCTAAAAGTATAAGTATGTAAATCGATCCCTCAATCTATACTTAATATTAGAAATGCGAAAATAACTCTGTCGATCTCGCATTCACGCTAAAACTACTGAACCGAATTAAATGAAATTTGGTAAATACATAGATAATCTAGAGCCTGAGAAAGGACATAGGCTATTTTTTATCTCGGGAAAATGGAAAATCTCCTGGGTGCGCAGGTGAAACCGCGATGAGCCACTAGTATATAAAGATGAATGATTTTTGTTTGTTTGTATTGAATAGGCTCCGAGACTACAAGACAATTCTTTCACCAATTGGGCACTGTACTTAGCTAGTATAGTATGTGGAAAGACGAGAAATCAAAACATAAAAAACAAGTTGTAAATTTAGTTTCCTAGTATACTTTTAACATGTTTTCTGACTGAAATTTATTTATTTAAATAAAGTAAATTATGCTTTAAGCTTTAGTTTGGAATAAAATAGCTCTGCCTTAAGTCTTCAGGATATTGATATTTATTTTAAATCCTAGACACGTTCATTTAAATACCAGTATAACCAATTATCGAGGTGTTAAGAGATTAATCTAGTTCTCGCCTTGCCTATCCTGTCGTAATAATATCTATTTAAATGACGCAATTTATGGGCTAAGTATACCTACTATAAGTATCTAAATCATGTTACCATTAATTTTATCTCTATTAATAATTTCAATAAGATCATTCAGGTAATTTGATTAAACGTACCAGGTTTCAAGCTTAATATTAAGTATTATCACATAAACTTAATTGTAATTGTAATAACTATTTCCGTCTTGCTAAACATGTACATTTTTGCACACCATTAATGGCATAATATGTGACATAAAATTTTTTCTAACCGTTATTTTTGTCATCCTGTTACCATATTATTGCAAATAAATAAACATTTTATGGTTAATTATCCAGAAACCGGTTTTATTATAAATTGAGAGAATTGAAGCTATAGAATAGAATTGAAATCGTAGGCTTTAGAGGATTCTATTCTTCTTTCTCTCTAGGGGATTCTAGTCTAAAGTTATCTATGCTACTCCACAGATAACCTTCCCGCTATGGCTTAACGCGGACATCCTGCCCGGACCAGTGGAAGCTACCACAAAACCAGTGGATCCGGAGAAGTTCCTTCAGTTAGGCTCCAAGCACCCCCGAGCAGTTCTATCCGTGGGCTGGACCACCAACTTCGGGGGGAACATCACTGAGGGGGAGTACAGCAGGGAACAGATAGGCACCATGCTCAGGATGCTGAATGAACACCGCGTCAATCAGACCGTCACGTTTCCTGTGAGTAGAACAGCTGATGGTGTTTTGGAGGTTCAGAGGTGGTAGTAAAAACTTGATTTCATGAGAGCTTCAGTCAAACCATTCTAATTACAATGTCTGATAAAAAAGTTCCTTAAATAATCAAACCAGTGAGTCCCTCACCCCCAGCAAAACCCTGAGCCGAGGCACGGTCCCGCAGGGGACACCCTTAGCGCTGTTGCTTAAACTACTACGGTTGAAAGCCCGCAGCGCTCACCGATTGTCCGCGTAAGGGTGTAGCAGTCATCAGCGACTAACACCTTCTAGTCCAATAAAAAAAAATCTAATTACAATCATATGTGGCCTCCTTTGTAGGCTTTTTTAAGACCTTGGTTTTATTGGACTTTTATCAGAAATCATCTCTTTCTTTCAGCTACGCGCTGGCCTCGCGTCCAACAGCCAGCCAGTGGTGCTCGACCTGCTTCGGGAGACTTCATACCTCAACTCCTCAATGACCGTGTGGTCCAGCGAAGGTGACGCCGTCGAGGTGGAGAGGCTGCGAGCTCTCATCCTCACTGTGGGCCTCGAGAGGACCTACCTCGATGTACCCCACGAGCTAGCAGCTCGACTCCATCTCCCACCACGCGACACAAACGCGAAGCACTAAGTTTTTCGACATTAAATCCATGCTTAATAAATTATACCTTCGATTTAGAACGGGGAAGAGTACTGAAACGTTTTGTATTGTATTTTATTGTCGATTTTTATGATGAAATAAATTCAATTAGGTGTATTTTAAATTGGATTCTTGTTTTCATTTGCTCTAATCCAAGACCAAACTGAGCGACTGACACTTCAGAAGAAACATCTTCAATGTGACTTCTCATAGTCTCACGTGCTTGAAACTAATTTTTTCCCTTTACCATTTAGAAGTACACTTCTTCAGGTTGGAACACCACTATCTTAACCCCTAAGGCAAACATTAGTTGTTTCTCATTTAGTGCCAGTTATTATATACCTATTTGTTTTTGTTAGCAACACAGTTCTCGCGAACTAAACTCATAATATCAGTCTTCTCGTGAAAATGATCAATGCAACTTGATCTAAACGTCGAGGTTAATCTAAAAGACAATTAACTACACGCAAATCATCCCTATATATATATATAACAGTTATCAATGTTTGTTCATGTGTGTCAAAAAATATCTATTCAAAACTAAAAGTCGACGTGGAGTTCACGAAAGCGATTATTATCTGTCTCACTTTCTGCATCACAGTCTGACGAAAGGTTAAATATTAGAAGATTTGGAGATCGAGTTTAGGTTTTATAATACTGCTGGTTCCTTTGACTCGTCATCTGGGTTTATTGGCAGATGAATGCCATAGGACACGCCCGGTGGGCTCGCCGTATCTTAATGGGACGATCTTGGTCATTATAATTATTGATAGACACCGCTGATCCTTGTGACTATAAATCTCATTCATTTCAGAAACTAAGGTAAATATTTCACTAGGGTTTCTCCCGAAGAGTATCTGAGTTAGGAAATGGAATAGCAATGTTTTATGTGACAATAAAAGAAAATAACAACAATCCCACTAATATTATAGATGCTTAAGTTTATGAATATGGATGTATGTTAGTAACTCTTTCTTTTGAAAGGATCGCGATGAAATTTGGCACCGAGTTAGAATATGTTCTAGAATAATACATAGGCTGCTTTTAGTCCCGGTTAAATTATACCCCGGCAGCGCAGGAGAAACTGCGGGGAGCCACAAGTTTAATAATATAAGGTAGTATGGTAACCGTTAAGCATTAAAGTAGAAGAATCACTTTATGATGCTGATATAAATGGTATTTTTAATTCATATATGTCTGAAGACGTTTAGGGCTGCGCCAAATCTTTTTAGCTGGACTTGACGTCAAATGATAATAGGTTTATGCTAAAAGTATAAGCGTAAAAGCATAATGTGTTAGTATAGTATAATAGGTGTTTGTAAAATGTTGTGCAAGAGGTGTTTACCTGTAATGGTTGTGCATTTAGTTTTTATGTTTAAGTTTAGTTTAATATTTGTATGTAATAGTGTAGCAACTGCTGGTGAACCAAAATAAATAAATAAATAAATAAAATAAATAAAAGTGTTAATAGGAAAAATGATCATATTATTCCTTTAATCCCAGCTCATAACCACGCATCGTCTCGCGAACTACAAATTATGAATGACAATCGCTATACATCCATCCATCCGGCATCACGTGGTCACCACATGTTCTAAGGTCGACACCCTTTCCACCACCCCTCGGTTATACTCCAACCAACCTTCTATCAATGATATTAAGGTCGATAGTTAAGGGAACGGCAGGCAATGGTAAAGTTGTAGGACAGGCAGACAGAAAGGCATGCCAGGCCCCACAATGAGAATTTTAATGACAAGGGCCCGCCGTTCTGTATTAATTAGAGGGTATGTAAACCAGATTCCTGTGAATGAGACACTAGACATTTTGCAATTGCTAGGCACCGAAATAACCATGACTAGATACATTGGTACTTAAACGCATGTAGAAGTATCTATACTTATATTGTCTGTAGGAATACATGGATAAAATATAGCATAGATAAAGTACTCTGGGAATGCGGGTGAAACCGCGAGGCGCCACTAGTTACGTATAAACAAATTCCTTTCACACAATTAATCCAGTTTAGTGTATTGCATTTACTGAGAAAGTATCAACAGTGTTGCCACAGTAACGGCTATTCAATATGCAACTACTTGGAAATAATTACAATAAATAAACAATCGGGCCCTATGTTGGATTCTTAGGAAGTAGCAACTGTAGTGCTTTTACTGGACTGCACTATAATACTTCGACACTATATGCATGCACCCATTTCTTTAGTTGGTCATTAAATCTAATCGGTATATAACTTAGGTGACCTATCTGCACTAATATTATAAAGAGGAAAGATTTGTATTTCTGTATAACCTACTAATATTATACCTGATCACTTCATTACTTTGTATAATTTTTTATTGTTTTTCTTATATATATTTAGTTTTCATTCAGTTTATATTTGCCTAGCTCATATTCTATGTGTTTGTATTGTTTGTTATTCTTCCTTGAATATGATGTTTATTTTTTCAACAGTTTTAATATTCACCATCTATTCATCTAAAATCTATGTTACTTTATTTACTTAATTTTTTGTCTCTCTATTGGTGAAAAACTTGTAATTGGCCTTTTCTTCTTTCTATTTTGTGTATTTATTGTTTTAGGCTGTAAGTTTTTCCTTTCAAAACAAAAAAAAATACCTAAATGCGAAAGTTTGTGAGTATGGATGATGAGATGGATGTTTGTTACTCTTTCACGCCAAAACGTCTGAAGGGATCTGCTTGAAATTTGGCACAGAGTTAGAATATGGTCTGGAATAACATTTATACTAATTATACCGGGAAAAATTGAAGGTCCCCGTATCCGCGGGGAGTCACTAGTAAAGAATACATTTAAAAACTATAGGACCCATCTGAATAATTCTTTCACCAATGGAAAGCTACATTATCAGGGAGTAACGTAGACTATTTTATTTCCCGCAAGGGAGGGGAAGGAGTAAACGCGGCTGAATCCGCGGACGGAAACTAATGTAAGAAGAAAGAGTATTTTGCGCGTGAAACCACGAAAATTTTTCTAACATTGCATACTTTTTGAATAAACCATCGGTACTCTAAAGTGGTGCAATTTTAATCACTTTATAATACACTAGCTGCCTCCGCGCGGTTTTACCCGCGTAGTTCCCGTTCCCGTGGGAATACAGGGATAAAATATAGCCTATGTTACTCGTGGATAATGTAGCTTTCGAATGGTGATTTTTTTTTTCAAAACAGTCCATTCGTTTTTGAGCCTATTCGTTACAACCAAACAAAGTTTCCCTCTTTATAATATTAGTGTAGATAATTGATTATCTAAATAATTGTAGCTACATAATGTAATAATCTCCGATACATGACTTTCAAATGATACAAGCGAGACCTCCGACCCGGCGCGGTAAATAACTATTAATTACGGGGAATACATGTTGTTATATGCTAATGCGAATACCGAGCCAATAATGTGATATAACTTTGTTTATTACTCAGTTAAATGTCTTGCATTTAATATTTTATTATTATTATTATGCTTCACCCGCGATTCGGGATTAATAACTTAAACTTCTTTATGAAAACCTCATTTGGACTAATACGAACATTTTTATCAACATTTACGAATGGCTGGATGTATTGTCTGTGTGTTTGCGCTTTCGCGAGAAAGATGTATGACTGTGTGTGTTACTTAGTAGTTTTCTTAAGTTGTAAATTTATTTCATACTAGCTTCTGCATACTAGCCCGCGACTTCGTTCGCGTGGAATAGTTTCTTTGGGCTAACTCTAACTTTATCCCGCGACTTCGTTTACGTAGAAGGTTAGTATCTCGCAGAGCTAACTGGTGCCACCGGGCTCGCGCCATCATATAACGTGTTTATAATTTTTTATGAATACGTTTAGGTTTATTTAGGTTATCTTAATATACCTACCTATATAATTCTACATCACAATAAAAAATACCAATGTACGACTACTTATAACGAAATATACTTAATTACACGCAGTGAACCATTGGAAAATGTGCCAAGAAGGCTGGCATGGCATCATACCCATGTTTTGCGGCAAGACTGTATTCCTACAAAATGCCCGAACGAGTACTAAACAATTTACTCAAAATCAGCCATGAAATGTACCATTTTCGCGAGTAACCACGTCGAAGCGTCAAATAAGCGATATATCACACATTTCGGGTTAAAACTGTTAATAATTTTATTATACCTACTGTACGTATAGGAAACCGTTCCGTATGTAGGGCGAACATCGTAAATAAATATTTCCCGATTTCCATCGACTGTGCGTCAGTGGTCGCCAACATTTGGCGCCCCTAACATTTTATTAATGTTGTTGACTTGTTTCCACCCCGTTGTTTTACCAGTTCCCGTTGGTATACGGGGATAAAATAGCTTATGTTACTCCCTGATAATGTAGCTTTCCGTCGTTGAAAGAATTATTCAGGTAGGTGCAGTAGTTTCGGAGCCAATTAAATACAAACACACAAACAAATCTAACCTTTCCTCTTTATAAAGTGACAATCAAAATAAATTTTATTTGAAAAATATTTTTATTTCTATATAGAATCACGTCAGTTATCCTATTATATTATTATATTAGTTCTAAAATTGTTCTAAAATAACTTTACATACAACAAAACAACTATAAAGCCCATGCTACCGGCACTATCAAAGCGGCTTCCAGCTTTAAATAAAAATAAAGCATTTAAGTGCGAGTTGGACTTTCGCACAGAGGATTCCGTACATTATTACTTCGTATCACTTCCGTACACAGTCGCATTGTGTGAGCGCTTGGAAACGGTCGCGCCTCATATTACAACTAATTCGCGATTGGCGCGGAACATTCCGCTGCCGAAACTGCGATCGTCGCCATGTTGTCAGAAACACATATGGTTAACGAGCTCCTGGCATTCATCCAAAATAAGATGGATGTCATGGACGAAATCAGCATGATGCAGATCTGTACCTCGAGCTTCAGGGAGGACGAGATCCAGATTGGCAAGAAGCTGCTGTACGAGTCGGTCGGCAGGGCTGACCGAATGCCATTGCGTAGGCTGGATGAAAAAGGCGCAAGAAGCTTGCAGGATATTATCAACCTGCTGAAGGAGGTTGACCCAGATGACGTGCCGACCTTTGTGGCGAAGGATCTACAGAGATTGCCCCCCGTCACATTCGACCACGTAGACGTCACCAGGCTTTTAAAGGATATTACATCCATGAAGGCGAGCCTGGCCGAGATGCAGCTGAAGTTGGAAGCTTCACAGAGTACCATCTGTGAACTGCGTTCTGAGGTAGTGGACTTACGTCACAATATTTCAGAATGTAGGTCACACGAGGCGTCCAACGTAAATACGCGTCGAGGTGCATTCAATGCATCATCGTCAAGTTTCGAGTCAGCGAAACTTGACTCGTCACCGGCGGCCGTCGGGTGCAATGCACTGGCGCGCGCCCCCCGCCCCGCCTGCCCCACGTCACCTGTGATCGTGTCGCCGACTCTCAGCGTGCGTAAGTCAACACCACAACGTGCTTACGCAGCAGCTGTCGCCAAGCCCGCTCAAGAACCGCGGCCTCAACCCGAGCAGGTGCCGACGACCCAGTCGAACCCGGCACCGAAGGCGTACTGCAGAGGACGAGCTGACAAGGACGGCTTCGTTAAAGTAGAGCGGAAACGAAAGAAGCCTACTTGTCGCAACCAGTGCGGTACTGCCCCGACAGGACCGAACCATCTGTTGCGTCCCGCTATTCCGACGACGCTGCTGTATGTATCCCGATTGTTGTATTCCACAAAGGCTGAGGAGGTTGTGGAGTACATAGAAAAGAAAGCTAAATTCAACTTGAGGGTCACGAAGCTGGAATCGCGTCACAGCGTAAATTTTACTTCGTTTGTGGTGCGGGTTCCGACTCAACATCTCGAGACCTTCACGAAGGAGGACTTTTGGCCGAAGGGTGTCGTATTTCGGCGTTTTCGCGGAACAATATGAACCTCGCTGGCGAGCACGTCGCCGTCTCTACGTGCCTAACTAATTAGTTGTAATTTTAATATAAACATATGTATACTTAGATTTAAGGTATTTATAATATGGGCCTAGTTGCCTGAAATAAAGGATTATTATTATTATTATTATTATTATTATTTAAAACTGATATAAGTTTTGCATTTATTAAGTTAAGACCCTATTAGGTCACTTTATAAGCAGGTAATTTTATAAGCAATCTTTGGACATTTTTTTTTACAATAAAAATTAATTTGCAATAACAGACAAACACAGCTATTTTTTTTAAATGAAATATAACCTTATTTCATTGTTTGGCTTCAGACACACTGAAATAAGCAACGTCGAAGCCTAAGATGTTGCATGATAATAAGGGTTCTCATTTCTTTACGGAACCCTAGCAAACTATAATTATGTGTTCCGCGAAGGGAAGGTTGGCGACCTGTGACTGGACTACTGGGAGTCGATGTTAGTCGGTCCGTTCGACGCGATCGCTTCAAACTGCAGCTTATTGGAAGAAATCCAAATATAGGTTTGTAGTTTATATGTTAAAATTCATATATGAAATGAAATATATTTATTCATTAAAATAGGCATTCTCAGGCACTTATAAAGTTTAAATCATTGGCAGCAGTGCAGTGGCAGCTAGTATTCTACATAATTGCAGATTATCGAAGAGTATAAGTATACTCTTCAAATAATAAATATCCCGCGACATTTTTCACACACGGTCAATCTGATTCCAACTAAGCAGAGCTTGTGATATGGTAACCAAATAGCTGTTATACTATTTTTAATTACATCTAGACACAGAATAAATAAAAATATTCATGAGTCGGTGCGTTCTCTGAGCTGCTACGATCTGAAATTCTTGTAATTTAAAATTAATTAGGTCCAAAACAGGCTGGCGCCACTAACCGAGACTTACCTTCCAATAATGTAAATATATCATATACATTACAACCTCACTCAAATCATCCAGGCACTGTACCGTATCTCAATCCGAATAAGGCATTAGATTTATAGCCTTGTTACTGTGTCACTTGTCAATTAGTATTACGTCTTGTTTAG
The DNA here is from genome assembly GCA_905147785.2 of Thyatira batis. Taxonomy (NCBI): domain Eukaryota; kingdom Metazoa; phylum Arthropoda; class Insecta; order Lepidoptera; family Drepanidae; genus Thyatira; species Thyatira batis. The sequence goes on from LR990492.1 coordinate 985,302, forward strand.
AAATATCCAGTAACCATTTGCCGTTTGAAATGTTAATTCCACTGTGTTTGCAAGACATAAGTTCGTATTTATTAACCTTTATAATCAGATGGGAGTGTCCATTTAATTTAACATGGTGAGAAATTTCAAACACGTAAAGCTTTCAACAGTTGGGAACGCACCGACTCACGATCATGAGGGTGCAGGTTAAAATTCCTGGCTCGTACCTCTGAGTTTATAAAAACTTACGTACGGATTCACACCACTGGCTTTCGGTGAAGGAAAATATCGTGAGGAAACCTGCATGCCCGAGGTGTCACAATTAAAGGCATGTGAAGTCCGCCAATCTGCTCTAGGCCCGCGTGGAGGACCATGACCTAAACCCCTCGATGTTAGAGGAGGCTCGAGCTCCTCGGTGGAGACGTATATGAACTGATGATGATGATGAAAGCTCTTAAAATTGACAAAGTTCAGTTTTAACAGCACTTTTGAGACCTAGATGTTTCTTTTTATTATTTGTCTGTAACATCCGTTTTTGTAATAACCATGTTTATAGCATGCTAGTAGGTACTCGTATTATTCGCACGCTGGATGCAGGCAACCTACAACCGGTCTGCATGGAAGTCGATGGGGGAGGCCTATGTTCAGCAGTGGACGTCCTATGGCTGAGATGATGATGATGATGATGAAAAGTTTGTAAATAGATGAGATCCATGGGATCTTGATCAAACTTGAAATTAATTTCTACATTACTAGATTCTTACTCGGTTTCACGGATTCACGGGGATCGTAAATTTTCGCCGGGATTAAATATTATTTTAACTTCATCCAGATCCCTTCAGATGTGATTGAAGTAACCAACAAACATTACTTATAATTAATTACCATACAAACTTTCACATATATAAATAGTACTAAGTTTAAACATTTTATCTAGTAGGTTAGTACGACCCTTTATTTACATTCAGCGTTCACAAAAATGTATGTACAATAAAGTGCTTAGTGATTCTCAACCTTATGTCTACAGCAAAAGCTTATTCTTCAGTCATCCTAAGCACTTAATTGCAATTATAAAGTGTCATAAAACAGTAATCTTAGAGAATTCTCACGATCTTACTTCATAGAAGTCGTTAATGGTTGGTTTGTACGTCTTTACGAGATAACAATAAAGATATTTTATTAGACTGACATAGAATAACATTTTAAACTTTGCAGAATTGTTTTGAAATTTTATTTACTTAAGACTTGATCAGAAACTTCGAGGTTCCTATTATTTTGATATAAATTTTCTTCTTCTGAAAAAATACGGAACCCTATAAACGGACAGTATCTACTTCGAAGATGTTAGTATTCACAGAGATTGATCAAAAGGATTTTCTTTATGGGTACTGCAAAAGTAAAAAAAAACCCTGGCAAAAAATATTGATGGTTTCTGATGGCTGAACAAAGTTTTTCGAACCAAAGCTAAATTAACACTGTTAACCAAGAAAAAAATTACTTCTCTATGTAACATTCTGACTATTCATAAGTGCTTGTAAAGGGCTAATTAGCAAAAGGGACGTTAAAAAATTAAATACCTAGTGGAGTCCTTAGTATTTTTTTAATTTCTATAGATCCTATAATGTCAAGGGATAGGGCCTAAGCACCTACTAATATTAGCGTGTCACCTACAAAGTTTCTGTTGCATTTGTAAATGTAATCGTTGATTATAGAAAATGTATGCAAAATGTAAAGCTCGGTGACCTGATTGCGGTGGTAGGATTATAAACAGATTAGTTAAAGTACTCTTATATATACGTAGCGTGTCCATGTCTTCGATTAATATCTAACATGGTCAGGTTAACCTAAACACGATGTTCAATTCGATATAGAGTAAATATTCAAAATGGAATTTTGTTTATACAATAGTGACAGTTGGAGTAGGTGGAGGATAATTGCACACTATATGCATATTTGGGTCACAGATGGTGAGTCCTGATTATGTAATTTTCCTCAATACCATCTGTTTCCGCAGTAAAGTAGTTTTGCTGTGTTACTGTTTCGGTTAAACGGAACGGGTGAAATGCTAAGTACTTACAAACATATTTCATATTCATTTCATATTCGCAAGGAGTTACTAATTTAGTGCAGTGCTTTAGTGCAGCTGCATCGAAAATATAAAGTTAGAAGCTCAATTCAAATGCATCACATCATCAGTTCATACTATATAGTGTAAAGGCCAATATTTATGATCGATCCAGAAACCCGCACATTCACATCGAGATCAATGAGAATACACAATAAGATGTCAAAGAAAGTCAACCGCTATCAACATCGGGCGGTCGGGAACGCACGAGATGTGCCGAGGCGAGGCAACGTGCGCGCGCGCCCATGTGGGGACGTGGGGTTAGTCAGCCGCCGGCCGCGCTCGCACCATGCTGCGTCTACCGCTACTCCTCATACTACTAACGCACCGCATACGCACCGCGTACGTGACAGATACATCATTCGCCGACAGACTAGGACAACTTTACGAGAAACTAGAAAGATTCACCATCGGACCGATAGACAATCATGGCGAGCATCTCACTGCTGAGGAGAAAATTTACGCTAAATTGGACAAGCTGAATTCATTGAGGCCTGATAGGATCGAATTGACTGATGAAGATGAGGATTTGCTGTCGGCTATGCAGACGTGGGGGCTCGGGGCTGATCAGCTGCGAGGAGTGATGAAGGATTTACAGAGGATGAGGGAGGAACGGTACGATGAGAAGAGCGAACGCCTGACGGATCCGGAGTACGGTGATGATTGGGATGAGGTAGGTGATCGTTTTGCAGTGCATAGTGTTAGAATAAACGAAGTTAGAATTAATAGATTTGGCAGTGAATTTAATCAGTGAACATGACATGTTGGTTCTGCAAGTTAAAAAGTCTCTTGGAAAACAAATGATGGATTTATGATAGTTAATGTTTTTATGCGTCAATCAAAAGAAACAAAACGATAAATTAAAGTTCTTTTCAAATCGTCTTTCTTTACGACGCTTTGTGTATCAAAGCGTTTTTAAAATAATAAAAAAAAACCTGGAGCTTTCATCTCAGATTCATTCGGCTTTTTCTCTTATTATATTTGCGACACATACGACCCAAATGTCTGTCTTAAAACGCTAAACTAAATCATAATATTTCCTTTTGATCGCCCAGTTAATTTCAACTCGGTTTCTACGAAGCCAAAACTAATAAAATAAAGATAACTAACTAGTGATGTGTTCAAATTCTTGTCTATGTATCGACGTCAAAACTTTGCGCTGTTGTGACTTCAATATTTCTCACATTATTATTATGACGGAAAATATGATTAATAAATAGATTTTAAAGATCTATTAGATGGTTTGATTATATATTTCTTTAATCTTACTACCTACTACGTATTTATAAATGCGAAAGTTTGGACCGTTGCTCAATCACGACAGAACGGCAAAGGGAATCTGCATGAAATTTGCCTAGAATAGGACATTTAAGTTAATTTAACTGTTTAAGGAAAACCGAAGATGCCCATCATAGGTTATTTTAGTGATAAACGAAATAAACAGATGGACGGAAATATCACTATTCTTTATACATGTAGGCATTCAGAAGCTCTTATAAACCGTACAGTTTACAAAGATATTAATAACCCCGATGCAAACTGAGGGGTGATTTAAGTTAAGCGTAAAGCTGTGGCAATGTAGCTTTGGATTTGATTCAGATGTTTTGTATGTAAGGTGATTTTATCGACCGTTTTAGGGAAATTGGGACAGTTATTAAATATAAGATATTTTTAAAGAAATCTGTCATAAACTAAAATCTAGTAAATATTGACTTCATATTTATAACTTACTCAGTTAAAGCAATTTGCGTTATTATATGTTCCTTATAGGCTGCGTTTTTTATATTGATCTAAGGCCAGCTCGCTATGCATGACAGTATTCGAGACCAGATTCAATGCAATTTTCTTGATAGCCTACTTCTTTTATCGATAGCTATTCTATCGACAGTCCAACAACACTATTTCACCAGCTGTTAGCCGAGTGTTGGCACATTACTAGTCTCGTGTTTGTGAATTGAAAGTCTTAGTAATATTTACAAAGCACGCGTCTAACTTTTAACAGTTTCAGTGAATCTGAATTACGTCGCTCACATAAATAAAATAAATTCGATTATTATGTCGTTTCAACGAAAAATGGTACATAAGTATTTATCTACACCATTATATTAAAACTTAAAAAATTACTGGACCAATCTGAATAATTCTTTCACCAATATGAAGCTAGGTTATTAGGGAGTAACGAAGGCTATATTTTATCCCCGTATTCCTACGGGTACGGGAACTACGCGAGTGAACTCGCACGGAGGTATCTAGTTTTTATCTATACTAATATTATAAAGAGGAAAGATTTGTTTGTTTGTAATGAATAGGCTCCGAAACTACTGGACCGATTTCAAAAATTCTTTCACCTTTGGAAAGCTACATTATCCCCGAGTAACATAGGCTATATTTTATCCCTGTATTCCCACGGGAACGGGAACTACGCGGGTAAAACCTCGGGGAGGCAGCTAGTTCTCTTTAAAGCGAACAAGAGTCTAAAAGCTCCCTTGATGTAAATGAATTTTAAAATATCATAAATAGGTTTATTGACTTTGACCGACCAATCAATTTCAGCTTTAATCACTCAATTTATACGTAACTTTATACATAATAATATTAAAAAACAAAGTCCTTCGCCGCGTCTGTCTGTCTATACCTACTGATTTTTACACCATTTTGTGGTGTTGCCGAACTAATAAAGTATAGGTTCGCCGGTAAAGGGTGTCCACCATGGCAACATTGTGATGAGACAACGTTGGTGTGGTAGACGTTGTTTATTGTACGTTTCTAGTAATAAATAAATAAAACTTGTTGTTTTATTACAAACTATAGTACTTATTTTGTGTGAACAACACACCTTTAAAATACAATATTGTACCTAAATATTTCATTTCGTCACATCACACAAGACTACAAACAACGACAAATCTTTGATCATCGCAGACGCATCCATTATTTATATAGATACCTATTCTCAAACCACTTTCTAAACCTTTGCGCTGATAAAGTGAACTTAAATCACTTATTGAGCGCAGTGTATCGATGCTATACTATCTAAGTGACACACATACTTGACATTTATACTATACAAGTGGCTCCCCGCGGTTTTACCCGTATGTATTGGGTGTCTTCAATTTTCCCGTGATAAAAAGTGGTGTCAACTAACTTCATACCAATTTTTATTAAAATCGCTCCAACCTTTTACACGTGAAGAAGTACATACACCCTCACACATTCAAAAACTTTCGCCCTTATAAAATAAATGTGATAAAGTGATAAACATCTACAACTAATATTCTTAAGAGGAAATACTTGTATTTTGTAAGTAATGAATAAACTTAAAAGCTTTCCATTGGTAAAAGACTTTTTAATACAGTTGCTCAGAAAGTGGTGTATTGCAGGGACGTATAGCGTTCGGAAAGTGGGCTATTACACACTAGTGCTTTTTTTTTACCCTTCCCGAACTCGTGCGTGCATCTTTCCCAACTGTCAAAATAATGTCTATTAAAAAGAAAAACCAACCATGAAGGTTTTACTAAAGAGTTTTTATGATTAATATAAATACGTATATTTTTAAAAAGAAGCTTGTAATTTATCTCAATATCCGATTTAATGATTTAGGTTAGGTTTCATTTCATCTCATTAAATTTCATTTTCATTTCATATCAATAAAAAAAATATACTGAAGACTAAGCTGTATAGATAGTTCCCTTTGCCTACCAAAATGAGCGAAGAAAAAAAAACCTGCTTATAAAATGGCGCCAACCGTAGGCGCCATTTTCCAGAAATTTTCATTGCGTGTTTAGTTTATTGTGTTTTTATTATTTTATTAAATTGCTTTATTTTTTCGCAACTGTATTAAAAATAGTCGTTCAGTACACTTGCGGAACCGTCATTGCAACTTGTTCCGACTGCCAACCCTCGCCTTCGGCTGCGCCGCGGCTCGGGTAGTAATTCGTCGGAACTCTTTGCAATGACAGCCTTTCCGCACTTGTAACGAAATATACTATATTCACATCAGTCCAGTGTGTAGTTTCGGAGCCTATTCATTACAAAAAAAATCATTTTTTTCCTTTATATATTAGTGTGTAGGTAGGTACATACATGTAGACACATATTTCGTTTTCCCAGGAGATTACGTTTACCCGGGATAATATCCTACTCATTAATGCATAATACATGTATAGAAGTTTGTCACTCTTTCTCGCCAGAACGGCTGAAGGAATCGCGATGAAATTTGGAACAGAGTTAGAATATGATCTGGAATAACACATATAGGTCACTTCTATCCCGGTAAAATTTAAGATCCCTTGGAAACGCGGGTGAAACCACTAGTATAAACATACAATAATTAGCAGATAAACGGAATATTTTTTTCGTGACTTTCACTTAAGCTTGTGTCGCGTTCAAGCTACTAAGCTAACCGACTGTACAACTCATTATTTATTTATTAGTAACTCTGCAAGCTAATCGCAGCCAAACCGAAGGTCTTAAACCGGCTTTCCACACAGTGTGTATATCCACTGTCATTACCCTGTCACATAAACTTTAAGTACAACTTAGCGCACGATCTGTTGGTCCGACGCGGTCCCTTCACTTATTAGTCAGGACTTACAATCAAGTATCTAGTTAGTTGACGAACGTGAAGGAATTCGGGTGAATTTCAATCGATTGGGCTCGATTCTGTTGATAAATGAACTTAACTACAACTTGTGTTTCTATTCTAATCTTTGAAAGGAAAAAAACATTCGAATTGACATATTTTCCTTTTATTTAGAAATCGGTCAACAAGCTAGATACGTGTACTACGAGTAGCGACGAGGCGAGACTTTATAAGTGAGAATTGATGCGAGAAGCAATTGCATGTCATTTGAGGATAGTTTGGCAGTCGAATTGGTGGAAGGCTAGGGGCGGACCAATCAGAACCCCAATTATAGGGACAGGTAGTTACTCAAGATTCAAAATGTAAAGGCATTTATTAAGTTTAGGCCCTAAACGCGCACCTATGAAGGTTTGAGCTGCTGAAGCTACATTAATAAATAACGCGAAACATACTACTTACACGGCCAAATTGATTTCCCAATAGAGTTTTTACAATGGAAACTAAATAGGTAACAAAAAATATATTAAAACTCTGTGTTCAGTTATAAACAACTAATGAACAGCTAGCTGATGGTAAGCGGTTACCATATCTTAAACACTAGAGGTGTCTCGCGCCTTAGCGACCTTGAGGCGTGAAGTTATTAAGTCTCATATGAATAAGTAACGTAAATGCTAACATAAAATGATAACCTTTACTTCCAGTAATTATAAACTTAAATAATAATATTAGAAAATTCATGATATTTACATAATGTTTTGATAAATGAGAACTGTTAAGTTATGATTCATCCTTTATATTTATATACAACTAGTTGACCCGCGCAACTGCGTCCGCGCCAAATCTTCCCCGTTTTAGTAACACATTTTTTATTAATTTTTATTTATTTATTAACCAGCTGCCTCCACCGTCCGTTCCACCCGCGTGGATAAAATATAGCCTATGTTACTCTCTGATAATGTAACTTTCCAATGGTGAAAGAATTTTTGAAATCGGCACAGTAGTTTTTGAGGTTTTTCATTACAAAAATATACACACAAAAATACGAACTTTCATCTTTATAATTTTAGTGTAGATATAGATAAATGCTTTGAACAATCCCTCCTCATCATCAGCTCATATACGTCTCCACCAGGAGCTCGAGCCTCCCCTAACATCGAGGGGGCTTAGACAATAGTCCACCACGCGCGCCTACCGCAGATTGACGGACTTCACATGCCTTTAACTGTGACATCTCGGGCATGCAGGTTTCCTCACAATGTTTTCCTTCACCGAACACTATAAGATATTATTTAATTCTTTAAATGATAGGTAGCCTATAGGCAATACCGTCTTTGCCATAAGGGCACACGGGGCCCGTGCCACATGAGTAGATAAACGGCCCGTGCCTAGAGCCCCATTCTCAGGGGCCCCGAAGGATCGAAAGATTCTCTCACACATTTACACTAAAACCAGCAGCATTTTATGTAATAACTAGCTGCCTCCGCGCGGTTTTACCCGCGTAGTTCCCGTTCCCGTGGGAATACAGGGATAAAATATAGCCTATGTTACTCGGGGATAATGTAGCTTTCCAAAGGTGAAAGAATTTTTGAAATCGGTCCAGTAGTTTCGGAGCCTATTCATTACAAACAAACAAACAAAAAAATCTTTCCTCTTTATAATATTAGTATAGATGTATTTTTTTAACTGGGACATACCAACTGTATTTGTTTGCCTATAATAAATGGTCTTATTAGTTAAAAAATATATTATAATTCGCTTTTTTTTACATTCCAAACCGGCCCTAAATTCTTGTGAGCCCAGGGCCCCTGTCTAGTTTAAGATGGCCCTCCCTATAGCCTATAGGTATAGCAGTTCCAAAGGTCACCCATTGATTTATTACGAACGTTTAATTACAATACATAAATGTAAACATGATGTTATCTTCACGAAGTTGTAAAGCTTGTACTTTGTCATCGAAGCACTAAATGTCTAGATCGATAGATTGCATAAATGAACCTCGGGAGTTCAATGAAGACTATAAATTATATATGTATAATGAATATCCTGGGACATTTTTCACACACGGCCAATCTGATTACAAACTAAGCAGAGTTTGTGCTATGGTTATTAGATAGCTGATATAGTTCCTGTACCCGTGGAAATACGGGGGCAAAATATAGCCATATGACACTCCACAATAACGTAGCTTTCTATTGATGTAATAATTTTGAAGATTGGTTCAGTACATCCAGAGATTACGTCACAAATGTTACCTACCTCTTTATGTAAGTAACCATACTCCTCCGAAACGGCTTGACCGATTTTTATAATCTATACTAATATTATAAAGGAGTAGAGTTTGTTTGTTTGTTTGTTTGTTTGTTTGTTTGGTTGAACGCGCTAATCTCAGAAAGTACTGGTCCAATTTGAAAAATTCTTTCGCCATTAGATAGTCCATTTATCGAGGAAGGCTATAGGCTATATATCATCACGCTGTGACCAATAGGAGCGGAGCATCAATGAAGAATGTTTCAAAATCGGGAGATTTCTTTTCCAGTGGAGAGCTTCCGCTGCGTACGCTGCGTAAACGGTTAAAGTTACGCTAAAATAATGTATGACATAATTGTTCCCCTTCAAAATTTAAAAAAAAAAGTCCACGATAGCATATGTCTATCTGTTAAGGTTGGCTCACTATAACCACTTTTATACTAACCAAATTTGTTCGAAAATGAAGCATTATTTGTGAAGGTGTTTTTATAGAGATGATATTAATCCTTATCCAAATAAATACGTTATTCATCGCAAGTATTTAATTTAAAACAAAATTGCCATTTACATCATTGAATTTCAATGAATATCTTAGGAGATATCGCAAATTTAAAATAACATCGCACCAAAATAATTATCAAGTACTGTACTGCGCGCGCCTTTATGTGCCGGGCCGGCGCGTGCAGTCATCAGTTGCCTCTGCAAGACCATCCTTCTACGTAAACGAAGGGGGTTGAAAGTTAGTGTCAGCCCAAAGTAACTATTCCACGCGGACGGAGTCGCGGGGAGAAGCTAGTATTTTATACGCATATTCAGAAGGTCTGAGAATCGGCTACTATCTATTTTTGATACCCCTGTGATCACAGGAACGGGAACTATGCGGGTGAAACCGCGGGGCGGCAGCTAGTATTAGTACAGATATTTCCCTCTTTAAATCACGTATTGCAGAGAATTACAAGTTTTGCTGTTGGCGCCATATAAATACTCACAATTATGTCGCAATTTATATTTATAACCTGTATTACTTTATTACTAGGTATTTCATAAAGAATAGCCTATGATTGATGCATTACCTAGAATAGTGAAATCTTGTGGGCTGACAAGACTGACGTAATTTTGTTATTTATTACTAGTGGCTCCCCGCGGTTTTACCCGCGTTCACAGAGGTTCTTCAATTTTCCCGGGATAAAAAGTAGCCTGTCCTTTCTCAGGTTGTTGGCTATCAGTGTACCAAATTTTATTTAAATCGGGTCAATAGTTTTAACGTGAAAGTGACAGACAGACAGAGTTACTTTCGCATCACTACATAGTATAAAACAAAGTCGCTATCCGCCGTCTGTCTGTCCCTATTTATGCTTAGATCTTTAAAACTACGCAACGGTTTTTGATGCGGTTTTTTAATAGATAGAGTGATTCTTAAGGAAGGTTTTTATGTATAAATCATTACGCTATGACGAATAGGAGCGGAGGATCAATCAAAACTGTTGCAAAAACGGGCAAGTGACGCTAACGAAGTTGCGCGGGTCAACTAGTTTATATTAGTATGAAATTTGATTTTGAGCTTAAGTACATAGGATATATCGTGACCAATGGCTTAGTATTCCGTACTTACTCCCGGATGCCGTTGCCTTAAATTATTCATACAAAGTGCTGTTTCCCTTAAACTTGTCGCGCGCGGATGTTTGATACAGCGGACTCCACTTTGCCGTCGTTTCCCCTTTGTTTACGGGACTAATTTTAGACTATAATACCATTGATGGGTTAGCATGTTTATTTTTTGATGGCTTTTTAACCGTTTTAAATTTTGTATCAATTTTCGTTTGGTTCGTCCTAAATGATAGTGTTTTTGTCTATACTAATATTATAAAGAGGAAAGATTTGTTTGTTTGTTTGTTTGTAATGAATAGGCTCCGAAACTACTGGACCGATTTCAAAAATTCTTTCATCTTTGGAGAGCTACATTATCCCCGAGTAACATAGGCTATATTTTATCCCTGTGTTCCCATGGGAACGGGAACTACGCGGGTAAAACCGCGGGGAGGCAGCTAGTTTGGACTAAAGAAAAGTAAAGTTCATAAAATATGTATAGTTATCACATTCTGCCTCGCGGTTTCACACGCAAATATAGGCTATATTACTCCCTGATAATGTAGCTTTTGAATGGTGAAAACACATTTTTGCTAGCTATATTGAGATCGCTCCAGTGGTTTCGGACTAACAAATCACTACATATTATAAAACAAAGTCGCTTTCCGCTGTCTGTCTTTGTCTTTAAATCTACGCAATGGATTTTGATGCATAATATGTTAGAGAAACACTGACAATTTTGGAGGTTTCTAATGTGATGTATAAGCATTGCACCCTTGCAGCTGGGAAGAATAAAACATTCCTCTATATAATATTAATGCAGAGTAATGCGCCATCATCTTAACTACTTATAGTTATGAGCTAAAACTATGACAAATATATATCACCGTTTGACCATATGTGCATAATTTATGTTTGAATTACTTCCTAATTATCAACTGTATTGCAAATTGTAATAAACATTTGCATATTTGTCAAGATTTACTATGTAATTATATTTATAGTTACGTGCCTTAATGCGTTAAAAGTCATAGTTATTAAATAAATGTAACCATTTAAGTCAATTTTGCGTCAATTTATTTACTACTTAATAATTGTCATTGTACAAAATATTGTGGTTCCCCGCGGTTTTACCCGTGTTCCCGTGGGATCTTCAATTTTTCCGGGATAAAAAGTAGCTTAAAGTACCTACCGGTGTACATTACTATTGTAAATTTCATTTCAGTAGTTTGAGCGTGAAAGCGAGACAGACAGAGTTAGTTTCTCATTTATAATATTAGTTAGAGATGACCACACGTAAAGATGCAATCTTTAGTAAACTTACAGGATACGAGGTTACTGCAGTCTTAGTTTATTGTGACATAAATCAGTAGAAACCGTCGGTCGGTCGGTCGTGTCGTAACATTTGTGTTTGTGTTGATAAGCTATGCACATAGTGTGAATGGGTCGAGAGGAGACGAGTGACATCATGTAGTGATGCATCGCAACATGTTATCTTAATTGACGCACTTCAATTACGATTCGCCGCAGTTTTTCTTGAGAATTTCGCAGTTTATAGAACAGCGACGCTTCTATTTGGTACCTACATTTGTAATCATTTGAAATAAAATCCCTACTTAAATTATAAATGCGAAAACTGTTACGCGTTAACCACTGATCAGATTTTAATAAAATTTGGTACAGAAATAGACTCGCAAAAGGACATAGGCTACCTTTTATCTCGGGAAAATTGAAAGGCCCCGAGAACGCGGGCGAAACCGCGGGGAGCCACAAGTATTATGTATTTAAAAAGACTAACGCTTAGTTTGTAAGATTGCTTTTGTTAAGAGCCTGAAACAAATCCAGCAATTTAACCATTTCAAAAGAAAAATAGAAATGTGAAATTTCAAAATTTGGATCTCTGTAACTTAATTCCTTTACATTACTTATTATAAAAATTATGTTTTATTTATCTAAACACAAATAAGCATGTTATAATAGTTATTTGTTATACAAGAGTGCAAAGTTGCTTTTTAACCGCGTGTTCAATTTTGATGACCGAGCAAGCGAAGGATTCTAAAATTGAATCACGAGCGCAGCGAGTGATTCAAAATTAGAATCCTGAGCGTTAGCGAGGGAATCAAAAGAGCACGAGGTGAAAAATCTTTGCACTCGAGTGCAACACGTAACTTTTCATTCCACCTCAGCGAGGAAATGACTAAATGCAAAAAAAAAATAAGTTGTATGATATATTCGGCACCATAGAGGTAGCAGTAAATATGTTTAATGTTTTTTTTTAATTCACAAACTTAGTGCACACGATGTTCCAAATTCAATTTACTTTATCCTCTAGAGAATAAAAACGGCTTTTCCACTCAGATATTGAAGATTAAAAATACTCTTTCCGAGATGGTGGGATGAAAACAACTTTTATTAGCTTATTATCCTGTTTTTATACGTATTTTCATGGTAAATGTTTTGCACATCAACAATATTATTCTCACACTAAAACAACAATAATTTTATATTAAACTCCGTACAACAGTATAAAATAAACGGATCAAGAGTCAAGTTCACGCGGTTCATTGATTGACGAGGCGCGCCAAATTGCGATCAATTTGCGGAGCTGTCAAAATAAACCAGAAGATCGCATAACGAGTGCATTACGGACATTGATTGAACGACTTACAAGGTTCATTTCATTTAAATAAATATTACTGTTAAAATTACTTATATTAAGGAAACATATCTTAAAGATTTGGAAGACTCCTAACGGCCATCTTGAGTTTATTACATTCTTAAATAATATTGTATTTAGGTACATAGTACCTCGAAAGTATCTCAATTTAATGGATAATATAAATTAAAACAAACATTTTTGTTTTGTCCATTTAAAATTCTAAATTGTTAACAATTGGTAATTTCTCGTATAATATTATAAATGCGAATATAACTCTGTCCGTCCGTCCGTCTGTTACACTTTCAGATCTACACTGGCACCCCACGGAACGGAACAGATTTTGATAAAATTCGGTAGGCTAGGTACGGAAAGGACATGGGCTACTTTTTATCCCGGGAAAGTTGTAGGCCCTCCGGGAACGCGGGTGAAACCAGGCGGAAGCTAGTATTCTAACTAATATTATAAATGGGAAAATAACTCTGTCTGTCTCGCTTTCACGCTAAACAGCATCCTGAGCATGATTGCTGCCAGGCTGGACTGTGGTATCTTAAACCATTGTAGCAGGGTCTCAGCTGGAATGATATCCCCAAAAAGGGGGCTGTAAATAATTAATTAAGTCGATTTTTGTTATTCAACTAATTAGGTTTTAAGTTCTTTTGTCTTTACTAACAAACTACTTATGAGTGCAAAACTTGAAATAAATTGATTATTATTATAAAACTACTGAACCGATTTACTTGGAAAGAACATAGGCTACATTTTACCCGGGAAAATGGAAGATCTCCCGGGTACGCGGGTGAAACCGGGCGGAAGCTAGTATAGTACATATGTAGAACTGAATCAAGTCGGTCGCTGCAAGTCGTAGTGTTTGCACATCATGAATAAAGATCGTACTCGCCTCGCGCAAGAAATGAAATGCCTCGAGCACGGGTGGGCTTGAATTATAGTGACAAAACACTTTGGAATGGATACAATTGCATTGGGAATATATTGTAGAGAGCTTTTCAATGTAGGTATAAGAATAAAAATATATACTGAATGATATTAAAGAGAGTATAAGAGCTGTAGTAAAGGATAAATCAAAAGATGTTAATATAGAGCTATATAATATAATCGAAAATAGTGTCGAAAACTCTGATAAATCGTTTAATATCGCCACAAGAAAGCATTGATATTGAACGTAAGTACAGGTAGTATTTGATCACTACTGGTATACCTATAATATTTGAGGAGTTCCCTCAATTCCTTATGGATCCCATAATCAGAACTGAGTTTTGATTAAAATGGGACTAATCTGGGAGTGTATCCTGCTAAATATCCGAATCGGTTTATAAATGACTAAGCTCTGAGGTAACAGACATTAAACATAACAAATCAAATTTAGAACCTCCTCCTTTTTACGGACGTCAGTTAAAAAGAAAAACACCACTCATAAACAAGACACATCATTACATAGGTCAAACCAAGAAAGCTTACAACAAAGTTCTTAAAGAGCACGCCCTATCAAATCCTTAGTCACAATTGCAACAATATAAACAATAATTATGCAGCATGCAGCAGTTTGTTAATACACAAATAACCCGAGTAGCATTTAACGATGCTGTACAAAGCACGCGTGGTTGCCAAATGGAAACAATACATTTTGAGGTCACATGTCGGCTAGAGAAAGATCGCCGACTCCATTCAGCGAGAGGTTATCACAGTGCAGATAGTATGTGTAAACATGTCAGTCTCCACGTTATAAATCAGGGAATACGCTGAGGAAGGTCGGCGTGGTCAGTTATTATTAAGTTATTGGTTTGATGTATGTATTGCATCTGCTGTCTTGTGGTTTTGACGTTTTAATTATTAGGCTTTTGGGAAAGCAAGCATTTTGAGAGGACCGTTGTATTGGTATTTTTGTGTCGAGACTATAAAGCAGATATCTGATCTTCGAATAGATTAATATCCTGGGACGTTTCTCACACACGGCCAACCTAACAAGCAGAGCTTTTTTCTATGTAATATGGATAATTACATCCAGACTCTTAACAAATGTATTCATGCAAATGTATGTCTTGGAAGGGATTCAAATCCATGATCGGCCGCTTGAAAGTCAGGATCACACCACAAAGCTAAGCGGCCAGCCGTTAATTCTCCCGAAATAATTACAAAGCAACTTATTAAGCATATACAAATCCTATTGTGAGACCTGCTTAAGAGCAATGTTCTAAAATCTATCTGTAAAACTGATTGCAAAGGACCAATAGCGAAGAATCGAAACAAAACTATCATAAGTGCTTTGTATGTTGTCCATCAGGTTATCGGGAATCAAAATGGGCCTATAACCAGCACATTTATGACCATAATGCGACAGTTATCATTTAAACGACGTGTAATGCCGCCGATGCAGACGCGTCTGGGAAATTGCCAGCTTCCTGTGCGGCGCAGACGCCTCTGCATCGAGCTAGATCGGTCCACAGATAAATCTAGTCTCTGCAACGCGAGTTCAGTAGACATTTTGTAATTCAATTTGTTCTTGTTACGTTCTTGCGCTTTGTTTACTTTTGAAGGTGTTTGGTATGCGGCGATTAGTACCGTAAGTCAATGAGTTGAGTTAAGCTGAGCTTTGAAACCCACTCGTTTTAGAGAAGTTCGTGCTCTTGCAGGGAAGATGTTTGTGAGCTGATGATGATGATAATACCACTTAAAGTTTTCTCCAGTGTAAGAAGTGTCACCGATGCTAACTAGAAATATTACTCCACCACTGGTAAAATATAGGAACTCAGGCTTGGTGTAATTGACGTCAGTCAATTACATTTCTGGTAAACCTTTCGTAGTAGGAATGCAGATAAAAGAGCAATAAAAACTATGACTTCCATGATTCACTTCAAAAGAAAGACACTTTTGGTAACGATTAATACCAAAAAATACTTTCTGGAAACCATAAAATCATCCAGACAAAGAACACAAAGAGAGACATTGCAAAAATTCAATATAGAGGTAAAGTTATGCGGGAAAAGAAAAAAAACTGCTGCTTTTACAAACATTATCAGAGTCCTCAACGGGACCTCTCGCGTGACCGCTTAGTTAACGAAAGAGACAGAGCATATTGCATTGAAACATCGTGTCAATTACCTTATAGGATTGCAACTAGCAACGTTCGTTGCCGCAGGCGAATGCCAGGTGCGACGGATGTTGGCGATTAAACAACAATCTCGACGGAATTGCTTGCACATTGCTTTGACACGGCCGGTGCTTTGAAGCAGGAAAGTGATTTATTTGGGGAAAAAAATATTAAGCTTTAGATTGCTTCTGTAGTTTGTTTAAGCTTGTGCAAGCCTACATTAATAAGGATATACCCGCGTAGTCTGTGTATGGATTAAAATATCTATAAAATTTTGTATATTTAATATATCTGGCTACCATAACATAAGCGACAACATGGAATCAGATTGCCTTGTCTAAATGTGTATCCCGGGATATATATTTATATTATTATTGCCTATACAGTTGCATAAGGTAATTAAATCGTTTTCATAACTCCTACCGTTTTTAAGTATTTCAACGTCTTTATTCTGTCATCAAGTATACAAATCGGTCCAAATAATTTACACAGTTAAAAACTTATAAAAATCTTTTTATACCGGTCGTAAAGTCTAAAAGGAAACTTTTCTTCTTTGATGAAGTTACAAAATCTATTAAAAAGTAACGCTATTATGAAATCTACATCTATTCTGATAGCTAAAATAAAATATTACTCAATCTTCATCTTCATAACTCTCTAAAAACGTTATCCTAAAAGCCAAACATAAATCATACCATAAATAGACAAATTGCTTCAATACATAAACAAATAACGTCGATAAAATCGTATAATCTACCAAAAGGAAATCAAAGAGCTACATAATAGCTCGTTTGATCACCGATTGATCGATTAAGTCATAAAAATCGATCTTGAAATTTGAAAAGAAACAGACGCGAGCCCAGCCTTAAATACGATGGCTATTCTTGGAGGCAGCGAGTTCGACTCTGGCGCATTCCAACTCACTTACTCTCTTATACATGGCATTCATATACCTATTTGTAGTTGGTAGTTATTTCAGCGCATGATCGAGTACCTGCCTTATGTTTTATGATGATGTATAATGCTATATTTAATACCTCTTCTCGTAAATAAAAGGAACTTTCTAAATATGAAGAGGTAAGATTTGCTTTTTTGTTTTTCTCCGAAACTATTGGACCGATCTGATTAATTTTTTCTCCAATAAAAAGCTACGTTATCAGGGAGTAACATGGGTTATTTTTTATCCCCGTATTTCTACAGGAACGGGCCATAGTTGGGTAAAACCGCACGGCAAAAGCTAGTCTTAAACAAACTTAATGTCTGAGTACAAACAGCTGGATTTGTAGAGATAAATATTTTGAATCTATCCATTAAAGATAGTAGGATTCGGAGAAAACTAAATATTATTAGGTAAATTACATTTGATTAGTGCTTAATCTAGTCGGTATTCCCGAATAATTGAACTAATGTGATGATTGCGGTATTTCCGAAAAAATGCAATGTAAACAAGCTTCAATAGTTTTATCATGTTACTTTCCAAGAAGCAATGCCACTCAATCAGAATGATCAAGAGTAAATTGATATTGCGTCATACTTTTGAAGTTGAAAATCTCTTCCAATTTAGAGATGCATCAACACAAGGACCTACCATAACTTATACTAGTATGATTCTAGTGTTACTTTGGAACTTTTATTTAAAAAAGATTTATAAATTTGGACATAATGGACTGGTTTTTTTTATGTATTAAGGGGCTGTTCAAGTATTAGGTACTTAAGCAGATTTAGTACAATTATTACCTCCCCCATCCCCCTCAGCAAAAGTATGTAAAGCTCTTACCCCCTCCCCCTATGCTTATATAAACATTTTTCAATTAATGTTCTAAGCGAGTGCCTGCATACATTATTTGTGGGAATCCCCGAAAATGGGATTCGTTTCCCAGCAAAGACAATGTGTGGGTTGTCATATGTGTAAAAAAGTTAATAACTACCGATGAAGTTATCATTATCTAGACCACCTCTCCCCCATAGTGCTTACGTAATACTTGAACGGCCCCTTATGTAACATAAACTGTAGAACGATATTTTTACGAAATTCCTCTATATAATATAAAACTTATATCGAATGTTTCGACTACTCTAAATAATAATAATATTTTATACTGCAGAATGAAACATACAGAGCCAGAAAAGACCAACCCTATTTAACAATATTTTTCACAATTTCCAGTTTCAAGATGTACCAGAGCTACCCGAAGGCACTCTAAATAATAATAATATTTTATACTGCAGAATGAAACATACAGAGCCAGAAAAGACCAACCCTATTTAACAATATTTTTCACAATTTCCAGTTTCAAGATGTACCAGAGCTACCCGAAGGCGATTACCCCATGGATGCCAAAGAAGACTGGGTGTCTCCAGACGAGATGGACTTCAGCTCAACCACCAGGCCTAACCTGGGGGTAACGCCATCAGCGATCACCAGGCTAGGCTCAGGATATAGGCCGAGGATCGTCTCTGCTGTGGATCCTATTGCTGCTACTAACGAGAGGCCCAGGATATTGGAAGATTGTAAGTGGATTATTTATATATACTAGCTGACCCGGCAAACGTAGTTGGCAGAAGAATAAAAATGACATGTAAAAGTGGTTCAGCACTTCAATTTTACATATTAGATGATATAAATCGTGGTATATAGGTACCTTTGCAAAGCCAATTTAATTCCAAACTTAAAAGTGCATGAACCAGAAACACATACTACTCATGGATACACACACATACTTAGTTATCTAACCAAAACATTTAATAAAACGTTGAGCTTTTATGGTAAAATGTTCTGAGATCTACTTTATTCGCGTAACAAACCAAAAGTTAGCTGACTAGGCTTATGTATATTTTGATAAGTGTTACGTTAGTAATATATGCCTCAGATTGTATACTTTTCTTTTTATATTTCTAGCCACTCTGACAGCAATGGATCGATCAGCAATGCGCCAGGCAGCCCTGGCCAACGTCGCTAAAGTTGTCCATTCCGGAAAATGTCTGATACCACAACCACGTTGGCTGTCCGTCAGGCAGCTTGCTCCGGCCGCTGATACTGCGTAAGTTTCTTAACTGGTGAACTTGATTTAGAGGTTTTAGTTGCAGACTGTGCCAAATTAAGTACCTTGCGTAAAGGGAGTTAAAGAAAGTCCACCTGATGACACGTGGAAACCAATCAGAAGAAAGAAAGAAAACATTTGTTGGACACAACATAAAAATACAACAATCACTTCACATTGTATGTACAAAATTTGCAATAAGCAAAACCTCCCAAGGCGTTGTCCACACCAGTCAACTATTCGAGCCTCTAGCATTCCAACTTCAGCATAATACTTCTGTTTTTAACAGCAATGGGAGGAAGACAAACTCAGAACAAAAGCTCTCATATTCAAATATGTCATTACAGATATATGCCACCATGCGTTCAGCTTCACCGCTGCGCTCCTGATGCAGGTTGCTGCTACAGCGAGGCCGAGGTGTGCGCTCCTATCGACGGCAAATACGTCCCTATACCGTTCTATGTAAGTTACTATTTTGATTGGCAGACGATAAAACTTCTTTGGTGAAAGAAGGATCTGGAATCTTGCGATTGCTTTGATATAGCAAATGTGAATGTGTCATACATCCTAAAGTTGAACTTGGATGGAGTGAACTTTTTACTACTATTAGTTTGACCAAAATCAATCTTATTTAAAAATCACTACTTAAATAAATTTACTTAAGAATAACTTATCATTTAAATTTGTACTACAATCAGCTGACAATCAACAAAAATCAATGAAATTTTATTTTTTCTACTTCCAGCTGCACAAAGCCACTGGTGAAATGAAAGTGGCCAGGATACTGTTCTTCAACCACACGCAATGCGCATGCGTCTCCCGGGAGACGTTACAGAGCACCGTCCGAACCAGGATCGAGCGCAAACTGACCTACGACAGCGTCGAGACGAGGACTTCGGAGAGCAACGAGAGACAGAACGACTGGAGGATGCCGACTGAAGAGCCTAAGTTAGACAAGGACGACGATACTACTGGCCCGCCGCAGATGCGCAGGTACATCTATCATAATACTAAGTGCTGCAAAGTTAATATATTGCTGACAGACAGACCGGTTGGCTTTGTGGTTAGTGATCTGACTTTCATTTCGGTGGTCATGAGCTCGAATCACACCCAAGACAAACATTAGTTTGCATGAATATGTATGTCTGTTCTATATCTGGGTTTAAATATAAGTATGTATTTAAAGATATGTAGTATAT
This sequence comes from Thyatira batis, assembly GCA_905147785.2. Lineage (NCBI taxonomy): Eukaryota > Metazoa > Arthropoda > Insecta > Lepidoptera > Drepanidae > Thyatira > Thyatira batis. Next base: position 1,005,827 of record LR990492.1, read on the forward strand.
CAGCAAACTGGTAATCATAACACAAGCTCTGCTTAATTTGGAACCAGATTGGCAGTGTGTGAAAAATTACCCAGAATATTTATCGATGTTCTAAAAGTGCTTTGTAAGTTTTGAGCTTATAATTTTGAAGGTAATTTTACAATTTGTTGCCAGATGCACCTGCCCATCACTTTTCATGGCGAGCATGCCTGAAAACGGTCCATGCTCATGCATCTGCGATTGGCCTGACCAGATGCAGCGTAGAGGCTGTCTATCCTTAGCAAGGGGGAAGGAACACTTCGGTTTGAAGGACAGAATGAACATAGCGTACCAGAACTGCAACCTACCAACATGCGACTACGGCATCTACGACAGGAGCATCGGAAAATGTCCGGCGAGGAGAATGAGGAGGTACCACGCGCGTGGAAGGCATCAACTCGAGAAGACTGTCGTTGTGTGAAATCGTACTTAAGTGATAACGATATATGACTTAAAATTGCTCCCTCAATTGCAAAATTTTAATTTGTGGTAACATCAGGAAATTTTTCAGCTTATTCTATATCAAGTGGGCAGAACGATTGCTTTCCCACGATTTGATCTTTAAGATATTATCAGAGATATGACAGGTTTTTTACCGAAGACAAGTCTCCTGACTCCAACCATATACCTATGTCACAAACTTTACCTTCAAAAGGTACCTTAGATAATTGAGGGAGATGCAAATTTTACTGATCAGTGCCTACATGATCATGGAATCATGGTAAAAAAAACACTAGGCACGCTACAGATCTTGCATTTTTATTTTTATTGGTAGATTAGATCTGAGTATGTGGATTGAGTAAAATGGTATTATTGGTTTATTTATTTAAGTTCTACTGTTTTCCGTAGTCACTTAGTAAAGGTTAGCTAAGTTTAAGACTAAAATTACTTCACATGTCATCTAAAATAGCAATTCTCCATTTAAAAAAATTGCCAGTAGAATCCAAATAAAAATTAGTACCTATAGATTCTGTAAAAAAATATTACCGAAGTAATTTACATAATGTATCTTTTCGAGTAGTTTTCTACTTTACTATGATGCAACTCGAAATGCAGTTAGTTAAAATATTATTGTAATTATAATCTGTACGCGAAGACCCCAATATTAATAAGTAAATTGAAATTTTGGTATTTAATCATTTTTAAATGTAATTTATTAGATTCAAATAAATGTGGCCGCATAATAATATATTTATGCAAAATTTAAAATTACTAAAATATTAAACATGTGCCATATTTAAAAGAAAACATGAAACCAATATTTTAATGAACTCTATATTTTTGTACGCATATTTTGTACTATAGCAAGACTAGGCTTTTTTTCGACTTTTTCAGTGCGTTTAAATTTTCCATAATTACGCCAACCTATATTTATCATTATAATTTTATATCTAGAGTTCGTAGTGTAAATTTATAGGTGAATAAAATTTGACAGTTGAAGATAAACATTCGTAACTTTCAGCTTAGTTAATAATTATGACAAAGGTAATGGTATAAAATGCCTATTATAAAAATGGTACTGCCCCCTAAATTAATTAAAATATAGGTCATATTACTCTGGAATAATGTAGCTTTCTATACGTGAAAGAATTTTTAAAATCTATCCATTAGTTTATTCATTAAAATCAAATCTTTCCTCTTTATAATATCAGTGTAAATGATTAGCTATAGGTTTCTAGCTTAAAGAAGGCCCCTTAAAATAAATAAAAATAGAAAGAAAGCGACATAGCCTTGTCTCTCTCATTCATATGAAGTAAGATAAAGACGGATATATTTCTGGATTGTAGACTTGAAACAAACTATAATAAGGGGAAAGTGTAAGTTATGGTCAACAACTTAATAATGTACATTGCATAATAATTTGTAAACTTTTATGAGTAAGATTTTCTAAAATAAGCTAGTTTTATAAGCTGTAAATAAAGTTATTATGAAAAAAATTGTTTTAAGTTTTAATTTTTATAGATTCAAAATTATTATTTTTATCTTGAATCGTCCATATACAACTAAGTACTACATGATAAGCAAATGGTATCCTTTAAAAAAAAATCACAAACATGTTCATGCATATTTGGCTGCTTGTTATTAGCGGTAATCGAATCCCATACGTAGATATTTAACAGCTTAACCATACGGCCCGACTAATATATAAATAAAATAAAATAAATAAGATAAATATTATTCGGAATGTGGTCTTTAAACTATATATGAATCATAGAGTAAAACAAGTGTAAAAGTTATTTGTTTGGATAGAAAAGTTGGTATTTAGTTTACTAGTGGCTCCCCGCGATTTCACCCGCATTCCCGGGAGATCTTCCATTTTCCCGAGATTAAAAGTAGCATATCGACACTGGAAAGGAAAAATTATCCAAGCGACATCAGACTAACTTTACAGTAGAGCTGTTTAAAGTTTGAATTTTCAGTGAAAAAAGTGAACTCTCGCGAACTTCAAAATGTCGAAGCGACATCAAAAGTCGTCGTAGGAGGACGTGAAGACCACGACGCAGAAAAATCAGGCGATTCCAACAATGTATATAACTCAAATTGGCCCAAAATGTCGCTTGGATAATTTTTCCTTTCCAGTGTCGATATATATATAAAAATAAGGTCAATACCTTGTCCTACTACAACCTACCATATAGCTACTACATAGTAGTACATAGAAGTAACAAGTACTCAAGATTTCAATAGATATTTTGAAAAGCTACCTCTAGCAAACGAACGAATATAAAAACAATATATTTCCTACGCGTCATGTAGTTAACTTCTACGTAGTATATAAAAACAAATATTTGCACATATATATAAGTAGGTATATATCACAAAATTAATTGTAAAATTGATGCGTATCACGTATCTACCTATCGATGTGTGCACAGGTGTAACGGGCTAACGACAAAAATAACAACGATATTGGATAATTTATATTTTAATGAGTTCAAATATATAGTGGCAAATACGAATTTTATAACTGCGTAGATATAACTTAATACAATCACTTGGTAAAGTAGTTAGATTGTTTACCATAGGGAGTTTGATTACCAAGCAACCTTCCGAACCGAGCATTAGAATCGATGTTTCATAAGTGCCTGTGAAGGCCTATTTGAATTATTAAATATATTTCATTTCATCTGTAGCAAAAACTAAATTGCACTATCCCCATTAAGCCGCACGTACTCTGTATCAAATAGCAGGACAAATATTTAAATGTAACCTTTTAAATAAACGACAATGCCACCCAAGATATTAGAATGTAATAAACCCAGAAACTTCAGACAACAGAAAATGACCTCGATGTTAGGGTTCGCTCGTGCATCTGCAGTTGACGTATATGAGCTAAGAATGAAGCTCCTTACCATAGCACAGGCTTTTACAATCGGGGATCCTAAAGTCTCCGGTTTAGAACTCATTGCATACCACAATCGTATAAAAAGTATTTGTCTACCCGGAAGAATACTTCCAGAGTAATAACTCTGCAAAGCTATTGTGCGTCCATATACCAATGTTATGTATCAAATCTTGTAAAGTCACTCAATTAATTAGGTAGTACTTTGTAATCTTTCGTATTCAGTGAAGATAAGAGATCCAAGGAACTTTGAAGAATAAACAAAAGAGCCTGAAAGTCGATCAAGTGATCTTTCAGACCAACACTAAGAAAGTACCTCTCGTTACAAAGCGAGACTACAGAGGGAGAAAAATGTTATTTTGGCTTAGTTCAGTCGAGTTTGAATTCAAAATAGTATAGCTGATCTTTTGTGTTAAAACGATCCATCCATTAATACCATCTATACTAATATATAAAGCTGAGGAGTTTGTGTGTTTGCTTGAACGCGCTAAGCTCAGGAACTATTGGTCCGATTTGAAAAAAAAATTCAGTTTTAGATAGCCCATTTATCGAGGAAGGCTATGGGCTATATATCAAAACGTTATAACTAATATGAGCGGAGACCTTTGAATAATGTTTCAAAATCAGGTTTTTTTTTCCTTTTGAGAGCTTACGTAGACGAAGTAGCGGGTTAAAGTTAGCGTTAGCAAACGAAGTCGCGGGTAAAAGTTAGCGTTAGCTCATAGTTTTAACTATTCCACCTGGACGAAGTCGCGGGGAGAAGCTAGTTGCCAAGGCGTTTTCATACGCAGAAATACACAGATTTGGGGACAAAAGAATTGCCGATTTCTCCCATATCGACGTAAAACTTTACGATCGATAAAACGATGATACTTGTTACATATAATAATTAATTTGTAACCGATATTTAAACAGATGCTAGTTGACGCACTTGTTGAGAAAAATTGGCGCAATTCGGGGCCCATTGTTGTGTTCATATATAAAGGGGTGTAATACAAAATGGTATTAAGTAGGTGATTGAAATCGCCCGGCTATAGAGACATTGTCTTGTGCCACTGCAAACATGAAGACTTTAATTGTATTCGCTCTTTTCTGTATAATTGCATTTGTGAGTATTACTTTTGAATTACTATAAATAACCATTAAAGCCTTATTAGTGTGGTGTTATTAATATATATCTAGTAACATTATGGCTCTTCTCAGCAAAAGCAACCTTCCGAACCAAGCATTAGAGTCGACGTTTCATAAGTGCCTGTGATGTGCCTATTTGAATTAATAAATAATTATATTACTAAATATATATAAAAGAAATATATTTCATTCTATTACTATTTATTTAGTAGTAAAATCATAATAAAGTGGTGACTCAGGTCACATACAGACAAAGCTCGACAAACCACAAAGAGTTCAATCAGCAAGTACCTAACCTGTAATTCTGCACGTGGCAAAAAATGTGGATGAAACATATTTAAAAATGAATCATTTATTTATTTCAGGCAAATCTAGCAAAAGTCGATGCATCGGTCTTCGGGCGGTGTGAGTAAACGCATTTATTATTTTTTATATCTTCATATGTAACTATCACAAGTGACGATCTATTTTTTAATAATTACTTAACAACTACTGTCCGTCTCGATTTATTCCAAATCTCAACTTAGGTTCGACAGTTATCGCCAGCAGTAAAACACGTCGTATATTTACTTAATGGCGACATTTTTTAACTTGTAAATAATGTTTTGATAAATTATATTACAGTTTTTAAACAAACATTTAATTTATTTACAGCAAATGGCGATTTCTCAACTATTAACCAAGAACACTATACATCTAGTATTACCAAAACTAGTAATGAAAAAGATTTTGAAGAGCAGTCCAGCTTAAGTGGACTCGTCGCAGCTAATGAAGACCTTAAAAGGTCAGGCAGTAAAGAAACTAGTGATTCCCAATCAATGGAAAACAATAGTGGAAATCGGGAAGTTTCTAAAGAGTATATTAAACAAAACCAAAATAATATATACCAAGATTTTATACAGAAACAAACAAACCAACAGGAGGAAACAGTAATAAAACACGATAATTTTAATGATTTCCTTTCAAAACACGCGCAAGAAACTAATCAGTTCACAGAACATGATGAAAATAAACAGGAGGTAAACCGTGAAGAACATATAGATAAAAAAATTACAAGTTTTCAAGAAAATCACGAACAACTTGTCACTAGTCAAAAACGTGAACTAAATAGCCAAGATGACATAAAACAGCTTTCCGATCCAAATGTACAAGAACAGAACTGGAAAAATGATAAACTAAATGACAAAAATATTTTGAGTGAAAAACAATTATTACAAAATCAACTTGATGCACATTTGCCAACGACTCAAGATAGTAAACAAAAATCTGAAATACCAAATCAGAAGCTGGAAGATCAAGAAGATAGATCAACCAGCGATGTCAGTGGAGATAATTCTGAGTACGACGGGTATAGCGAAGAAGACGATATAAGTGAATATGTGTCAAAAACATATAATAGGACCGATACAAAAGAATCTGAAGAGGAAACAACCGCAGCCAAGATACATGACGAATTTTTAGAAATCTTACATTCTAATGATGCAGCTCTAATGAAACATAAGGAATCACATCATAAATTAGAAACAAAAGCTGAGAATGACGAAAAAAATAACTCTAATGGGACACCAAATGACTTTGATCCTAAGAATCAAAAGGCTGAATTAGAAACGAAAGTAACAGAAGCAGAAACATCTACTAAACTAAATGATCGTAATGAGTCACGCACAACGAATGACGGTATAACTGCAACAACCGAGAAATTGTCCACTGACCAAACGTTAAATAATAAAGAACAGTCTACAATTACTGTGGAAAAGATAACAAAAAAGCAAGAGGAAAACATTGTAGATCAAAAGACATTTGAGAAACAAGTAGAATCTACAACAACCGAAAAATCTATATTTAATGTATCTGAAAGTCAAGAGCTAACCACACAAAAAGAAGTATCACAACAAAAAGATCATACTGAAGATAAAAAAACGAAAGTAGTTGAAGAATCATATAAAGAGTTTATAACAACTGAAAAACCTAAAAAAGAAGCACTGGAAGATGAAACGGTTGACTCTGATAAATTAAAATCTACTCTCTCAATAACAAAAAAATCAGGAAATGAGAACGATTATACAACTACTGAGCAATCTACAAAAGTAACTCTGAATAATGAAGTACAAGATACTACTACTACTGTAAAACCTACATCTACTACATCAGCAGGGCTAAGAGAGAGTGATGAATCTACAACTGCTGAGTCATCAGAAAAGATAACACTGGATAATCAAGAGAAATCGACTATATCGCCTCAACAATCAGAAAATAGTAAGGAATATACAACTACTGCAACACCAGAAAAAAATACCTTTAACGAACAAAAAAAATGCACAACAAATGAGCAATCCAAATCTTCTGCATCAACGGAACAATCGGAAAGTGATGAGACCTCAAGAGGTGAGTCATCTGAAAAGATAACCTTGGAGAATCAAGAGAAATCTACATCGACTCAACAATCAGATCATAGCAAAGAGTCCACAACTACCGAAAAACTTGAAAATGTAACTTTGAATGATCAAGATAAATCTATAACATCAGAGCAACCTAAAAAGGAATCTCAAAACGATGAAAATAAATCAACAATCAATAAATCAACGGAAGTATCAAAAACTGACGTTACTAAAACTAGTGATTTATCAGAAAAAGAAAACAATCAGGAGAAATCTACAACCACAAATAAACCTGAATCAAAAACATCACCGGGACTACCAGCAAATGATTTGTCAACAGCGACTAAGACATCAGAAAAGGATACAGTAAAGGATCAAGATAAACCTAGTGTATCAACTGAGCAATCAGCAAATGGGAAGGAGTCCACAACTACTGAAAAATCAGAAAATGCAACTCTTTGTGATCAAGAGAAATCTACAACATATGAAAAATCTAATAAATCTTCTACATCAACGGAAATAACAACAAGTGATGAGACTTCACCTAGTGATTCATCAGAAAAAGTACCTCTTAACAAAAAGGAGAAATCTCAAACCTCAGATAGAGCTGAAACAACTACATCATCAGTACTTACAGGAAATTATGTGTCTACAACTGAGACATCAGTAAAGGATAAACTGAAGGCTCGTGCATCTGCAGTTGACGTATATGAGCTAAGAATGAAGCTCCTTACCATAGCACAGGCTTTTACAATCGGGGATCCTAAAGTCTCCGGTTTAGAACTCATTGCATACCACAATCGTATAAAAAGTATTTGTCTACCCGGAAGAATACTTCCAGAGTAATAACTCTGCAAAGCTATTGTGCGTCCATATACCAATGTTATGTATCAAATCTTGTAAAGTCACTCAATTAATTAGGTAGTACTTTGTAATCTTTCGTATTCAGTGAAGATAAGAGATCCAAGGAACTTTGAAGAATAAACAAAAGAGCCTGAAAGTCGATCAAGTGATCTTTCAGACCAACACTAAGAAAGTACCTCTCGTTACAAAGCGAGACTACAGAGGGAGAAAAATGTTATTTTGGCTTAGTTCAGTCGAGTTTGAATTCAAAATAGTATAGCTGATCTTTTGTGTTAAAACGATCCATCCATTAATACCATCTATACTAATATATAAAGCTGAGGAGTTTGTGTGTTTGCTTGAACGCGCTAAGCTCAGGAACTATTGGTCCGATTTGAAAAAAAAATTCAGTTTTAGATAGCCCATTTATCGAGGAAGGCTATGGGCTATATATCAAAACGTTATAACTAATATGAGCGGAGACCTTTGAATAATGTTTCAAAATCAGGTTTTTTTTTCCTTTTGAGAGCTTACGTAGACGAAGTAGCGGGTTAAAGTTAGCGTTAGCAAACGAAGTCGCGGGTAAAAGTTAGCGTTAGCTCATAGTTTTAACTATTCCACCTGGACGAAGTCGCGGGGAGAAGCTAGTTGCCAAGGCGTTTTCATACGCAGAAATACACAGATTTGGGGACAAAAGAATTGCCGATTTCTCCCATATCGACGTAAAACTTTACGATCGATAAAACGATGATACTTGTTACATATAATAATTAATTTGTAACCGATATTTAAACAGATGCTAGTTGACGCACTTGTTGAGAAAAATTGGCGCAATTCGGGGCCCATTGTTGTGTTCATATATAAAGGGGTGTAATACAAAATGGTATTAAGTAGGTGATTGAAATCGCCCGGCTATAGAGACATTGTCTTGTGCCACTGCAAACATGAAGACTTTAATTGTATTCGCTCTTTTCTGTATAATTGCATTTGTGAGTATTACTTTTGAATTACTATAAATAACCATTAAAGCCTTATTAGTGTGGTGTTATTAATATATATCTAGTAACATTATGGCTCTTCTCAGCAAAAGCAACCTTCCGAACCAAGCATTAGAGTCGACGTTTCATAAGTGCCTGTGATGTGCCTATTTGAATTAATAAATAATTATATTACTAAATATATATAAAAGAAATATATTTCATTCTATTACTATTTATTTAGTAGTAAAATCATAATAAAGTGGTGACTCAGGTCACATACAGACAAAGCTCGACAAACCACAAAGAGTTCAATCAGCAAGTACCTAACCTGTAATTCTGCACGTGGCAAAAAATGTGGATGAAACATATTTAAAAATGAATCATTTATTTATTTCAGGCAAATCTAGCAAAAGTCGATGCATCGGTCTTCGGGCGGTGTGAGTAAACGCATTTATTATTTTTTATATCTTCATATGTAACTATCACAAGTGACGATCTATTTTTTAATAATTACTTAACAACTACTGTCCGTCTCGATTTATTCCAAATCTCAACTTAGGTTCGACAGTTATCGCCAGCAGTAAAACACGTCGTATATTTACTTAATGGCGACATTTTTTAACTTGTAAATAATGTTTTGATAAATTATATTACAGTTTTTAAACAAACATTTAATTTATTTACAGCAAATGGCGATTTCTCAACTATTAACCAAGAACACTATACATCTAGTATTACCAAAACTAGTAATGAAAAAGATTTTGAAGAGCAGTCCAGCTTAAGTGGACTCGTCGCAGCTAATGAAGACCTTAAAAGGTCAGGCAGTAAAGAAACTAGTGATTCCCAATCAATGGAAAACAATAGTGGAAATCGGGAAGTTTCTAAAGAGTATATTAAACAAAACCAAAATAATATATACCAAGATTTTATACAGAAACAAACAAACCAACAGGAGGAAACAGTAATAAAACACGATAATTTTAATGATTTCCTTTCAAAACACGCGCAAGAAACTAATCAGTTCACAGAACATGATGAAAATAAACAGGAGGTAAACCGTGAAGAACATATAGATAAAAAAATTACAAGTTTTCAAGAAAATCACGAACAACTTGTCACTAGTCAAAAACGTGAACTAAATAGCCAAGATGACATAAAACAGCTTTCCGATCCAAATGTACAAGAACAGAACTGGAAAAATGATAAACTAAATGACAAAAATATTTTGAGTGAAAAACAATTATTACAAAATCAACTTGATGCACATTTGCCAACGACTCAAGATAGTAAACAAAAATCTGAAATACCAAATCAGAAGCTGGAAGATCAAGAAGATAGATCAACCAGCGATGTCAGTGGAGATAATTCTGAGTACGACGGGTATAGCGAAGAAGACGATATAAGTGAATATGTGTCAAAAACATATAATAGGACCGATACAAAAGAATCTGAAGAGGAAACAACCGCAGCCAAGATACATGACGAATTTTTAGAAATCTTACATTCTAATGATGCAGCTCTAATGAAACATAAGGAATCACATCATAAATTAGAAACAAAAGCTGAGAATGACGAAAAAAATAACTCTAATGGGACACCAAATGACTTTGATCCTAAGAATCAAAAGGCTGAATTAGAAACGAAAGTAACAGAAGCAGAAACATCTACTAAACTAAATGATCGTAATGAGTCACGCACAACGAATGACGGTATAACTGCAACAACCGAGAAATTGTCCACTGACCAAACGTTAAATAATAAAGAACAGTCTACAATTACTGTGGAAAAGATAACAAAAAAGCAAGAGGAAAACATTGTAGATCAAAAGACATTTGAGAAACAAGTAGAATCTACAACAACCGAAAAATCTATATTTAATGTATCTGAAAGTCAAGAGCTAACCACACAAAAAGAAGTATCACAACAAAAAGATCATACTGAAGATAAAAAAACGAAAGTAGTTGAAGAATCATATAAAGAGTTTATAACAACTGAAAAACCTAAAAAAGAAGCACTGGAAGATGAAACGGTTGACTCTGATAAATTAAAATCTACTCTCTCAATAACAAAAAAATCAGGAAATGAGAACGATTATACAACTACTGAGCAATCTACAAAAGTAACTCTGAATAATGAAGTACAAGATACTACTACTACTGTAAAACCTACATCTACTACATCAGCAGGGCTAAGAGAGAGTGATGAATCTACAACTGCTGAGTCATCAGAAAAGATAACACTGGATAATCAAGAGAAATCGACTATATCGCCTCAACAATCAGAAAATAGTAAGGAATATACAACTACTGCAACACCAGAAAAAAATACCTTTAACGAACAAAAAAAATGCACAACAAATGAGCAATCCAAATCTTCTGCATCAACGGAACAATCGGAAAGTGATGAGACCTCAAGAGGTGAGTCATCTGAAAAGATAACCTTGGAGAATCAAGAGAAATCTACATCGACTCAACAATCAGATCATAGCAAAGAGTCCACAACTACCGAAAAACTTGAAAATGTAACTTTGAATGATCAAGATAAATCTATAACATCAGAGCAACCTAAAAAGGAATCTCAAAACGATGAAAATAAATCAACAATCAATAAATCAACGGAAGTATCAAAAACTGACGTTACTAAAACTAGTGATTTATCAGAAAAAGAAAACAATCAGGAGAAATCTACAACCACAAATAAACCTGAATCAAAAACATCACCGGGACTACCAGCAAATGATTTGTCAACAGCGACTAAGACATCAGAAAAGGATACAGTAAAGGATCAAGATAAACCTAGTGTATCAACTGAGCAATCAGCAAATGGGAAGGAGTCCACAACTACTGAAAAATCAGAAAATGCAACTCTTTGTGATCAAGAGAAATCTACAACATATGAAAAATCTAATAAATCTTCTACATCAACGGAAATAACAACAAGTGATGAGACTTCACCTAGTGATTCATCAGAAAAAGTACCTCTTAACAAAAAGGAGAAATCTCAAACCTCAGATAGAGCTGAAACAACTACATCATCAGTACTTACAGGAAATTATGTGTCTACAACTGAGACATCAGTAAAGGATAAACTGAAGGATCAAGAAAAACCCACTTCATCAACTGAGCAATCAGCAAATGGCAAGGAGTCTACAACCACTGAAAAATCAGATACTGTAACTCTAAATGATGCAAAGAAATCTGTAGTAACTGAACAATCTAAAAATCAAGACGATGAAAATAAACCAATCAACGATAAATCTAAATCGACGGAAATATCGGAAAGTAATGAGTCTTTAACCAGTGAGTCATCTGAAAACGTTACTCTAAAGAATCGAGAGGAATCAACTACCCCAGATAAAGCTGAATCAACTACATCACTATCAGGAAATGATGCATCTACAACAACGGAGTCATCAGTGACGGTTACACTGAAGGATCAAGATAAATCAACTTTATCAACTGAACAATCTGAAAAAGACAATGAGTCTACAACAACAGAAAAACCAAAAACAACTACATTAAAAGGAACATCAGGAAATGATGAGTCAGAAAAGGTAACTTTGAACAGTCACGATAAATCAACGATAGCAACTGAAAACTCTGGTGACACATCAACTAATAAAAAAACAGAGAAAGATCTAAATAAATCAGTAACCTCAAATGAACCAACATCTTCTACAACAATAAAACCATCAGACAACGTATCTACAACGACTGAGAAGGAAACCCAGAATGATCAAAATAAACCAACAACTGATAAATCAAAATCTATAGCATCAAATGAACTATTAGAAAGTGATGAAACTTCAAGTGAATCATCCGAAAAATATCGAAATGATAAACCTAAATCTACTGCATCAACGGAAAATTCAGAAAGTAACGAGTCCTTAGCAAGTCAGTCATCAGAAAAAGAAACTCTGGAGGATCATGACAAAACTACGCATGACAAAGTCAAATCTACTACAACTGAGCAAACTAATAAGGTAACGTTAAAGAACCAAGAGAACACTTCAACCACTGCCAAACCTGAACCTACCATATCTACGGATGGATCAGAAAACACCAAGGAGGCTAATACTACTGTTTCGTCAGAAAAGGAAACGCAGAACGATCAAAATAAATCTACAATCACAAATGAAACTAAATCAGATAAAAAATTAGAAAAGGTCGAAGAATCAACTACTACCGAGATATCAACATCTACAACAACTGAAAAACCTAAACCGACTACATCTGCAGAACCATTACAAAACGGCAATGGATCTACAACTACAGAGCAACCAAAAAAAGAAACACTGAAGGATGAAAATAAATCAACAACAACCGATCAACCACAAATCAGTACATCTTCCAAACCATCAGAAAGTGATGACGAATCTACTACAACTGTGAAAGAAGATAAATCTACGAAATTAACCGATGAAACCACAAATGACAAAGAGTCTACAACCACTGAACAACCAGAAAAAGAAACAATAAAAGATCAAAATAAAGCAACAACAGACAAACCTTTATCTATAACATCTACTGAACAATCCAATAATGTCAAGGAATCTACGCAATCTGAAAAGCAAACTCAATCGACTGAGGATTCAACAAATGTTGAAGAGCCCAAAGCACCTGAAAAAAGTAACGATAATAAACAAAATGAAGAATCTACCAAATCTCAGACAACACATCAAAAGGAATCTGTAAAGTCTGAGCAATTAGAGGCATTAGCTACTACTAAAAAGCCTACACCAGCAGAGGAAACAAAAAATATTTCTCCTATAAATAAGGAGGAAGAAACACCACAAAAAGCAGCACCTGTGCAACCAGAAGTCGAAACAGTTACAGAAAAAGAAGAATCTCACAAGTCAAAAATTAAGGTTTTAAAAACAGAGGAGCCTGTATCTACTCAGGAACCAGACGTTAATCAACAAGAGTCTACAACACAAAATTTGCCTGTCGCAAAACAAACGAAGACTCAAAAACCACTAGAAGCCAAAACTCCTGTGCCAAAAGAGGTACTTGTACAGTCACCAGAATCAGAAGTTACAACAATTGTAGATGATGAAGATGCTCCATCCAAGCAAACAACGGAAGCACCTCAAGATACGACTAGAACTCAATATAAAAGATCAATTCCGGATTCTAAGCACACAGCTCCAACTCCACCAGGTAGGCCCAAAAAGCCTCAAAATAATGAAGACACGCCTTCTCTTGAACAAGAAGAATATTTACCTGAATATCAACAAATACAACCTGTACGTCGGAAATCACAGCCCATTCAATATATAGATGGCAGTGGAAATGCAATTTTGTCAGTAAAACAATATGAAAATCCCGCAAGAGAATTAAATAATGTAGATGAAGATGATTACAGCGTAGAACCACGAAGGGGAAGATACGACTTCAACAAAGTTAACGGCCGTCCAAGTAAGTATAGATATTACTTATGAGTCAGAAAAATGAAACGTATTTTGCGAGTTAATACCATATGTGCTAATTTCTAAAGTCGGTTATTTCATGAAGACTTAACTTAAAAAGGGCCTTCTATCTGTCGCAAGAAAAGCAAATATCTATCTCTCGTCTAATATATAAAATTCTCGTGTCACAGCTTTCGTTGCCATACTCCTCCGAAACGGCTTGACCGATTTTTATTAAATTTTATATGCATATTCGGTAGGTCTGAGAATCGGCTAACATCTATTTATGATACCCCTGTGATCACGGGAACGGGAACTACGCGGGTGAAACCGCGGGGCGGCAGCTAGTTGCCATATAAAAACCAGCATAAAGGATAAACAAATAATAATATTAGTTAACTTTTAATTTCAGTTCCGCAAGCGGTGGAGACCAACTTAAACCTGAGGACTCTTACAACAAATAATGGGCATTGTTACTGCTCGTGCGACGTGAACAGCAACCCGATCTTCATCAAAATGGACCCAAAATACTTGGCAGGAAGAACGTAGTTATAATTTCATGTATACCTAATTATATAAAACCACAGACCTATAATGTAACTAGATAACTTAAGTACCTCAAATTGTATGAGGACCAACGCATAAAGAAGATAGTAGAAAGCAGATATTGTTGCTGTTTTTCGACACGCCAAGTACATACACTCGCGACCTCTATTTAGATGACAGGTCTGTGTATACTATCTTAAATATTGTTAAGCAATAGCATGTAAAATACCTCATAACCATCTCAATTTATTAGCATATTACCTTTTAATAAAAACTATATTATCATACAATTTTATGAAATTTAGTCTATCTTAAAAGGCCTTTTTATGTTAGGTGCTAAAACTACTTCAATTCCTATCTTAGAGCTTTTATTGAGATATTTTCAGCATAATATTGACCCAGAATTTTATTTAATACCCTGACTGCTATATGTACGTATATCCGAACATTTGGTATTAGATATGTAATAATATCTGTTAGATTTATTTAGTAACCAAAGTTCAAGCTCAGCTTGGTATGTAAAAAAAAATTACAACGCCTAAAGTCGCTCTTTCTCTTCTCTTATAAAAAGTAAATGAGCCTAGTAAAATAATGTCTGCTCTACTATGAATTTACCTAATTAGCAATGTTTTATTAACCTATAATATATAACGGGAAGATTCGCGCGTTGACTATTTTCAAAATAAATAATAATGAATTTTGTTTTTAAAAACATATTTAATCCATAAAGCTATTAATTAAATACAAGCTACTAAAGGAAACAACAATTATTGTAATAATTAAAGCTACATTAACGCTTATGTGGCAAGGGTACAGAGCAGAGCGGTGCCTCGCTTCACCCAGAAGTCAGGAGTATTCTTTCCAGATGGCAAATCGACTGCGACAACAAACGCACCCATCCTTTTGGGATAGTAATAACAGGGGCACACGTAGCGATCTGTACGAAAAGTGAACTACTATAGTATTTTCATTAACTAACAACTATCTATCCAACTCTGTATGAACCGCAGACCTATAAATCTAACTAGATAACGTAAGAACCTCAATTGATATGAAGACCAACAGTGTCACTTTCGCAGACAAATCACGGCGTAGAAAGCAGATATTTTTGCTGCTTTTTGAAAGCTTTATAACACGCGACGGCTAGTTAGATGATTGGTCAGTGGTATGAACGTAATCGTTCTTGAGTCAAAAGATGTGTGATTATATGGTGATTGCTTCAAGCGTAAAGGGCTATAAAAACCTGATGTTATTTAAATATGGTCTACCTAAACGTCCCTAAAAATGGAAATATTAATTTATCTCATAGATGACGTTCCATGGGTCCATGATTTTTAAAACATTGATCTGATCACGTATAGATGTAACTTATGTAAAATGCGTTACAATAATCTTAGAAAGAGCTAAAGTGCAATGCCTCATCTAAGCAGGATCGCTCCAGCGCCAAATTCCAATATGTATATTGTAATTAAAGTTAGAACTTTAAGTCGTATGCAAAACGCTTTACTTCTTGATAACAGAGTGTAAGGATTCTGTTCTTCTACAGAAGAATTTCTAACTTAATTGAATAGCAATAAAGTGACTTACTGCGCAAACGTCGTCCCGTCGCTCTGATCGGCTTGAAGTGAATCGGAGACATGGGGAATACTAGCTGCATAGGCAAAGGCTCTTGCAAGTAGCCTTCCTTCTTGAACCAGCTCGCACCTTCTAGATATTGACCTCTGGGGGGGGAAGAATGTTATGGTTAGATTAAGATGATAATTATTAAATATTGATTAAAAAGCTTTTTGTAGTACCTTGTATATAATGTACCAAATACTTTAATGTTACATAATTGACGCGTGGGAATACGGGGATAAAATACAGCCTATGTCACCCCCTGATAATGTGGGTTTCTATGGATGAAAGAATTATTCAGATCGGAACAGTAATTTTAGAGCCTATACTTACAAACAAACAAAAATCAAATCTTTGATCATTATAATGTTAGTAAAGATATAGGTATAGAACAGGACAGAAGATAATGAATATATCAGAATTTGAAACTTGGGAGCTTTGCATTCTCTCTTATCCTAGCTGAAAAGTATCAGAAGCATGTAAAATATGATCACCTGATGTAGACCCCACCGTCCCGTGGTGGTCTCACGAAGGATGACTCCTCAAGCGGCATGACGGTGAACTCCCAGCACAACGTGTCAATGGGCCAACTCTCGCCTCGGGCTGTCGTCTGTTTAATAAAACATATGGCTTAGTATCACAGGTGCTTTTATTTGAGGATCAGGACGACTGTGCATCTGATGGTGAATAGTCTCTGCTATGGTATGGTTTCAAATGACATATGGATTATGGAACTTCTAAGCCATTCATTACATACGGTCAATCTGATCTCAAACATTGTATATCTAAATATTCTACATATACGATATATGTACTTCAAATATAAAGATTACTTACTTATTAAATCACGTTTTTACGTGAGTGTAGTTTTTTTTAAACAAGTGAGTATTTACTCACTTGCACAAAAATTAGTCCAAGGAATTGAGGCAGTTTCGATTCGTCAGAAGATTTCTGTAATTCAGGGAGGGACTAAGGGTGGGAAAAGGGGGGGTTGGTACCTGCATGACAGCAGTGAGGAAGCCAGTGGGCGCGACGAGGGCCGGAAGCCAACACAGCGTGGGCGGAGCGCGAGGGGCGTTGGCCCAGCCCAGCAGGTGCGCGCCGCGGAGGTACAGCTCGCGGCACCATGCGCCCAAGGGCTTCATTGAGGGACGACCTAAGGGGGTGGAGGTACATGAGCTGTGACTCTGCGCTATAGAAAAAGATCTGCTGCTTAGCTAAGAAATGGATTAACTCTAGGAAGTTTAGTGGATTAATTTCAGTGATCCTTATTGAGCAGTGTGAACAAATCTTGAATATGAAGGGAGGATTTTCTTCCAGATGTGTGAACGACGTAAGCGCGATCTATGCTTATGATACAAGGTAGCTAAAATACACAGATATTTTAGTAATTATAATAATGCCTTGCACGTTCAGGGTCCTGTGTATGGTACCCAAAAACTATTTATATGGTACGTATTCACTTAAAGCGATAAACAGTCACCGTGGCCTAAGAAATTTAAAACAATAGAATAACCAAAAGTTTGTCATCTATTCCACCACATGGTACACAAATGTAAAGCAAAAACACTGACCTTTCTGCCAGAAAGATGGCACTCTTCCCTCGAAGATACAAGAGTACATAATTTCAAGCATGTCCGACATGACAACTAAACCTTCGATGGCGCGACGAAGTTCCTGAAAGAAATAACATTGCGAGATATTCAGTCGCGCCTCTTGTCTTCTGGCAGAATTTATTGTTCCAAAATGTTTTAAGCTATATGATTTTTGAGTTATCATGATAATGTGTACATCTAACAAAGGCATCGGGTTTTTTTGAAGAATAGTCTGTGACAGAATGTGAAGACCAAAAGAACAGTCCCGTGCCCATCTTGCTGATCATAGTCATAGATCATGTCTGGTTAATGATTAAATACCTAGAAGACATATCTAAAAACATACTACATAACAATTCAATGATTTAAGTCACAAATCATAAGGTCCACAACTTCCACAATTCAAACTCTATAGAAGAAGATTTCGGATCCAAATTTGCATGGAATGGTAAACTACAAAAAAATGATCAGCACACACCTTCAATCCAGCAACAATGCTGTTTATAAGGACATTGAAGTATCCAATCTCCTGCAGCAGCGACACACACATGGGCATCACGATCTCTGGGCCCATCATACGCTCTGTTGTCTCCATGTCGATTTTACTCGGGAGTTTGATCAACATTTCTGAAGCTAACTCGTCCACCTAGATTGTTTTTTATCTTTAGTTTGCTTTGATCAATTGAAAAAATGATAACAGAGGATGGAGAAGGATTCTTAAAGCTCAAGCCATATGAATGATTTTGTAAGAGCATCATAGTAATCTACCCGCAAAACTCTGCATCACATAAGAAAAAATCACCGTTTTTACAAATTTCTTATTCTCCTCGCTCAGCTCCTATGTCCTGTTATATAGCCTATAGCCTTTTTCGATAAATGATCTGAAATCTTAATCTAAAATATGTTATCAATTCCAACCTATCCTCTAATATGTTAATAGAAGGAGAATGTTGGGAAACCTGTGTTCAGCCACGGACTGCCTACGGGTGATATTATGATGATGATGTGATGATGATATGGAAATGAAAGTTACCTTCTGATCTTCACCACCGCCACCACCACCACCGCCAGTGGACGCGAGCGCGAAGAGAGTGGAACACATGATCAGTGTGTCCTGTACAACAAGTTTATTACTATAATACTATGTCTATGGTATTATAGAGCCCCTGATCGTCAATTGGAGCTATTGAAGCAGATATATAGCAGTTCCTCTGGCTTTATCCGCAAAGAAATTTATATGGCTATTTTCGAGGAAAAAACCTGACAAAATCGGGTCAGTTTAGGAGGTTAGCAAAACAACCTGACGATCATCACCAATTAATAACTAATAACTAGCTTCGTATCGCGGTTTTACGATGCCGGAGGAACTTTACCTAGAAAAAAAGTAGCCATATACTATAAACATTCTGACTGGACCAAACTCATCCAAATCTCTTCAGCCCTTCTATCCATTTACACTATCATCTGCCCCCCTGTTTGGATCATGTTTTACCTGTGCAAGGGTAGCGACGTCCGCAGAGGCATGCTGCCCGACTGACTCAGCGCGCTCGTAGCCCGGCAGCAGGTCGAGGAAGTCGCGGTACGACTCTAGGCTGCCGTCGCGGGGGATGTGGTACGAGTGGATCGACGATAGCCTGACCATGAACGACGACCGATATGAGATTATGGAACTAGCATCTGCCCCGCAGTTTCACCCGCGCTCCCATGATTGAAGGAAGCCTATGCCCTTTACAAAGCTCTAGTCTACCTATTGTCAACAAAATCTGGTTCAGTGCTTGTAACATGAAAGCGGTACAGACAGACAGTTACTTTCGCGTTTATAATACTACTCCGGCAAATGCAGGGGAAAATCCTTTGTCTTTTCCCGAGCTCAAGTATATCTCGATACCTACCAAATTTAATCCAAATCCGTTTTAATGGTATAAGCGTCAAATTGCAGCAGACACTATTACTTTCGCATTTATAATATTAGTGGAATAAAGTAGCAAGTGAACAGCAAGAAATAGAAAAAGAAATGGGCAGAATTTGAGGGGGCTTTTGCCTGTAATGTCGAAAGTATTGAGGGAAACCTGAATTACCTGAAAGACCTGATTAAATTGTAAATAGTTAATAGACGTACCTATAAAACGGTATATCCAGCGCCTCCTCACAGAAGAACTGATTGATGTACGCGATGAGGACGCGCTTGTCCCAATCGTCCGTGATATGTCCCCCATAGTTGATGATCGCAAACAAGTAGCGCAGGGCGTCCCAAGGGACTTCTTCGTATTCCTCCAAGTAATTGGCCAAGAGATTGTCTGATACCTATGAGGAAGAAATTACCTAAAGATTTTTGGAGAAAATGATAGAGTAAAAAGATTCTGTTAGACTGGAATGGAATTCTGTTCTGATGGATAAAAGAGAAGCATACCATAAACGAGCATAATAAAATTACAGTCCTATGATTTTGTTCATTCATATAATAAATAACAGGTCATAGTTATGTAAATATCTACTCTAATGCATTTAATCTAAAATCCTACTAATATTATAAAGGCGAAAGTTTGTATGGATGTTTGTTACTCTTTCACGTAAAAACTACTGAATGGATTTGAATGAAATTTGGAATAAAGATAGCTTATAACCTGGATTAACATATAGGCTACTTTTTATCCCGGGAAAATGGAAGACCTCCCGGGTACGCGGGTGAAACCGCGGGGAGCCACTAGTTTGATCTATAAATGGATTTGTCATTTACATTAATTTCCACTAATTTAAAGAGAAAAGATTTTATTTATTTGTTAGTTTTGAACGAATAGGCTCCAAAATTATTGCTTCTGAATAGTTCCTTCACCGAAGAAAAGCTACATGATCAGGGAGTGACATAGGCTATATTTTATCCCAATATTCCTGCAGAAACGGGAAAAACCGCGCAGAGGCAGCTAGTAGTTTCATAAAACACTCACATCAAAGTCAGCATCGTTAAAGCTGTAGACTGCATTGTACCCGAGCTGACGGAACCGCTTCCTGGCTATGAGGGTGCAATGGAAGAACGACACGCAGAACAACAGCCGGCGGTACTTCGGCGACGCCTCGTCAAACTTATCCTCGTTGAGGTTGGCGAACAAACGGACTAAGTTGCCTTTTAAACCCTGATTTGATAATTTAAAGTAATTGATCATTCTGTTAATTTTGGTGTTAATACAAAACAATATAAAACTATACGTATTGTTGTGTATGTCTGTAGATTAAGGAGGTAGGATGCAACGGACTCGTCCGTTCCGTATTTGGAGCAGCCCGACTGGGGTAGTACCTCCACCGTACAGAAGACCGCAGCCAAATAACACTACATGTAGTGTTGTGTTTCTGCGGTGAGTAAGGTAGCCAGAGCTCCATGAGGAGACGCTGTAGCGGCAGTGGGGGGGACCAGGGATAGAGTAGCGGTGTAGGGGTATGCAGGATTGATATCTGTCTACCCCTTCGACGAAAACACATTACGCTTTGTCCCTTTCACTGCCTACACAGTTTCTTCTTTATTTACAGAGTCAGCAACGCGTGAGTGACGCTCCTGGTGTTGCAAGCATCCATAGGCTACGGTAACCGCTTCCCATCAGGTGGGACAGTATGCCTGTTTGGATACTGCCGCTATAGCGTCTCCTGATGGAGCTCTGGCTACCTTACTCACCGAAGTAGGTCTTCTGTAAGGTGGAGGTACTACCCCAGTAGAGCTGCTCCAAATTCGAAACGGACGAGTCCGTTGCGCCCTACCTCCTACAAAATGCGTAGTGCAGGGTTACCTGGGGCGGTTCCGTGGTCATCTTGATGCTCCTCTGCAGCACGGAGAGCGGGAACTTGTCGTCGGGCATGGAGGACAGCCAGAGACGGAAGCGCGGGTGGGTGCGCGGGTTGTCCAAACCGCGAAGGGAACCGAGCCAGACGCACGCGAGGTGGCAGTTCGCCAGGAACACCCACCCGCCCTCCTTCATGCCGTGGGCTAGCATCCTGGAACATTCTTGTCAGCTAGACCAAATACTTCAAATGTAGATTTAAGTTCACAGACTGGTTGGCTTTGTGGTGGTGATCCAGACTTTCAAGCCACCAGTCGAGGGTTCTCCCAAATTTTATGCATGGATGAATAGGTATATCAGTCGTGAATAAAATTTTCGTGCCACAATGTTAGTTACCATACTCCTCCGAAACGGCTTGACTGATTTTTATGAAATTTTATATGGATAGTCAGTAGGTCTGAGAATCGGCACTCTCTATTTTTGATACCCTTGTGATCACGGGAACGGGAACTACACGGGTGAAACCGCGAGGGGGCAGTTAGTAATATATAGATTAGTATAGTTTATGGTGTGGTTACTTGGCGGCGGTGGGCGACTGCCCCTGGCCGAGGGACAGCGACTGGAACTTGTCGAACATCTTGACGTCGACGGCGAGCTGGATGAGCGCCGCGGTGGGGTCCACGCCGGGGGACAGCACGAACAGAAGCGACGTCTTCCACGTCGACTCCTCCCACGCCGCCTGGGATTACATTTCCTATTTAGGATTCCGTATCCAAAGGGTAAAAACGGGACCAGTGAACGGGAATAGGACTCTGTGTGCCTCGCTCTCACGCTAAAACTAATGAGCCGATTTGAATGAAATTTGGCTCACATATAGTCTAAGAGTCTGGGAAAGGGAATATGCTCCTTTTTATCCCGGGAAAATTTCCCAGGTGAAACCACGGGGAGCCACTAGTAATTAGTATATGAAATAAAATGAAATATATTAATTATTTCAAATAGGCCTTCACAGGCACTTATGAAACGTCGCGCGTCGACTCTAATGCTCTGTAATGATAACACGTAGCCTTAAAAAACCCCGGGAAGAGAGCCACTAGAAGACAAATGGAGTCTTACCTTAATATCGAGTACAGGCGGCTCGACATACCGCGGGCCGAGCACGCTGGTGATGAAGGTGGTGACGCAGGCCGACACGCGGTCCACGCGCAGGGAACGCACAAATAGGATCTTCTGGAACTCGTTGCAGATGTCGTTCCAGTCACCTACGTTTAAACTGGCGTCGGTTATCCAATTGGGATATATCTGCTATAGTATTCTAAAGCTGAAGATTTAGTATGTTTTGGGAACTACTACATAGTTCAAATAGAAAAACATGTTTAGTGATGAATAGTCAATTTATCGAGGCTACAAGCTATATAACATCACGGCTTGACTACTTGAAAAATGTTGCAAAAACGAGGAAAAATTATTGTGTCACGCAGATCTAGTTGGATTTATAATGTTAAATGCGAATGACCAGCTAGCTAAATGTGCAAGATTTTGTAAAAAATTGCAGAAAACTTCACAATTTTATCATCACCGGTTTGAAGTTCGAAGACAACGACAGGTCCCGACTGTCAGCTAGTTGAATATATAAATAACCTATGAGCGGCTGCGCCTCCGGCTCAGGGTTGAGGTACCATTCCTTCCACTCCTTGCTGAAGGTTTCGAAGCCATCCACCACGCCGTGGAAGCCAGGCAACTTGTCCAGCTCCGTGATGTTGTCCCAGCACTCCTCAGGCAACCAGTCTGCAATTATACATAATTTTTTTACTTTGACGGACACTAAGTTTGTGGAATGAGCTCCCCGCCATGATATTCCCAATGGAGTCCAGCGTGGGGTTCTTCAAGAAGGGAGTGAAGAGGTTTTTACAGGGTTGGTAACGCGTGAGTGACGTCCCTAGTGTTGCTAGCGTCCATAGGCTATGGTATCCGCTTCCCATCAGGTGGGACTGTATGCCTGTTTGCCAGCTTTGTGGTATAAAAAAAACGTAGATTATTTTAACTATTGTGCCGGGACCTCATTGGAAGGCCCAAAAATAGAGATATCTCATTTATCCAGGTTCCACTTAACCAGGTTTCACTGTATTAGAGTAGATTTAAAGTGAGTGTGTGCATGTCTTATGGCCGTTTTTTTGCCAGTAAAGTTTGGCCCACTGGAACTAGTACAGGATGCGGAATGATAAAATTTTTTTCTTTTTTTTCGCCAAGAAAATGCACAAACCCGCACCTTGAAGGGCCGGTGCAATGGTTATGTAAAACTCTCCTCTCCTCCCGCTTCCCGAGTAGAAGTAAGAAGAGAGGCATACCTTAAAAACCTGTCGGTGATTCTCTGTGCTTTCTGAATATGTCACTAGCGCAGTGGTGTGTTTCAAACGCGACCTCTGCAAGCTGGCCCCAGCTTTAAAGGCCGGAGCTTCCGCGTCAAAAATGGATACCAGGACCTTAGTCCCCCCTCGACAAGTGGGCTATTAGATCTGGCAGGATGTCAGGATGCGACACCATGCGGAACGTGCACTAACTGGTGGGGTTGTCGGGCTGCTCGGAGCGGTCGAGCACGACGCCGCCCTTCAGCAGGAACAGGTACTCGTGCGCGCCGAGCTTGCCGCACTGGAACAGGATGCGGGACACCATGTGGAACGTGCACTAACTGGTGGGGTTGTCGGGCTGCTCGGAGCGGTCGAGCACGACGCCGCCCTTCAGCAGGAACAGGTACTCGTGCGCGCCGAGCTTGCCGCACTGGAACAGGATGCGGGACACCATGTGGAACGTGCACTAACTGGTGGGGTTGTCGGGCTGCTCGGAGCGGTCGAGCACGACGCCGCCCTTCAGCAGGAACAGGTACTCGTGCGCGCCGAGCTTGCCGCACTGGAACAGGATGCGGGACACCATGTGGAACGTGCACTAACTGGTGGGGTTGTCGGGCTGCTCGGAGCGGTCGAGCACGACGCCGCCCTTCAGCAGGAACAGGTACTCGTGCGCGCCGAGCTTGCCGCACTGGAACAGGATGCGGGACACCATGTGGAACGTGCACTAACTGGTGGGGTTGTCGGGCTGCTCGGAGCGGTCGAGCACGACGCCGCCCTTCAGCAGGAACAGGTACTCGTGCGCGCCGAGCTTGCCGCACTGGAACAGGATGCGGGACACCATGTGGAACGTGCACTAACTGGTGGGGTTGTCGGGCTGCTCGGAGCGGTCGAGCACGACGCCGCCCTTCAGCAGGAACAGGTACTCGTGCGCGCCGAGCTTGCCGCACTGGAACAGGATGCGGGACACCATGTGGAACGTGCACTAACTGGTGGGGTTGTCGGGCTGCTCGGAGCGGTCGAGCACGACGCCGCCCTTCAGCAGGAACAGGTACTCGTGCGCGCCGAGCTTGCCGCACTGGAACAGGATGCGGGACACCATGTGGAACGTGCACTAACTGGTGGGGTTGTCGGGCTGCTCGGAGCGGTCGAGCACGACGCCGCCCTTCAGCAGGAACAGGTACTCGTGCGCGCCGAGCTTGCCGCACTGGAACAGGATGCGGGACACCATGTGGAACGTGCACTAACTGGTGGGGTTGTCGGGCTGCTCGGAGCGGTCGAGCACGACGCCGCCCTTCAGCAGGAACAGGTACTCGTGCGCGCCGAGCTTGCCGCACTGGAACAGGATGCGGGACACCATGTGGAACGTGCACTAACTGGTGGGGTTGTCGGGCTGCTCGGAGCGGTCGAGCACGACGCCGCCCTTCAGCAGGAACAGGTACTCGTGCGCGCCGAGCTTGCCGCACTGGAACAGGATGCGGGACACCATGTGGAACGTGCACTAACTGGTGGGGTTGTCGGGCTGCTCGGAGCGGTCGAGCACGACGCCGCCCTTCAGCAGGAACAGGTACTCGTGCGCGCCGAGCTTGCCGCACTGGAACAGGATGCGGGACACCATGTGGAACGTGCACTAACTGGTGGGGTTGTCGGGCTGCTCGGAGCGGTCGAGCACGACGCCGCCCTTCAGCAGGAACAGGTACTCGTGCGCGCCGAGCTTGCCGCACTGGAACAGGATGCGGGACACCATGTGGAACGTGCACTAACTGGTGGGGTTGTCGGGCTGCTCGGAGCGGTCGAGCACGACGCCGCCCTTCAGCAGGAACAGGTACTCGTGCGCGCCGAGCTTGCCGCACTGGAACAGGATGCGGGACACCATGTGGAACGTGCACTAACTGGTGGGGTTGTCGGGCTGCTCGGAGCG
This sequence comes from Thyatira batis, assembly GCA_905147785.2. NCBI lineage: Eukaryota > Metazoa > Arthropoda > Insecta > Lepidoptera > Drepanidae > Thyatira > Thyatira batis. The sequence goes on from LR990492.1 coordinate 1,031,718, forward strand.
GTCGAGCACGACGCCGCCCTTCAGCAGGAACAGGTACTCGTGCGCGCCGAGCTTGCCGCACTGGAACAGGATGCGGGACACCATGTGGAACGTGCACTAACTGGTGGGGTTGTCGGGCTGCTCGGAGCGGTCGAGCACGACGCCGCCCTTCAGCAGGAACAGGTACTCGTGCGCGCCGAGCTTGCCGCACTGGAACAGGATGCGGGACACCATGTGGAACGTGCACTAACTGGTGGGGTTGTCGGGCTGCTCGGAGCGGTCGAGCACGACGCCGCCCTTCAGCAGGAACAGGTACTCGTGCGCGCCGAGCTTGCCGCACTGGAACAGGATGCGGGACACCATGTGGAACGTGCACTAACTGGTGGGGTTGTCGGGCTGCTCGGAGCGGTCGAGCACGACGCCGCCCTTCAGCAGGAACAGGTACTCGTGCGCGCCGAGCTTGCCGCACTGGAACAGGATGCGGGACACCATGTGGAACGTGCACTAACTGGTGGGGTTGTCGGGCTGCTCGGAGCGGTCGAGCACGACGCCGCCCTTCAGCAGGAACAGGTACTCGTGCGCGCCGAGCTTGCCGCACTGGAACAGGATGCGGGACACCATGTGGAACGTGCACTAACTGGTGGGGTTGTCGGGCTGCTCGGAGCGGTCGAGCACGACGCCGCCCTTCAGCAGGAACAGGTACTCGTGCGCGCCGAGCTTGCCGCACTGGAACAGGATGCGGGACACCATGTGGAACGTGCACTAACTGGTGGGGTTGTCGGGCTGCTCGGAGCGGTCGAGCACGACGCCGCCCTTCAGCAGGAACAGGTACTCGTGCGCGCCGAGCTTGCCGCACTGGAACAGGATGCGGGACACCATGTGGAACGTGCACTAACTGGTGGGGTTGTCGGGCTGCTCGGAGCGGTCGAGCACGACGCCGCCCTTCAGCAGGAACAGGTACTCGTGCGCGCCGAGCTTGCCGCACTGGAACAGGATGCGGGACACCATGTGGAACGTGCACTAACTGGTGGGGTTGTCGGGCTGCTCGGAGCGGTCGAGCACGACGCCGCCCTTCAGCAGGAACAGGTACTCGTGCGCGCCGAGCTTGCCGCACTGGAACAGGATGCGGGACACCATGTGGAACGTGCACTAACTGGTGGGGTTGTCGGGCTGCTCGGAGCGGTCGAGCACGACGCCGCCCTTCAGCAGGAACAGGTACTCGTGCGCGCCGAGCTTGCCGCACTGGAACAGGATGCGGGACACCATGTGGAACGTGCACTAACTGGTGGGGTTGTCGGGCTGCTCGGAGCGGTCGAGCACGACGCCGCCCTTCAGCAGGAACAGGTACTCGTGCGCGCCGAGCTTGCCGCACTGGAACAGGATGCGGGACACCATGTGGAACGTGCACTAACTGGTGGGGTTGTCGGGCTGCTCGGAGCGGTCGAGCACGACGCCGCCCTTCAGCAGGAACAGGTACTCGTGCGCGCCGAGCTTGCCGCACTGGAACAGGATGCGGGACACCATGTGGAACGTGCACTAACTGGTGGGGTTGTCGGGCTGCTCGGAGCGGTCGAGCACGACGCCGCCCTTCAGCAGGAACAGGTACTCGTGCGCGCCGAGCTTGCCGCACTGGAACAGGATGCGGGACACCATGTGGAACGTGCACTAACTGGTGGGGTTGTCGGGCTGCTCGGAGCGGTCGAGCACGACGCCGCCCTTCAGCAGGAACAGGTACTCGTGCGCGCCGAGCTTGCCGCACTGGAACAGGATGCGGGACACCATGTGGAACGTGCACTAACTGGTGGGGTTGTCGGGCTGCTCGGAGCGGTCGAGCACGACGCCGCCCTTCAGCAGGAACAGGTACTCGTGCGCGCCGAGCTAGCCGCACTGGAACAGGATGCGGGACACCATGTGGAACGTGCACTAACTGGTGGGGTTGTCGGGCTGCTCGGAGCGGTCGAGCACGACGCCGCCCTTCAGCAGGAACAGGTACTCGTGCGCGCCGAGCTTGCCGCACTGGAACAGGATGCGGGACACCATGTGGAACGTGCACTAACTGGTGGGGTTGTCGGGCTGCTCGGAGCGGTCGAGCACGACGCCGCCCTTCAGCAGGAACAGGTACTCGTGCGCGCCGAGCTTGCCGCACTGGAACAGGATGCGGGACACCATGTGGAACGTGCACTAACTGGTGGGGTTGTCGGGCTGCTCGGAGCGGTCGAGCACGACGCCGCCCTTCAGCAGGAACAGGTACTCGTGCGCGCCGAGCTTGCCGCACTGGAACAGGATGCGGGACACCATGTGGAACGTGCACTAACTGGTGGGGTTGTCGGGCTGCTCGGAGCGGTCGAGCACGACGCCGCCCTTCAGCAGGAACAGGTACTCGTGCGCGCCGAGCTTGCCGCACTGGAACAGGATGCGGGACACCATGTGGAACGTGCACTAACTGGTGGGGTTGTCGGGCTGCTCGGAGCGGTCGAGCACGACGCCGCCCTTCAGCAGGAACAGGTACTCGTGCGCGCCGAGCTTGCCGCACTGGAACAGGATGCGGGACACCATGTGGAACGTGCACTAACTGGTGGGGTTGTCGGGCTGCTCGGAGCGGTCGAGCACGACGCCGCCCTTCAGCAGGAACAGGTACTCGTGCGCGCCGAGCTTGCCGCACTGGAACAGGATGCGGGACACCATGTGGAACGTGCACTAACTGGTGGGGTTGTCGGGCTGCTCGGAGCGGTCGAGCACGACGCCGCCCTTCAGCAGGAACAGGTACTCGTGCGCGCCGAGCTTGCCGCACTGGAACAGGATGCGGGACACCATGTGGAACGTGCACTAACTGGTGGGGTTGTCGGGCTGCTCGGAGCGGTCGAGCACGACGCCGCCCTTCAGCAGGAACAGGTACTCGTGCGCGCCGAGCTTGCCGCACTGGAACAGGATGCGGGACACCATGTGGAACGTGCACTAACTGGTGGGGTTGTCGGGCTGCTCGGAGCGGTCGAGCACGACGCCGCCCTTCAGCAGGAACAGGTACTCGTGCGCGCCGAGCTTGCCGCACTGGAACAGGATGCGGGACACCATGTGGAACGTGCACTAACTGGTGGGGTTGTCGGGCTGCTCGGAGCGGTCGAGCACGACGCCGCCCTTCAGCAGGAACAGGTACTCGTGCGCGCCGAGCTTGCCGCACTGGAACAGGATGCGGGACACCATGTGGAACGTGCACTAACTGGTGGGGTTGTCGGGCTGCTCGGAGCGGTCGAGCACGACGCCGCCCTTCAGCAGGAACAGGTACTCGTGCGCGCCGAGCTTGCCGCACTGGAACAGGATGCGGGACACCATGTGGAACGTGCACTAACTGGTGGGGTTGTCGGGCTGCTCGGAGCGGTCGAGCACGACGCCGCCCTTCAGCAGGAACAGGTACTCGTGCGCGCCGAGCTTGCCGCACTGGAACAGGATGCGGGACACCATGTGGAACGTGCACTAACTGGTGGGGTTGTCGGGCTGCTCGGAGCGGTCGAGCACGACGCCGCCCTTCAGCAGGAACAGGTACTCGTGCGCGCCGAGCTTGCCGCACTGGAACAGGATGCGGGACACCATGTGGAACGTGCACTAACTGGTGGGGTTGTCGGGCTGCTCGGAGCGGTCGAGCACGACGCCGCCCTTCAGCAGGAACAGGTACTCGTGCGCGCCGAGCTTGCCGCACTGGAACAGGATGCGGGACACCATGTGGAACGTGCACTAACTGGTGGGGTTGTCGGGCTGCTCGGAGCGGTCGAGCACGACGCCGCCCTTCAGCAGGAACAGGTACTCGTGCGCGCCGAGCTTGCCGCACTGGAACAGGATGCGGGACACCATGTGGAACGTGCACTAACTGGTGGGGTTGTCGGGCTGCTCGGAGCGGTCGAGCACGACGCCGCCCTTCAGCAGGAACAGGTACTCGTGCGCGCCGAGCTTGCCGCACTGGAACAGGATGCGGGACACCATGTGGAACGTGCACTAACTGGTGGGGTTGTCGGGCTGCTCGGAGCGGTCGAGCACGACGCCGCCCTTCAGCAGGAACAGGTACTCGTGCGCGCCGAGCTTGCCGCACTGGAACAGGATGCGGGACACCATGTGGAACGTGCACTAACTGGTGGGGTTGTCGGGCTGCTCGGAGCGGTCGAGCACGACGCCGCCCTTCAGCAGGAACAGGTACTCGTGCGCGCCGAGCTTGCCGCACTGGAACAGGATGCGGGACACCATGTGGAACGTGCACTAACTGGTGGGGTTGTCGGGCTGCTCGGAGCGGTCGAGCACGACGCCGCCCTTCAGCAGGAACAGGTACTCGTGCGCGCCGAGCTTGCCGCACTGGAACAGGATGCGGGACACCATGTGGAACGTGCACTAACTGGTGGGGTTGTCGGGCTGCTCGGAGCGGTCGAGCACGACGCCGCCCTTCAGCAGGAACAGGTACTCGTGCGCGCCGAGCTTGCCGCACTGGAACAGGATGCGGGACACCATGTGGAACGTGCACTAACTGGTGGGGTTGTCGGGCTGCTCGGAGCGGTCGAGCACGACGCCGCCCTTCAGCAGGAACAGGTACTCGTGCGCGCCGAGCTTGCCGCACTGGAACAGGATGCGGGACACCATGTGGAACGTGCACTAACTGGTGGGGTTGTCGGGCTGCTCGGAGCGGTCGAGCACGACGCCGCCCTTCAGCAGGAACAGGTACTCGTGCGCGCCGAGCTTGCCGCACTGGAACAGGATGCGGGACACCATGTGGAACGTGCACTAACTGGTGGGGTTGTCGGGCTGCTCGGAGCGGTCGAGCACGACGCCGCCCTTCAGCAGGAACAGGTACTCGTGCGCGCCGAGCTTGCCGCACTGGAACAGGATGCGGGACACCATGTGGAACGTGCACTAACTGGTGGGGTTGTCGGGCTGCTCGGAGCGGTCGAGCACGACGCCGCCCTTCAGCAGGAACAGGTACTCGTGCGCGCCGAGCTTGCCGCACTGGAACAGGATGCGGGACACCATGTGGAACGTGCACTAACTGGTGGGGTTGTCGGGCTGCTCGGAGCGGTCGAGCACGACGCCGCCCTTCAGCAGGAACAGGTACTCGTGCGCGCCGAGCTTGCCGCACTGGAACAGGATGCGGGACACCATGTGGAACGAGAGCAGCAGCTTGTGCCGCTCGAACAGCGCCCGGCACGTGTTCCTGGATCAAACATTATATACCATAACAGTACACCAGAACAAGACATGGAGGAAGGATGCCTTGATACAGATTACACTTAAAATTTGCTTCAAATATCGCCGAAAATCATGTTTTTGGCACCCAGTGTTCTCAAAGGTTCTCAAAGCAATTTTATTCCTGAACTTAGATTCAGCAGCAAAAAATTTACGAGAAGTCATGTATCTGGCCCTAAGGACAAAAATATTGTTGACCAGTAACATTATCAAGTACCGCCATCGTAGAACAAAATAAATTCCAAAAAAAATATAATAAATCTGTAACAAAATATTCTCACACTTCTATTGAAATGAGTACCAACTTACTTGTAAACGGCATAAGTATGGAACTCATTCAGGTTATTGATGCGGTCCTCTAGCTCTCCACCCTTGTGGCTCCTGTCGATGGAGTAGTTGAAGAGGTCGATGTACGCGTCCAGGGAGAACTGGTACATAGGGTCGATGCGGGAGAGGTCGTTCAGCGCGAAGAACAGCACTGATGCGCGAACCGCCGTGGGGACGTAACCCTGGAGATGCCATGGGTCCTTTATGCTAAGGATACTTTTAAAGGCTTGTGAAGTTCGCCAATCTATACTAGGCCCGCGTGGTGGCCGCAAGGTTATGATGCTACTACTGGTTTCTACGAGTATTTGAGTCGACGCTTCATTAGTGACTGTGAATGTCTATTTCAATGAATAAATATATTTAATTTCACTAACTATGTATATGCAATTAAATAAAGCAATATTATTAGCTAATAGGTAATCAGATAGATTAGTAAACTCTTCACGGCTGTTTTATTGGTATAGGCAGAACACTATAGGTACCTACATAGACAATGATTAATAACTATCATAGCACTTTTTCAAAATACAAATATGTAAAATCTGTGATTGTTAAGCTATTCCAATCTCAAAAAGTCTCTGATTGACCAAATTTGACATTTACAAACAAAAAAGACAAAAATGAAGATGTATACCTGTCTAGCAGTGTCAATCTCCTTCTCCGTGTCCTGTGAAGTGAGCAACGCCTCCTTCACCTCGAGAGACGTGCGCTGCGACGTCTGCAGCGTCACAAACAACTCCTCATTCTCCAACAGAGGCACCTGCGACTCGTACATGATGCGGAGAAGGTCGTTCTCTAAGTCCACCTTGGGATAACCAGAAAATATTGAAGACACCTACGGAAATGTGATAGCAATGTTTTTGTTAGCTGTGTCTTTGCTGTAGGCGGATAAAAAGGGGTGCTGTTTTTAAGGTGTATGTTATAGTACATCACCTAAGCTCAAAGAACTAAGCTTCTATGTATGTTTTTGGGTGATATTTCAACAATATCCCACTGTTCTTAACTATTTAGTTAGTTTTTTAGAGGGTGATTAAAGTTATCTAACGCAATAACAACTTTTAAACCAATAATAAATTGATGATTTGAGCACTACATTAATTATATTTTTAACTATTACTGGCTGCTTCTCTTGGCGCGGATGGTCATTTATTTTTCAATCATTACCATTTGAAATTAGTCCAGTTTATTCGTTACAAATATACAAATCTTTCCTCTTTATAATACTAAATGCAGGCATCTACATGCCTAGTATAACAAGATGTACATAGTCATGTGATGGAATTGTAAAAAGTAAATAAAATTGATAGACAATTTCATCAGTCCATCCATCAGTCAGGATGGCCGAGCGGTCTAAGGCGCCAGACTCAAGGTTTCCTTGCTCATTCAACATGAGTCCGAGTTGTTCTGGTCCTCTCTGAGGGCGTGGGTTCGAATCCCACTTCTGACAAACCTTTTTAAATGAATTTTTAGAAATTTCAAAATAGACACAAAACAATATGATACTCTATAAATTTACATAATACTTTTTTTATAGTAGTAAAGTGCAGGTAAAAAAATATAAGCAAAAAGATGATTTCCCGTACCGGGAATCGAACCCGAGCCTCCTGGGTGAAAGCCAGGTATCCTAGCCACTAGACCATACGGGAGTTGTGGGAATTGTCGAAATTAACGATCAAGATTTAATAAGCCAATGGCTAACCATACGTATCTTAATAAACTATTCAAATAATAACAATAGATAAAATAAATTACTCGAATCCTTTTCCGATCTTTATGTTTACTTTGTGTGCATGTAGTTATATGATGTTGAATGACGAATAAATAAATATCTTGGAACATTTTTAATGATCAATTATTATGAAATTAGAATGCATACCTTCATAAAAAGTATGATGTCATAGATGCATATTTTAGTATCTCGGACAGTACCAAAGACATTATAAATATTGCATAATTATATACAATTTGAACACCGATTCATGTCTTTAATAAATTACATGGTCTAACTTTAATAAACTACATGTGTGTATCTATTATGTACAACAATTTATCTAAAAAAAATAACAAATTTACATAACATATTATAATTATTATGTACTTATCTGTGGATTACTTTTGACTTTGAAATAAAGTACTTATCTTCTCACGCGTCTTTTTAATGCTTAGTTTGTTTATTTATTTATTTATTCATCGGTAAACTAACAGCTATTTACATTTTTTTATATTGGTAATTAAAAGTTGTGACTTGATATAAAAGTCTTTAATAAGTTTTCACCTATGCATACTTATAAATGTACCTAACGGTAATCGAGAAGTATAATTATGATCTTTAGTTAATGGACTAATTAGTCTAAAATAATGTAAATTTATATTGAGAAATATTAAAAGTTTCATTTAAATAGGTATATAGCCCAAATAGCTTCTGTCCCGCGGTTTCACCCGATTTCTCTAGAGCCGGACTACTACTGTGCTATTCCAGAACATATTCTATCTATGTGCCAAATATCATCTATATCCCTTCAGACGTTTTGCGTGAAAGAGTAACACATCTATACATACATACTTTCGCATTTATAATATTAGTAGAATTATTACATTTTGGGCTTCTCTAATACACTAGGGAAACAGTAGAACGCAATCTAATATATAAAATTCTCGTGTCACAATGTTAGTTATCATACTCCTCCGAAGCGGCTTGTCCGATTTAAATGAAATTTTATATGCATATTCTGTAGGTCTGAAAATCGGCTACTATCT